>PVLA01001294.1:0-377448 GCA_004027455.1 Hydrochoerus hydrochaeris | reverse complement strand
CCTCTCGTCTAGACGGGTGGAATTGGAAACCAGGGCAGAATGGATGATGCCACGTCACTGTCACCAGCATCAGGCGTCACCGCGTTCCGTTTTCCAGCTCGTTTTTCTTTGCAGATGACGGCAGAGGGATTGAAAAGGAGCAGTGTGACATCCAGCAGCCCGCCCTCTTCAGTCCCCGCCTCCAATGTAGGCTCTGGGCTGATACCGTAATCTCTTTCTCTGTGCCGGCTTCCGTAGGTATAGACAAAGCTATGATAAGACTATGACTATTTTCTTTCCTTTTTGAGACAGGGTTTTACCGTGCGGTTCAGGCTGACCTTGAGCTCACTTTGTAGCCCAGGCTGGCCTCACACTTGCAGCAATCCTCCCGCCTCTGCCTCCTGAGTGCTGGGATTACAGGCGTGCGCCACCACACCCGGCAGGGCTATGACTGTTAAAGGCGATTAATACATACGGGGTTTAGCACAAGGACTGGGAAATAAGAAGGGAAAGGAAGGGCTGTGTGGGAGTTTGAGACTGAGAGTCGTTGAGGTGGGTGTTTCAGTGGGAGAGACAGGTCCTGTTTGGCGAGTCTGAAGAAATCCAGGGTGGAGGTTAGAAACCAGGCTGACAACATGGCGAATCCCTTCCCTGGGTGGATTCTGGGTAGGAAACTCCCTCAGTGTGGTTGCCATTCAGACTGTCATTTGACCGTGTGGTCCAGGTCACAGGGTGTGCCGGGAAAGTGCGGCACGGTGGAAAGAGCTGGCTTGGGCGCTGGGATATTTCCATTTAGGTCCAACCCTGCTACTCACTAGCTTTGTGACCATCAGCAAGTCACTTCTGTTTCCTGGCATTTGATTTCTCTTCTGTGGAAGCTTTGGGTGAGGTGATTTTTAAGCCCTATTCTAAATCTTTAGTTCCATAAGTTCTCAAAACTATGTTTGTTGCCCCGAGCAGAGCTGAGAATTTACCTGTCACCTAGGCCCAAGCATGCTGTTCTGTCTGTGTGAAAAGGGAATGATGGGGTCAGTCCTTTAAGGATGCTGGGACTCCAAGGAGTACTGTGTCATATACCCAGCAGAGTACCAGTCTTTGCAAATATTTGTTGAGTAAAGAAGTCAATGAATTACTAGAAAATGAACGAAAAGACTTCTCGCTTACACAAATGGTTTAGTTCAGTGTTTCCCCAAATGTTTTTTCACAAGACTCACAGTGAAAGAGACATTTTATACAGCAAACAGTAATTCTGCTTTTATCTATTACTATGTCATGAGCCAGTCCAGAACTTTGTGCCTTAAAATAATAATGCTCATATACTTAGCTCTCTTATCTGTAACTTGGGTGGGGTTGTTGGGGACAGCTCACGCCTGCTGTGTGCTGCTCGGTCATCAGGTGGCTCTGACGATGGAGACAGCCTGAGACCACACGAAGGCCCCCCGTGCTTGTCTGGGCAGAGAATCAGCTCCTCCCTCAGGCTGAGCTGTGAGCAGGAGGCCCTGTGTGTGGACCACCCGGATCTGGAAAGGGACATCACTGGGGAGAGAGCTCGGGCCACATGGAAGCTGTTGTCACCTTTTCTAACTTCCCTCGAAGACCCATGTGCCATTCCATTGCATTTTTATCTTTTATCAAGCCACTTGAATTCAAGGGACCACAAAAAGACTATGCCCCCTCTTCCAGTTCAAGGGGAAGGGCATAGATGACATCTTCTTTGAGGAAGTGGCGAGGTTTTCATGTCATGTGAGATGAGAAGTACCATGGTCGCTTTTGAAGAAAACAATTGGCCACATCAAGGCGGCCACGTGTATGTAGCACATGTGTTTGCAGAGTAATCTATGTGCTACGAACATATCTCTTTATAAGAATAAGTTCTATAGAGTAATATTTCCCTTATTACGCATTACGCATTCTGTTTCCTCTTTTGCTTTCTGAAGAAAGGGCTCTTTGCCAACACGCTCCATGGATTTCCTGACGCACCGCTGTGCCGTGCCCAGCGAGGTTTCTAAGCACGCTGTGCCCAGACACCCTACTGCATTGCTGGCCAAGCTTTCTGCAGTTCCTGGCTGGCCCTTAGCTCTTGGCCAGCAGAACACTTAAGCCCTTTGGCCTGAGAGGACTGTAGAGCTTGGCCCCTCTCGGTCTCTGAGTCCCTCATGGGGGTCTTTGTATGACACAGGGTGCTAGCAGATCTGGAGGTGGTGGCAGACAGATGGAGTGTCCTGGCTGATGGTGTGCAAATGAGCCCACTTCTGAGCAGAGCCACCACCTCATGTGTCATGGAGATGGAGCCGGTGCCTGCCACAGAGTGTTTCGTTCCCTCATTGGGGTGGCTGCCTGTATCCCACTGTGTCATTTCCTACCTGGGCAGCGAGGCAGGTAACTAGAAGGTGGGCGGTGGCCAGCCAGGGCCTCTTGGCACAGAGAGGTACCCCCAGTGTTCTCTCTTTCCTGGGACTCTCAGATCCCCCAGCACCACTTTTGGTTTCTGCTGGAGACTTTCATCCTTGCTAATTTGGGGGCCACCTGGGAGCACTGATTCATAGCTGTATGACTGAGGCTTGGGTTTTTAGGGTCTGTCTGGTTTGTAGCAAGTGAGCTGCATATTCCACAACCTTGGTACTGGTTAACATACTTACTGCCACTTCTCATATGACCCAGGGGATGCCACTTCCCACATGACCCAGGGGATGCCACTTCCCACGTGGTCAGAGAAGCAGGCTGCAAGCCGGGTGTCTTCCGCCACTGAGTGGGCCTTACTGTTAGAATTCCTAATCATTGGAAAGTCCTCTGCTCTTGATAGAGGACCAAAGAGAAGACTTCAGCAGCAGCCAGGCTGCATAGTGGAGAAAGAGTGGAAAAGTGGGCTGCAGAAATACAGTTCACAAATAATATGAGCAAACAAATGAGAGGATAAAAAAAAGAGAGAGATAAATGAGAACGTATGAGATGATACAGCCATTAAAATCAGAAATAAAACAAGTAAAGAACAAGTAGGTTCCTATAAATAATATAAAATAATGAAAGAAACATAAAGTAGTAATGAGAAAGCAGTACTCCTTCCCATTTGGAGGGTGTTCTGGGGGTGTTTAGAGAGGGTTTAGAGAGGGTTTTCAGTGGTTTAGTTGGAGGAGCTGTGTGCTAGTTTCCCCAGGCTTTGTGACCTAGGGGATCCCCCTTTCTCCTCTTGTTCTCGAAGCATTGCCTCACATTCTGGGTGTAAACGATAGTGGAAATGAAAAACCAGGGCACAGTCATACCAGGTGCCTGAGATCAGAAGGCGATGGGAAAATGAAGAGGTTCAGTTTGCATTTCCACTGCCAGCTGTGGGGGGCCGTGGGTGGCACTGCCCCCTCCCCCGTGCCGCCTGCATAGCCTTTTCATTTACTCTGTGGCGGGGGCAGTTCCCACACACACTGCGAGTAGTGTCCCTTGCTTGGGGTTTGTCAAAAGAGACACGGGGTCCAGGGCAGGGAATAGCCAGGGTCTTGTCTTCTGAAGACGCCGCAAAGAGCCGGGAAGTGGGGCACGGTGCTTTTTCTTCCTAACACAAGCAGGAAAGGAGTGCGGCGCTCAGCTCTGGTGATGGAAATGACCTCCTTCCATCGAGGAGGTGCCGTGTCCTCAGAGCCCAGCGCTTGAAATGTAGAGTGGAGCCTGCAGGGGCGCTGTCAGGGCCGTGCTGGGCCAGGCTGGATGCCTTTGGAAAGGGACCAGTCGCTGGGTGTGATGGAGCACACCTGTAATTCCAGCTCTTTTTTGGGGGGCTGAGGCAGGAAGAATAAAAACTTTTTTAAAAGGGAAAAAAAGGACTGGGGATATAGCTCACCGTAGACGTCTTAGGTTCATTCCCAGTACAGAAGGGAAAAGGCAAGAAAGAAGAGGAAAGGTAGGTACCTGTGGGAGGCCCTCGGGCTGATCCTCTGTCTCTTTGGGAGAGCTGACCTCGCGGTTTGGGAGTCCCTTCCTGCCCAGGGGCCGCAGCCTCCTGGGGCTCTCAGCCTGGAATCTGGGGCCTGCTAAAGATTCCTCAGAGTCTAGAAATGTACTGGTAGGGGCCCAGGTGCCCTGATGTCAAGTCCAAGGCAGTTCTGGCTCGGCAGAGAGCGAGGTGAACCTTCCTTCGTGCACACAGGATGTTAGACGTGGGAGAGGCATTGGCCCCTCAGACTCAGTGCAAACTGACTCCAGAAAGAGCAGAATAGTTCATTGGACACAATACTTTTTTGTCATCACGTTTTTGGTTCTTCATGGTATACTCACATCTGCCCTCTCACTTGAGCTTCCCATCTGGGGATTTAAAAAGCTTTTCTGAAAGCCAAGCCTTGAAGCACGCGTGTTCTATCTTCAGTGACTTGAGGTGTACAAAGTACACGTGGGAAGACTATATGACCTAGAAAGTGTAACTTCATGGCAATGACTCCAAACTGAAGAAGACTCAGTGTGTTGGGGCCCTTTGTTACCTGCAGTGTGTCCTGTGAGTTTCCATAACTAGCATTGGGACCATTGCCACTCTACATGGGTTTACTATGCTTTTGATTATCACAATTACAAGGTAAACACTGTTATATTCCTGCTTCTCAGGGTAGAAAACTGAAGCCTAGAGAAATGAAGTCGTGTGTCCTAAAACACAGATAATGGGAGGAAGGGCTGGGACTCAAATCCAGCCCACTGATACCTGGGCCACCTTCTTTGTTCAGGAGACTCCATAGCCAGTTCCAGAGCAGAAGAAAGCCAGGGAGGATATGAAACACTTGTCAGTGGGCCTTGGTCCTTGCTTTGCTTGTAGGGCACAGGGGTGCCCCTTGCTCAGGTTCGCCTTATCCATTAACCCAGACCTCTGCTTCTGGGTCCTTAGTGGGATTGTTCCTGCTGGTTGTCCCAGGCTGTTCTTGTGACCTTAGCCACCCTGGGTGCCTGCAGCGCAATGCTCCCTTCCCCGGGCTTTTGAAGGGCACAGTGGACCTGGGATGAGGCTGCCAGGGGGAGGAGAGATCATGGCCAGTGGGAGTAGGGTAGGTCTGTGGCTCAGTCGAGCTGCCAGTCACCTTGTGACCCAAATGATACAATGAGGGCTTGTGTCACATGTGGGATGCCAAGACCCACTGATGGCTCAGAAATGGAGGGGTGACTCTCTCCGCCCATTGTTTCTGTCATTATTCCAGGAAAGGGCAAACAACTATCTTGTGGAGATGTACCTACTTTGGGTGGGAGGGAGGTCCCCGGGGATCTCAGAGGACAACCCCATCCCCGAACTACTTTAGGGAGCTCCTTCATGCAGAGCGGTGTAATCTGGTAGGAGAATCAGGCATTTTGGGTTAGAGTGGATCTAGCCGTGGTTCTGCTGCTTTCTTCCCTGAGCAGCCTTGGCTCAGTACCTGGGCAACCTCTACATCCTCCTGTGCCTGGGAGTGTGGTCCCGGGCACACCCTCAGGTGAGCTGTGACGCTGTCGGCTGGCCTCATGCTTTGCCCCTAGCAGGTGCTCCACAGGCTGACCAATTTCTTTATCAGCAGTGTGTGTGTGTGTGTCCCAGATGCTATTAGTCTCAATACAAGAGTTGGTGTTCTGGTTTGTCTGTCTGTCTGCTTGTTTTTCAGTGCTGGAATTGTCCTCAGCCCCCCATGCACACTAGCATTGTGCAGCACCCCCAGGCCTGGTGTGGTATTTATATGTTGTTTTCCCTGTGCCAGCTACTACGCCAGGCACCTTATATTTAATCTCAAATATAGCATCAACTTTTTTTTTTAAACTCAGAGATGAAACAGACTTTCAAAAGTGTTCACTTGGTTGGTTTTTCAAGAACATGTTCAGTGAACCAGCTGCAGGGTGTAACTCTAGCGCCTTGGGACATGTGGCGGTTCGTTCCTGGGCACACTCTTCACCTAGAGGATGTGTATTCAAAGTGGCCCAGGATATAGAAGCACTAGCCAGTTTAAGCAAGCTGGATTGAAGCTGGTTAGTGTCACTCAAAGCCTCCTCCACTAACCTGAATTTCCAGAATTGTCAAACCAGGCCAAGGTATTCCCCCAGGCACCTCCCGGTTCACTAGAAGAAACTTCTGGGTAAGGTTTCCTCCCCTCTGGTTCTCCGCAGCTTCTAAGAAACTCTTTTGTTTATGCAAAGAAACCAGCCCCTGGTATCTGGGTGAAAACAGGCTTCAGATCAAGTTGGAAGTTGTCTAAATGGACAGGAATGTGTGTTTCCCTTTCCTTCCTTTCTTTTCTCTTCTTCTCACCCACTGAAAATGGCCAGTGACTTACTTGCAAAGGGTCACAGCATAGATACATGGGCTCCTCTCCTCTCCTCTCCTCTCCTCTCCTCTCCTCTCCTCTCCTCTTCTTTTCTTTTCTTTTCTTTTGTACTGGGAATGGAACTTACCACCTCGTGCTTGCCAGGCAGGTGCTGTGCTGCTGAGCTTTATCCCCAGCCCCTGGCATCTCCACTTTTTGAGGTGTCTGGTTCTGTTTCATTGAGGTAAATCGGGAGTAAGTGGGGCAAAGCAGGGGAGATAGAGTTGGGGTGATGGGGACCAGAGCTGCGGAACAACTGGAGGTCTCCTTGGAGCATCTTGGGGACATTAGTGTCACTTGGTAAACCTGTTTCCTCCTTGCAGGGTGTTGGTCTATCACCTCCCTTCCAGCCATATCCTTCCCTGCTTCTGCTTGGCCAATTGTTCTCCCCTGGGAACCCTGCAGGGGGGTCCCCCACTGGGGTCTTGTGTTCCCGGGTCCCTGGTTCCTTTTAGGGCAGCATCACAGACCACAGGAGTGAGCTGCTTGTTCATTTCATTGTCACCAGAGCCTAAAGACTGAATGGCAGTCACATGTTGGAGAAGGGCCTGATTAGAGGAGATGGAGAGAGTGCCTGTGTTTATATGATTGTGTGTTAGTACATGGCATGCTTGTGCCTTTGTGTGTAGAGGTGGAAAGGGGCAAGGGTCCTAACCAGTGCCCACTTTTCTAAGTACCTGTTGATATCTCTTCCTCCTTCCCTGGATATATGTCTCCTTAAAGGAATAGCATGGCTCATGATTTCAGAGTTGGTGCCATTGATGCCTCCTAGAGGAAAGAGGTACCCATTGCTCCATCCATCACAGCTTACTTCCTCTGCTTGATTGACGGCTCTGAGGGAACCCTTCTGCACCCTCACTTGGGCCAGGCTCACAGCCCAATAGTTCAAGCAGCCCCTCCAGGAATACTTATCCTAGCTGGGGCTCTGAACGTGGCAGATGCTAAAAAATGCTGATTAAATTACAGAAGGTGTTTTTTTTGTTTTGTTTTGTTTTGAAGCCTCATCATGGAAGGAAGATGGATCAAGACTGCAGTGCTTGGGGTGGAAAGAGCAGATCTGGTGGGGCCAAATACAGGGATTGGGGCAGTGAGAAAAGATTGGGGGGTTTTCTAAAAGATACAGGTAGGTAGGTTCATACAGATATACCAGACTCACTTTAATTATTCGAAATTAAAATGTTATGTCTGCTCCTTATGGAATGCTTGCTGTGTAGCAGGCACTGGGCTAAGAATTTTATGTGCATGATAATTCTTATTTTTAGACATTTATTTGCAACATTATCCCCATTATAAATGGTGCATAGGCGATTACCTTATATATAACTTTTGTCTGATTTGTGACATCCTGTTTAAAGTGAGTTCTTCTGAGCACAGCTACTGGGCATGGAATTCTAAAAAAGCACCCCTGAAACGCTTTGCAGCCCTCATTAGTGCCATGTTATCCTCCCACGTGGAGGAGGGGCGGCCTGTGCCCACTTCCTCCCAAAGACTGGAGCAAATCAGCCCTGCTGAGAAAGCAGCATCTGCCTCTGAACTCAAAGTCCTGATAATTTAAGGTTAAAAAAGAAAAAAAAAAAAAGAGTGCTCTCTGATTGGGTTTCTATCAGATGCACATTCAAGGCAAGAGAATGGCTTGAGAATGGAAAGAAAAGGGAAAGGAAACTCATGTCTGTCTTGGTCTGTGACAGCCTCTGTCTCCCCTCTGCCTGCCCAACAGCACATACTAGCACCCTGGCTGTGCCTCGGAGGAGATGGGGGAGCCCTTCCCCGGAACCAGGGCTGAGAGTCTGGCCCACTCTTGGGGGTCTGAGATAGGGGTCCCCGGAACCAGGGCTGAGAGTCTGGCCCACTCTTGGGGTCTGAGATAGGGGTCCTCTGTGTCTGACAAGTTGACTGCTGCTCTCTTGACCCTGGTTCTCTGCCAGGCCTCGCATGGGCTCAGTTCTCAGCCTTTGGCCCTGGGGCTGTGTGGAAGGTGGCTTTTACAGTGGGCCTGCAGGAGGAGGCTTTCCCCATGGAGAGCCAGTTGGAAGGCTCGGGCTCGTTCTGGGCAAGCCTCACATTTACGCTGAGTACCTTCTGCGTGTCAGCCACTGCCCAAATGCAAACAGCAGGTCTGTCTGCAAGGGGCTTAAGCTTCTGTTGGGGGAAAGGGACCCTCAGGAGACAACTGCAGTCAGGCATGGGGGCGTGCATCTGGAATCCTAGCACTTTGGGAAGCTGAGGCAGGAGGGTCACAAGCTCAAGTCTTGCCTGACTTGGTCTAAAATAAAATAAAATAAAATAAGGCCTGGGTATGTAGCTCAATGTGAAGATCCTGGATTCACCCCATAGTACCTTCAAAGCAAAACAAAACAAAACAAAACTGAAGAATTTTATTTCTTTGTCAAAGCCAAGCAGGAATGGCAGAGAGAGTGATGGGGGGTGAGTGTGTCACTGGCTTCCCTAGGGGGAGGTCAGAGATGCCTTCTCTGAAGGTCTGATATCTAAGAGATTTAAAGGAGCAAGAGAGGGGGGAGGTATGCAGCCATTCAGGGACTGCAGGTCCCAGGTGGAGCCATTTTGAGCTCAGATGGGGCGAGACAGAGAGTTTGCATCCTCTGCCACAGCAAGGGCTGAGCGGGGAGGGAAAGGCAGAGCTGTGCTGGAGGATGGAGGCAGGTGGAGGCCCTGCAAAGCCATGGCCAGGACCCGGCTTCTGCGTCTCCTGGCCTGCAGACCCTTGGAGGGTTGATAACGGGTGTGTGACAAGACTTGATGTCCTGTTTGAAGAAGTTGCAGAAGCAAGGAGACCAGGAGCCACTGCCGCAGGATGGGGGAGAGAGGCTGGTGGTCACTCTGGAGAGTGAACAGTGGCCCAGTTGGGGGATACACTTTGGAGGGGGATCAGATGTCATTTGCTTCCTGCCAGTCCCTAGGGAGAAGAGCGCCAGCAGGTCTGTGGCAGCCCTTCCTCCGCTGGGGAAGAGTAAAGACTTCTGCAGTAGACTGGTCTCTCTTTACAGTCTTTTTTTTTTTGTGTGTGTGTCTTTTTGAGACAGGGTCTTACTATGCAGTTCAGGCTGACCTTGAGCTCACTTTGTAGCCCAGGCTGGTCTCGAACTTGCAGCGATCCTCCTGGCTCAGCCTCCTGAGTGCTGGGATTACAGGTGTGAGCCACCACGCCCGGCTTCTCTTTGCAGTTTTGACCTCTGGGTCTCAGTCTCCGTTTTGGATAATCCCTGCATCCATGGCCCTTTGGAGCGATGCTCACCTCTCTTCCTGGCATGCATCTTTCTGTCTGGGTTCTTTCTTCAACAGGAAATGCAGGACAAATCCAATGTAGGGACCTGGACTTGTGCGAGAACCATCTGCTGCTTTTCCTCCATGCCAGGCCTTCTGCTTGATGGGAACATAGCAGAAACACAAAGCCAGGAACCACCTGCTGAGGCCTCAGACTGTTTGGTCTGACCAGGAAACCCAGAGCGACAATCGGCAGGATGCCTCCACAGCACCGGTCAGCCTCAGCACCCGCTCGCCTTCCTTCCAGGCTTTGCATTATTGATAGCATCAGTGAAAAGGGCTGAGGAACATTTCCCAGGATGCCAGGAAGACCCTGGCTAGAGCGCTGCTAGAAGCCCCGAGATTTCATTCCCACCGCATCACTGACCAGATGTGTGGCTGCGGCCCCTGTGCTGGTCAGCACTGTCTTCACCTTTAACCTGAGTCCCAGCCTGTGAGGAACTTAAGAAGCTTGAACATCTTACAACTTGAGCTCAGAGGCAGAAATGAGGAAAAGCCCAGCAGTGAAACCAACACGGCGGGCTTCGGGAGAGTCCTGCAGTGGCGTCACATTACCATGTAGGAAAGATGTCGAAAGACAGAGGAGCAGACTGAAGGCTGGCATAAGGAAATAAAACTTCTTCCCTGCAGGGAGCAAATCACCCTGATGGCTGCATAGTCTGTGGGTTTCCTCAGTTGTGTGCTGATCCAACCGTGTGTCTGCGTTGGAGTTTTATGTCTCATGAGAACAGGGCAGTTTCCCACCCAAAGACAGCCTGCTCTCTGGTTCCAGCCTCCATTCTGTTTTGTTGTGGTTCATTCATCATCTTGCTATGGTTTCCAGTCTTGCGTGTCCCCTGCAAGGCCTCTGGTGGAAGGTTTTACAGAGTGGGTGAATGACTGGCTTCCAGAAATGACAACCTTGGTCCAGGTGAGGGGCTGAATGAAGCCAGGTCAGGAAAGCCCCATACCTCTCTCTCCTTACCTACTAGTTAACACCTTCTTCCCAGACGTGGTGGGATGAGCGACCAATGCATTCCTCTTTAGAGAGCCGCTTTCTCCCTCCCTCCCTCTCTGCTTTCTCACTGTGACTGCAGCCTGCTGGGAAATCCATCTGTGCCTTGATAGAAGTGGCTGATGTTTCCCAGGCTGCATTCTTATGAAACTGCGTGCGCTGCAACCAGCAGTGGCTCCAACATTCAGCCAGCACGTTCCGAATCCAGACGTGCATTACCGTTTGATTATGATGTGCCAAACCGATATTGTTATTCCTGCGGTGGTTGAAAGACCCGTGTTCCGGCAATTCTTTCCTTCTGCATTTATGGGAAGCCGTCCCGTCCCTGCGCTCAGAGCTCTGTTGCTGTTTTGAGCCTGACATTGTCCTAGGTCTTTGTCTGACAGGGTGCCTGACGCAGCCAGAGTCCCCCTCCCCCAAGCTCAGTTACACTGCGTATTCAGCCTGCGCTGCCTCCCTGGTTGGTAAACAGCGCTGGTTCTTTGTGTCTGTAGGTTAATTCTCATGTTTTGTCCTTGCAGCTGACTTAAATAGACCAGAAGTCGTCAGGTTCTTTTGGAAACTGCTGCTAGATTCAGCCACCGGAAGGGGGGAAGAAAGAAGTAGCCAAGCACAGAGCACTAGAGTACTCTGGGGTGCAGAGGCCCCCCTCACACACAGTTCCATTTCCTGCATTCCCAGTTCCTTGCAGTCAACCAAGGTCCAAAAACATTAAGTGGGAAATTCCAGAAATAACACAGTGCCTCACTTTTCCGTTGGATGCCATTCTGGGTAGCATGACGATATCTCACAGCTCCTGCTGTGCCCCCCAAGGTATGCGTCATCTCTTTGTCTAAGGTGTCCGTGGTACGTGATGCCTGATGCTTGAGGTAAACAGTATCACAGGCACGTGATACCGTGTACAGGAAAACAGAGAGTGTACTTGGGTCAGTACTCCCCGGTTTCAGCATGCCCTGAGGGACTTGGCTTTGTCCCCCTCAGATAAGGGGATTAACCTCGCTGTGTGCTGCTCATTGAATGCATCGTGCAGCGATTACTGTAGGTGATTTACACAGAAGTTGACGATGCCATCTTATTCTTCGGTTGAATGGTGACTCCTACTGGGAGGTGGTCTGGATGATGGTGTTGGGGTACTTTGAGAAGCTGGTGGCAGTGTCTGACCCAGGGTCTTCCCTAGGTCTCACACTCACTGGTCCATCCTCTTATCTCTTATGTGTCTTTGAATCTTTGCCATCCTATCACCCTGGTGCCCACCACTGCCACATTGTGCTCTCATAGTTCATGCAAAATTTTTAATCTGGTGCCTGGTACAGTGTGAGTGCTTTCCTAAGAGCTAGCTATGAACTCTGTAGAACCAGTAAGGTGCCCTCTTGAGATTAAAGCCCTTCCAAGACTCCTTACTACCCAAAGGATCAAATTCACACTTCCTGCCAAGCCTACATATCTAGCCCCTACCAATCTCCCACCTCCCTGGTGGCACTGTCACCCCTGCCATACTGATTGTTCTCATTTCCTGGACCCATCCAGTCCCTGATCTCATGGGACTAGCTGCTTCTCAGCCTTCCCCTTAGTGTAAATGTCACTTGGAGAGGCCTTCCTCGTCTACAGCACATTACTTTCCTTCTTGTTAGTCTCTGTCCCGGTCTCCCCTTGTCACAGTCTCTTATAGCATTTTTATGACCTGAATGATGTTTCTCTCTCTGTTTTCCATTTACTATTTCTCTCACAAGACCCTAAATTCTATGAAGGCTGGTGCCGTGACCCAACACGGCTTCTGAGGTTCTTGGGGTTAAGGACCAGTGAGAGAATGAGAAAAATAAAAGATCAAGCTGGTGTCAGGTGGAGCCCTTATCCTCCTGATGGGAGGAAGGAACTGCTCAACCACTGTAGCACCTTTATTTATATACTGGGAAAGATGATGTCAGTTTCAGTCCCTCTGCCTATCAAGCCATTGCTTGGCAGGCCTGGGCCCTTTGCCCTTTTGGTGCTGGAACAACTTGTTTACATAGCTTGTTATGGTCTCTGTTTTTTCTGGGCTTGCCTGCTTTAACCCCACACATGTGATCAATTTTCAGCTTCAATGGCTCCCAACATATCCCTCTTTTTTTTGTTGTTGTTGCACAGGATGGGTGGTCAGTTGAAGTTGGAGGAGCTGTGTTGAAGAGCTCTGTAGATCTTATTTTAAGTGCAGTCCAAAGATTTTAAGTCCCTGCATTCTGCAGCTGAAACCCTGTGCCATCCATTCATCTGTTACAGTACTCAGCTACCAGTGTACCTGGCAATTGCCAAAAGGTATTGGTGATTTGAGTTTCTTTTATAACATATTACTTTAGCATTGTTTTATATATTTCTAGTAGTTATACATTTTCTGCAGGATGTTCAAGACCAAGTTAAGGTGAGACCTGTTTTAAGAACAATCAATTTTTGTTATCTATCAAGGTCAGTTAAGTCTCCTCAGGAACCTTGGAACCAGCTATAGCACCTCTTAGTTCTTCCATCAGGGTCAGCCATTCAGATGAGTCACAGCCATTGCTTGATCAAGTTGCTTTCTGTGAAAGCTTGGGAGATTTTTGCTCCTGGTGACTCTCCTTAGGCACACCACACACCGATGATCACTTTCCTCAGTGGTCTCACAGCCTTCTGGATCAGAAGACCAGGGACTCACTGATTATAAGATGACACAGCAGAGGTTCTCTCATATCCTGGGTCCTCACTGACCTTGGAGGGCTAGGGCCAAAATATTGGCTGTCCTCTTAGCCCATCTGTCTCTCTAATTGTTGGTCTCCAAACCTCAGCTGTTGAACATCTAGAAGAGAAGATTGATAATAGTACAATATAGTTAGAGGCATTATCGTCTTATCTAAATTTCAAGCATCTTATAAAATAAAACCCTTATTTTTCAACAACCATGGCTGTTTTAACATTTAAATACCTATGGAATATTAACAGTTACATATTTTATGTAGAAAGTTAGAAATCAAACCATATACAATGTAGCATAAAAACCATGATGACATTTTATAAGACACTTGAATTTTCATTTTGACATCAAATTTCTCCTTTGATGACTCATCCGTATCTAATAAAACGCCTCTGCCTAACTTGCTGACCTTTAGTAGGGTGTACATCTCATAAGCATCTGTTAGAGGCAC
Source organism: Hydrochoerus hydrochaeris (assembly GCA_004027455.1). Taxonomy (NCBI): domain Eukaryota; kingdom Metazoa; phylum Chordata; class Mammalia; order Rodentia; family Hydrochaeridae; genus Hydrochoerus; species Hydrochoerus hydrochaeris. The sequence continues at coordinate 363,748 of PVLA01001294.1, read as the reverse complement.
AGGTTTGAATCTGAACCAAAATTTTGTCACCATAAATAATCCCTATTTTACATTTTTTTGAAGGACTGTTTATCTGCAAGCATGAATATATGAATACACCATGAGGTTAACAATAGTCACTTGTCATAACCATATGAAAACCTTTGTAGGGGCATTTTTAAAATCAAAAACCTTTTGTATTATTTCTTTTAATGATGACCAATCTGAACATATTACAATAATATTTATATAAGGTTAGTTGGGGATGTCTCCCATAAGGCTATGGAGATCATTTGGGCCTCCAATCAATAAACAAGAGCTGGTAAAATGTTACCAGGTGAAGTCCTATCCAACAATCCCAACCCCAAGAGATTTTTGTTTAAATTTTTTCTTAAGAAAACTCCAATCATAACATGTAACATATCATTTTTGAACAATGAGAGACTCTCAAGTTACGATAATCAACAATATATATTACATTTACACAACTGGCTTTAGCATCATTTTGACTAACTGTGAACCCAGGAGGAAGCATATTTTGTAATTCTATAGCTCAAACCTTGATTAAATGATCTATAAATGCAAAAGAGAAAGGAAAAAGGAAAATTATTGAGCTCAAAATAAAAAGAACAGCTGTTCACAAACAGAAAATTGGACAAATATGGACAGATGATCTGTACAGATTCAAACAGACATAGAAACAAACACAAAGTTGTCAGTGTCCACAAGAACTCTCCAAGTTCCTGGGGGCTATTTGATGCCCCTTCGCTGAACTAGCTTGCTTCTTATACCCCGTGTCCTTGGGGTTGAAACACCTGCCACTTCCAGCACCCCATGTCCTCAGGGCGTTTCTCAGGCGCTTTGTGCCTCTTGGGCACTCCTGTACGGGCACTTGTGGTATTGGCTCCACAAGTGTGAGCGATCACTAGCTCAGTGACTTCTAACAACAGCTTAGTAGACTGGACGAACAGACGAACATACACAGATTTACAAACATCTTTCACAGTCAGAGTGCACTCAAATATATTTTAGCCAAATTGAATTACACAATTTTTTTTACAATTGTAGAATTTGTAATTTTAAATAGACTAGTCAGATTTCTTGTAGTTCAATTAGCAGAGATCTCTTATGAATAAAAGAATTTGAAAAAGACAAAATCTTATCCATAGTTAACATATATTTTTGTCATAGGACTTAGCACGCACTTCTATCATCTACGTGGACCTTTTTTATTTTTTGTTACCAACACCTGCATGTCATGGGTCAATTGTTGGTTCCAGTTTCGTCCTTTTCTATGGGTTGTGCTGTGTTCTCCAAAGCATCACTGTCATAGGACTGACCATCAGCTTCTGGAGAGGTGGGATCAACTCCTTTCCTGGGTTTGGGTCCATGATATAGCTGGACAGCACACACTGGCACCCAGATAGACCATTTAGCTTTCCCTAGAAGAAATACAAGCATACCCTCGACCCCACATTAGCACTGGACTGGGTGCTTTTATTGTCCAGTGTGAAGATCATTCCAATGGACTCTTTTTAGCCTGTATTTGATTGCATTATCTTTCTGCCGTGGTAGTTACATCTTTATTAGAATTTAAGTATTTTAAATGGTATATACTGCCAAGTGAAATCTAGTATGAGGTGAACTCTCCCCTTTTTTTTGAAATTTAAATGGTGAGCACATTTAATCATTTTTAGACCTGAAGCTTATAAAGAATTTTTTGGTAAGGTATAAAGAAAATGGAAACTATTTTATATTTAGGTACCTTGGGCTCTCCTGTGACACGCAGGTGGTGCTCCTGCTCTGGGCTGGAGGCCCCGCTGTTGGGGATCTGAGCACAGGTGGAGTGTAAACTTTTGATGCATAAAGCATGTGCACAGGCAATGGGAAAAACCCGGACGGCTCGGGCAGGCCAGAGCCATGTCCACCTCTCTAATAAGTATCAGAAGATCCAAAATCCTTAGGTACCCTTTGCTTATTTATAGATTTTCCAATTTTTGTCAAGGGAGGAATAACCAATTGAACAATACAATAATAGAGGGAGATTTGAACTGTGTTTGGAGTAGATTGAACCATAACCCTGATTTCTCCTTGCAGCTGAAACAAGCAACATTGTTTCTTTACCTTCCTTATCTGGGCCAAACTCCAGGCTCAGTGGAGGCTTTGGTGCCCTCCCCTGCCTGGGGGCCTGTGAGAAGTAGTGAGAGAAGCAGAAGCAGCAGTTTTAGGAAACAACCCTTTAAAATCTGTAGAGGGCCAGCTGGATTTGTGTTGGTTTGTTTTTTCCCTAGTCTTTGCTCTAAGTTGTTTTTCAGCTTCCTCCCAAGTATGTAAAAATTTACAATTTCTTCTTCTGGAGACAAAGGCAAGAAATTTAGCAAGCTGTGTAATGTCAGTCTGTTGACAACTAAAATTGACTTAAGAAAGAAGAAGGAACCTAAATAAAGGTAGTTACATTAATTGCCAATTTGAAACAAGTACCTCTGTAGTAAACAATTTTGTATGGGGGATTGAACTCATGACCTCACACTTGCCAGGCAGGTGCTTGTAGGAAACAATTTTGAAAAAACAATGGAGTTTGAGAATTTACATTACCAGATATCAAGACCCACTACAAAGCCAAAGTAAGACAGTGATATGCAGGAACCAGCCTGTTATCAGCTAGTGAAAGCCAAATGTTGAAATTTTAGAAGTTTTAAAGGTTAGTTGCTGCCGTATTGTTTATTTGAAATTGTCTTTTGTAAGAGCACTTTGTAAACAGGAATCAGCAAACCACGAATCAGGACCATATTACCCCTCAACCATTAGGAGCCAGCCAGGTCATCTTGGGGAAGCTGTCTCAGCCTTTCCACCCCTACTTTTTGGCAGGGCTGCCGCAGGCCCTGCTGGAAGTTTTTCTTTTGTAACAGTTTTGAATTTACATCTAGTGGCCCAATGATACTGTTGTCTATACTTTGGACACATAGTTGAAGGTTTTGCTGAATGGTCAGTGGCTCAGTTAAAGTTGTCAGGGTGGCGGTCATGCTGCCATCTCTTCCCTGCTCGGGACTTGATCCTGAAACAATGCCTGGAGCCAGTTCCCTTGTAATTGTCTCAAGAAGTTTAAGGTTGTTAAGACCCTGTCTAATCCAGATCCACAGAAGGAACGTAAATACTGGATTCAAGCATGCAACAGTTTCTTACACATTTGTGATTCTTTTGGGTAAGTTTTCCCATAGTTAGACAGCTGATACAATCAATATACCTCTTTTTTCCCCCGTTTTTTCTTTTCAGGGGGAGGGGTTTCTCTCAGGCCTGTTTATAACTAGCCCTAGAGAATAAGGGAGTTTCAATGCCCCACTCTACACCTGATGAAGCCAATATCAATACACTCCAGCGATGACTACTGATCTATACCAATGCACTTCTCCCTCTAAATTGCATGCACATGAGAAGTGCCCCCTCGCCCTCAATCTCTTACCCCGTCCGTGTTCTGGCACCATATGCTGTGACCCAATACAGCTCCTGAGGTTCTTAGGGTTAAGGACCGGTGAGAGGATGAGAAAAAGACAAGACAAAGCTGGGGTCAGGAGGAGCCTTTATCCTCCTGAGGGAGGAAGGAACAGCTCAACCACTGTAGCACCTTTATTTATATACTGGGAAAGATGATGTCAGTTTCAGCCCCTCTGCCTAGCAACCCATTGCTTGGCAGGCCTGGGCCCCTTGCCTCCATGGTGCTGGAACAACTTGTTTACATAGCTTGTTTTGGTCTTTGTGTTTTTTCTGGGCTTGTTTGCTTTAGCCCCACACATGTGATCAATTTCCAGCTTCAACAGCTCCCAAAAGGCCGAGACCATATCTGTCTTTTTACCTCTGTGTGTGGGCACATGTTTGATTGTAGAAAAATATGGTAAGTGGATGTGGACTGCATGAATGCAAAACTAGATGCTGATCATAATAACCATACAGATAGTAGTGCTGGGGCCACTGTGTACCAGACTCTGCTTGGTGTTCATGATTTCCTGTAACCATTCCCACAGTTCAAGGCAGGTAGATACTCATCAGATGAGGTTGAGGATCATCAGAAAGATCACTTTGCCCACTGGAAATCCAGACCCACAGAGAGTCTGGCCTGTTACTGGTGTCCTGTGGAAGTGAATCCAAGTATCTCTCTGATCTAGGACATGAGCAGACATCTCCTTGCCTTGAGGAAAGGTGAGAGGTGGGAAGGCTTCCAGGATCTGCAGCTCCCCCAGGGCTGGATCATATCCAATGGCATCTACTTTCTGAGACCTTTATTCAGTGTTCTGAGTTAGGATGGCCAAGGTGGGTGGAGGAGGTGGGATGATTGAATAACTCCCTGTTCATTTTGGTACAGATAGCGCCCTCCCTCGGAGGGATGTCAGTCTGAAAGGGACTCTCTGGATACAAGAGCAGGACAAATAAGACCATAAAGAAAGGCCATGTTTCCCATTGTGATGCATGTCCTAGAACAGCTCATGAGAAGACCTGTGAGCTCAAGTCCTGGAAAGGGCCTAAGAGAAGAAGGGACTGGCTTTAGAAGATGCGAAAGTTGGGTGTTTGCAACTACTCTCTGGGGAATATTTTAGGTGTTTTTCTCCAATAAAGGGCAACAGTGCTGGGGAGTGATCTGAACATGAGAGTGAAGGATGAAGGGTGAATCCTGTCAGCGGGTAGATGGGCTCCTTCCCTGCCGCTAGTTACTCCAAGACATCTTGGTTGCTGTGTTTTATTTTCAGTGCCTGTTCTGTTCCCTGCTTGGACACTGTCGCTGCTAAGCCCAGACAGAGAAAAAAGGGAAAAGCAGGCCTTGTCTTGTTCCTACTTGCTGTATTTACTGGTACTACAATGGCTTTTACCTTGAGTTCCATCTCTTGTGAGAATGATTTATTTTGGCTCATGGTTCCAGAAATTTCATGTCCATGGTTGCTGGGTGGGGGGAACAGATGGCAGAGGAGCTTTGTGCCTTTCCTGGCAGCCCAGAAGCAGAGAGAAAGACAGAGGCAGAGGCAGAGACAGAAAGAGAGAGAGAGAGAGAGAGAGAGAGAGACGGAGGAAGGAAGTGCTGGAGTTCTGAAGCCCTTTCAAGGCCAGGCCCCCATGACCTCACTTCCTCCCACTAGACCCTGCCTGGCAAAGGTTTCCTCACCTAATACCACCACAGACTGGGGACCAAGCCATTAACACACCAGCCTTGGGGGGGTATTTCAGATCCTAATTATGGCAACCACCCAGAAAATCTACTTTGAAAAGTACATTACTTTGGGCTACATATCTGTCTCTTGACTTAGACTGCAGAGCCTCATCCTTGTATAATCTGAGGGGAACCCCATTAGAAATTCAGACCCAGAATACTGGCAGCCAGCATTTATCGAGGCCTCCTGTGTGCTAGGTACTGTGCCTACATGCTTTCCATAACAGTCCTGTCACATGAGTACAACTTACTGGACTTCCTTTTATGGATGAGGCATAGAGAAGCTACATGTGTGACCCACAGTAGGGAATTAACACAAGTTAATATATTGCATATTGTCTTAGAAGTTGTTGTTCAGGTTACAAAATGTTGACACCATAGTGATCAAGCAGTCTTGTTTGTACCAGCCTGCTAGGGCTGCCATGGCAAAGTGCCAGGGACTGGGTGACTTAAGCAACAGATATTTATTTTTCTCATTGTCTTAGTTCAAGGTCAGGATTGGTTTCTTCAGAGACCTCTCACCATAATGTGCAGATGTCATTGTCTCCCTATGACTTCTCAGGGTCCTCCCTCTGAGGGGGTCTGCTTTCTAATGTCTTCCTTTCATAAAGACACTGGTAGCATTGCATTAGGTCCACCCCAATGACCTCACCTTAACTTGCATTTTATGATACTTGAGGTTAAGTAAGACCTTAACATATGAATTTTGAGGGAACACAAATCAGTGTGTAGCATTTACATGTTCAGTGGTCGTGTTAGTCAGCTTTCCATTACTGTAGCAAATACCTGAGGTAATCAACTTATAGAAGAAAGGGTTGATTTGGGCTCACGGTTTGGGAGGTTTCAGTCGATGACTGATTGGCTCCATTGGTTTTGGGTCTGTGACGGGGCAGCACATGCTGGGGAAACAAAGTCTTCCACCTCATGTCTGGAATGAACAAGAGAGGAAGAGGAGGGACTGGGCCCCACCAGTCCCTTCTAAGGTGCACCCCCAACAACCAGAAGGCCTCCCTCTAGTCCACACCTCTTAAGGCTTCCACCATGTCCCAACGGTGCCAACCCAGGGACCAACCCTTGAGCCCATGGGCCTTTGGTGGACATTTGACATCAGACTGTAGCAGAGGTGACGTAGCCATTGTGGCTAATACCAGAGCTCAGACTAAGTGCTGGCTCTGCTCTCAGCAGTTTGAGTGGCAGACCTGGACCTTGCAGTTGGGCCTCTGACTCTGAGGCCTAGGGCCTTCTCTAGTGGGCAGCGAGGGCAAGGCTTTCTTTGCCCAGCTCCCCAGAAGAACTGTCCGTGTGGGGTGTGGAAAGTTGTCTGTCATCCCAGCTCACTGATGAGAAGGTACTGTGGTACTCTCGTTCACACTGGTGCCTTGTTCCTCTGTCTGGGGTGACAGGCCTTGACTGGTGGCCACCTGCCCTGGAAGTCCTTCTGGTAATGCTGTGACTGCACCTAAAGGAAACAGGGTGCAAGTTCCAAAGCAATGGGACCAACTGCTGCGGTCTCTGTGGTCCTCACTCCATGGTCAAAGTCTAATAGTTATAAGCTGGACCCGTTCAGGGCATCCCTGTTCCAGGTGTCCCTCTACCTGGACCTCCTTCCACTCCTCCTCCTCCCTTCAGTCACTGTCACTTGTCCTGTGAAGCAGTGTCCTGGGATGACACACATACTGAGCAGTTTGCAGGGCCCAGGGCTCTTCTGGTGAGTGCTTCTGTTTCTGTAGGAGTTGCCTGTAATTTTGAAAGCTCTCTCACCATTTCCTTGAAGTTCCACTGTCATTGCTGGGGCAGACAGTGACCATGAGGTCAGGGAGGCTTTGGTTCTCAGCGTCAGTGTCATGAGTCAGGTCTCCCCTACACATCTGCTTCCTCTTCCTGCTCTACCCCCTTCCTCCATTTAGACTGGCCAGATCTACATTGTTGTGTCCGAGACCCAGGACACTGATATGAGCTTTAAAAATTTTCTTTTTCTCTTGCCAAGCATGCTGGGTGGTTAAAGGCCTTTTCTTTTTTTTTTTTTTTTTTTTCCCAGCTATCTTTGTTATAAGGGTTCATGAAGTCTGAGAGATGCACTTTCCTGAAAAGGTCAGATATCCAGGGGCATGAACCCAGCAGTGAGCCAGGGCCCAGGACTCCCAGAACTAGATTCTGGGGCAGCTTGCTACCCTTATCTGAAGTCAAAGCATCTTCCCAGAATGCCAGGAAAGCATGTTTCAGTCACGTGGGGCCAGAGGCTTAATTTTCTCCTGTTGCCTGCCTTTCTGATGTCATTTACCTTGGCTGGCCTTGGGCAGTCACCCTGCTTTTAGAATCCTGCCAGTTCTAAAATGGTTAAGATCTGTATCATTTCAGAAATTCAGCAGATTCCACTTCCGTTCTGTTTCTTTCTTATCTAAGTTCAAATAACAGATTGCTGTTTATTAAAGGATGAAAAAAAAAGTGGCAACTCCCTTTAAAGTTATTTTCACTGATAAATCTCTCCACTTTCCTAGCCGTGGATGTGTGCAGAGAAGTAACTAAAATGACAGTCACTTAACCTACTTATAGGTATGAGATGGATGGTGGGATTTGGGGACAGATTCCATTTTCTTCTACAGATTTGCCTGTGTTGCTTAATTGGGGGAAAAATGAACTTGTGTCATTTTTCTAAAAATGATCAAGTCCAAGATAAATGAGCATAAAAGTTAACTAATAGAATGACCCAGCTATCGTTAACGAGCAGTGTTAACCAGGTTAGCCTTGAGCACCACCAGCCTCAATGTCGCTGAGGGCAGACGGAGGGCCCCAGGGCCGTGTGGGGCATCAGCTGGTCTCCTGTTTATTAAATCTTTTGTGACTTGGGCTGGATTTTATTTCGACCCACTGGCCTACTTTCCTTGAGGCCTGAGTGGCTCACCTGAGTTCCTCTGCCTGCTGCTGTGTGTCCTGTCTTCTCCTGCCAGGTCACTGTGGAAGTCCTCTGGGCGAACGGAATACTAGAATAGCAGCCACTGGTAGAAAAGCTACTTTTCCCTCACATGAATGCTGGCTTTCAAGCAAAATGTGTCCCTTATCAGAAAAAAACACAGAGTGTGTGGCAGGGGGCAGGAGGGCTGGAATGCAAGGGGAAGCTTTTGCTTCACTGCGCAAGATAAGGCACTAGCTCTGTTGTGCGGCAGTTGTTTTTTAAATAGTACTGAGGAGTGAACCCAGGGCCTTCCCACTGAGCTACATGCCCAGCCCTTTTTATTTTTATTTTTAATTTTGAGCCAGGGTCTTGCAAAGACTCAAAGTTACCCAGGCGTAAAACTTGCAATCCTCTTGGCTCAGTATCCCAGAGTACTGGGATTCTAGGCTCATGCCACTGCCACCAGGCAGGCTTATGTGTGGCAAATTTAATTAGGCAGAACAAGAAAGTCACAACCAGGTCCTGCTCTCGGATGGGAAGGAAATTAACCTCTGCCTGCCACAGCCAAGCCCAAGGCTGCACTCAGCTGATCAGGCAGGCAGCTGTGCCCAGGGCTCAGGAGGGAAGGAGCTGGTGCATCAACACCTCCCACTTGGGGGACAGAGGCTGCTTGGCCAGGCTCTCCGCTGCTCTTCTGCACTGCTCTGTCTGTAGGGCAGGGGACATTTCTTGAATATTAACCTTTGCCAGATCCTAGTCTTTCTGGGAACCAAGCCAAATGCTCCCATGCTTCGGAAGCTGACTGAAGAGGGGAGGGTCTGTGAACTTCTGCTCTCTGGTTGGGAAATCTCCAAAAGTCAGTTGGGGAAGCCCGGGCCAGGAGCGAAGTGGTTGAGTTGGAGTCACCCTGCCTGCATATTTCATCATTATCTGCGTTAGACAAAGAGTTCATGTTTGCAGTTCTCTGCTGGTGAAACCCAGTGACTCAGCCACAGGACTGAGTCCCATTGTAATAACTGATCCTTTAAACCCTATATGAGCTTAATGCCCCACCTGCTTTGCTACCCAGAACCTCAGAGCTGGGCAGAAGCTGGTGTTTACACAAAAACCCAATCCCTGCTTGGAAGAAGACTGTAAGTCTAAGATACGTCCTTTGAGTTGGCTATTTTGGGACAATCCATTTGGCCACCATAACAGAGTGTCTCAAAGACACACCAAAGAGAGGCTAAAGAGGGGCTTTGTTTTTAATGGGCTCCTCTATTCCAAGTGCCTAAGGCAGTTTGGCCAAAGACTACTGCTCCAGCCCTAAAGTAAACAAGCTGTGGAGGAGAGTGGAGACAAAACATGGTGATGAGAAGGATGCTGTCTCTACCACCCATGAGCTGGTGAGGATATCAGATTCATCATTGGTGACAGAGGCAGGAAGAGCTGGAGCCGGGTTCTCCAGGACGAAAGGCCCCTGGTGGGGACATCTATCTTAAAGATGTTCTCCTTTCTTGATATATCCCAAACCTACTGTTTCAGCTACTGTAACCTAGAATCTCCCAAATCAGCTTTTTCCTCACATAGCAATTTCTCTCTAAGCAATCTGGCAAATCCTTAGTGTCCAGGATCCAAAGTCTTTTGTCTTATTGTCCTACCACCCAAGTGTGTTGACCTTGCCTGTGTGATTCAGCATGGCCTCACCCACATCTGTATTCATACCAGGGGTGTGAGGAATGGAGGTGCATCATGGGAGGCTTACCTGTCACTTCCACTCTTACCCTATTGGCTGAAACTTAGTCATATGATCATCCTTAATTGCAAGGGAGACTGGAAATGTAATTTCTCATCTTGACAACCATAGGTACAGCTAAAAATGAATGGTTCTGTGACTAGAGAAGAAAATTGGGAGGAGTAGAGGTACAGCCATGGGTCTCTATATTCATCACCACCATGTGTAATAAGTAACATGAGTAGATATAGAAAACCAGCTAGAATAGAACTGCCAAAGAAGGCTTCCCCATGACCTGCTGTAAGACATTTTTAAGGACCACTCTACTAAGTTGGTGGGTTAAGAGACCTTAAAACTCAACTCCAGCTGGGCCTGTATCTCTCCTTCTTCATGAAAAAAGCTAAATTTGGAAGTTGAGAGTCAATGAGCTCCTCTAGGTCTTTGTACTTAACATTAACTAAGGATGTACAAAATAGTCCTAGAAGAATGAATTAACCCAGCTATGATCTCCCCCCACTCATCCATCCATTTAGGGTGAAGTCCTAGCATGAATAACATACTTTCCTGGAGCCTTATTACCTTGTACATGTAGACCTGGGCAGGCTTGATCTGTGATGTCCTCCAAAGTTTCTGAGCAGGACCTGGGGAGGAGAGGGTGCTTATGTAATGTGGTAAACAAACAGTAAACGAGTGTTTCATTTTCCATTAGCCAGAGAAGCATTTTATTTCCACTAGAAATGGGAGCAGACGCAAAAGCAATTATTGTTAGTGGGTTTACAGTGGTCTCCTTGGAGCCAGCAAAATCCTGGGCCCAGATGTCTGTACTTTACTGGCTGCTTGTTCAGAGAACATTCGTGGGTTCTTTCCACCTCTGGCCATCCCCACCTCCTGCCAAAAAGACCCAAATACCACAATCAGGAGAGCAGAATATTCCCTGAATAGCAGAGGCAGGAGACCTGTTCTTTGGAAATAGAGCCTCCTGCTCTGAAATTGGAGAGGGGAGGCCAGGAAAAGTCCTCATGAATACCCCCAGGTTCTTTCTCCTGGTACCAGGACTGTCCATGCCATGGATGAGTTGGGGCCAAGCTTGAAGCAGAGGTATAGGTTAGGAAAGGCGGTCGCTCTACCCAATCTTCTACCCTTTATTGATAACCATGCCCTCTCCCACAACAAATGAACAGAATATAAAAGATAGAAGAAGAAACTGCAGCAAAAATAGAAGCACTGAATAGCCTACCCCCACCACACGTACCAGAATATGTTGTCTAAGTTGCATTCCATCTCAGCTGTACCCTAACTCACCACCATGAACACCAAAGCCCAGCCACCTACCACTTCAATACTGTTATAATTTAGATTCAAGAAGCTCCCCCAGAGTCTCAGGTGTCTGGAGATGGGGCTTTTGGAAGTTGACTGGATCATGAGGGCTCTTCCTACCAGTGGGTTAACCCATGAGTGAGGTCATCAGGTGATGGCATTATTGGGAGGTAACAGTAACTTAGGAGGTACAGCCTAGTAAAAAGGAGTGGTCACTGTGGCAGGACCCTTAGGAGTGTATCTTGTCCCTGGTCCCTTCCTCTCAGGCTTCTTCCCTCTCTGCCTCCTGGTTGCCATGAGGTGAGCTGCCTTTCTCTGCCCCATCCTCCTGCCATGATGTCTCTGCCTTGGAGCCAGCCGTCTACATCTAATGTAGATGTTCTTTTGCTCCATTACCCTCAGGCCTTCTTCCAGGTCTGGCACTGTTGGTCTCCATCTGTGTTATGAAATTTGGGAGCCACTGGCCACTTGTAGTTTTGGAGTAGATGAGCCAGGCTATACTGAGATGCACTGTAAGTGTGATTTGCAAGACTTAGTTTGAAAACCAAACATAAACACCTCAAATGTTCACACTAGTTACATGTTAATAAAATATTGGATATATCAGGTAAAAGACAGTGTTTTATTAAAGTGAATTCCACCTGCTTCTTTTTACCTTTTAAATAAAGCTCAGGAAAAATAGGCCTCCTATGTAGTCAGAGCAAGTTTCATAGTACCAGCCCTGTGTATTTTGGAGGCCTTATCATAACCCCAAGGATTTTTAAAAAATTATCATATGTTTGTCTCATTTAATCCTTACAGAAACCTTGCAAAAGACCGGAAGCTTGGGCAAGTCCCCCGGTCCTGCTGGCTGGCTGCTGTTTCCCTCAGCCCTGAGGAGGGCTGGGCCCGGTGACCATTCAAGGAGTCTATAACCTTCTGACTTCGTAGTTACAAGAAGGGCTGAGTTTGGCTACACTCTTTCCCAGGGGACCCCTTTGCTGGTTCCCCGCTTTAGGACATCTTGTGCAAAGTCTTTTCCAGCTGTTTCCAGTGTGCATTAAAGGACAAGTCAACGTTTTCAACATTACAGGAACTTATTATCCTGGGTTTCATTTAACGTTAGACTCATTGTGAACTATTACTGCCTAGCATTTTTAAACTTTCAACTATTTGGAACCATTTAAGCATTTTATTGTTTATGTTTTATCTGTACCTTTCTACCTTTTTTCCTTGGAAAAAAAATCCTGTATTCAGTTACACAACCATGGCCACGATTTTATACCATTTCATCATCTGAAAAAGGAAGCTTACATCTATTAGCAGTTAATCCCCAACTGCCCTCTCCTACAGCCCTACGTGACTCCTAGTTTTTCTATTTCTGTAGACTTGAAATATCATATAAATAAAAATCATACCACATATAGTTCTTTCCCAATGTTGTAATAGTTGCAAAATTCACCCATGTTGTAACATACACCAGAAATTTACTCTTGTTAAAGCCTGAATTTGTCCCATCGTACGGATATGCTAGATTCTGTTTATCCATTCATCAGTTGATGGACTTGGGGATGTTTCTGCCATTTTGGCTGTTATGGTAAATAGTGTTACTGTGAGCGTTTATGCACAAGTATTGGAATTCTGTAGCTGTTTTTAATTATTATACATACAGTATACCTAGGAGCAGAATTGCTGTGGCATATGGTCACTGTATGGTGAACATTTTAAGGAATTACTAGAATGATTTCCACAGGGCTACCTCACTGTACATTCCCACAGCAGCGTTTGAGAGTTCCAGTTACTCAGACTTCATACCACTGCTCATTCTTTTCTGTTTTTTAAATTAAATTCATGTTAGTTGATGTGAATCACTATCTCATTATTGTTTTGATTTGCCTTTGCATAATGCCTATTGCTGTTGGTCATTTTACACACTTACGTGCTATTTATATGCTGTCTTTGGAGAAATGTTTTTTTGGAAACTTGTCCATGTTTTATTTGGCTTGTCTTTCTATTATGGGATCATAAAAGTTATATATTACAATACAGCTTCCTTCTCAGATATGTAACTTGCAAATATTTTGTCCCATTCTGTGGGTTATTTTTACTCTCTCGATCATGTCCTTTAAAGTACATCACTAAAGTGCTTTATTTTGAGGAAATTCCGTCTTTCTTTGCTCCTCTCTGCCTCTTCCCCTCCTTGCTTTCCCCACCCCGTCCTCATCTTCTCTCCCTCCTCTCCCATTGTCTTTGAGTATCGGGTCCAAAAAGACGTTGCCTAGTACACAGTCTCAATGTTTCTCTCCTGTTTTCTTCTTAGGAGTTTTATGCTTTAGCTTTTATACCTATGCCTGTAATGTTAATTTGAGTTAATTTGTACCTGTGGTGTGAAGGAGTCTAGCTCTGTTCATTCGCATTTCCATATTCCTTGCAGTGGAACTTCTGAATGATAATTCCTTTTCCACTGACTTATCTTGGCACCTTTGTTGAAAACCCATTGACCATAAGAATGAGAGTTTGTTTATAAATTCTAAGTTTTATTCTGTTGATCTGTTTGTTCATCTTCTGTCAGTGTCACATCATTTTTATTACTGTAGCTTTATAGTAAGTTTTGAAGTCATGGAAATGTAAGTCTTTCTACATGGTTCTCTTTCAAGATTGTTTTTGCCCTTCTGGACCATATGAATTTTGGAACCAGCCTATCAATCTCTGCACAAGATTGCTAGGTTCTTGATAGGAATTGGATTGAATCAATAGATAAATTTAGGGGTTATTGCCATCTTAATGATATTAAGCCTTCTGATTCATGAACACAAGATGCCCATTCCAATTATTTGGATTTTTAGTCTACAGAGCACACATTTTGCACTTTTTTAAGTTTATTAAATGTTTTACCCTTTTTGATGCTGTCATAACTTAATTTTGAGATTATTTCTCTGCAATATTTAAAGGTAAACAGTATCACTTCATCCATAAATACTTCTATGGCATTTACCTATAAATAGTAAAGCAGCATCTCTGACAAGTACACTCCTTCCTCCTCCTCTCTTCTCCACTCTCCCTCCCTCCTTTTTTTATCTTTCTTTTCTTTAGCTGCCATGCTACTATTGGACCCATAACAATGAACAAAAATTCCTTGCCCTCATCTACTATATAATATACATTCAGTTTTTTTTTTTTTTTTTGGTACCAGGGATTGAACTCACGACCTCCCGCTTGCCAGGCAGGTGCTTATACCACTGAGCTAAATTCCCAGCCCCTACATTCAGATTTCTTTGATTATCTCTTGAATGTCTTCTCATGGCTAGCTTCCCTGAATCAGGATCTAAACAAGCCCACACTCTGTATCCATCAGCTACATTTTTCATTTCTTTTCCATTTTTGAACAATCTTTTTATTCTTTTTCATGCTTTGAGGGTTTACATTTATATTTCTGAGGGACAGTGAGTGAGTCTATAATGTCCTCTCATAGGCTAAGTTTCCACCTATAGAGGATCCTCATTAAATGGACCCTTCTCAACTTGGATCATGGAAAGAACCGGGAAGCTTAGAATGACTTTTCTCCTGCCGTAAATCCACTGGCCCGGGCAGGCGTAGTGTTGTTGGTTTCCAGGCACCTGCTGGGGAGAAACAATCCTTGCTGAAGACACGGGACAGAACTTTGTTGTTTCCCTCCCCACCCCCAGCACTTGAGCATCAATGACTAATTGTTAGATAGACTGAGCTCTTGCTCATCTCATGCTCTTTAAGAGGGTGGAATTAGACCGTACTCCCTGCGCCACTACCGCTCCATAGAGTTGTCACCCATTCAGGACCTTGTGTCTTTGTGATCTTGTCCCTGGCCTCTCCTTCCCGATATGGTCTTATCTTTGGTCCTCCAAGACTCTTCTCTTCATTAAAAGTCTTGATCCGGATGCAAGAAACAGGTCTGCTATTAGAATCAAAGCAGAGCTTAACAGTGGAGAAATCTTAAGAGTTGGCACTTGGCCTCTGTCTCCCACTTTTATGTTTTAAGTTGGTTACACTTTATTTTGGCAGAACATAGGCTCTTTTGATCACTGCTTCTGGATTATTCTTCAGTCATGCTGTTCTGGGCGGGCAGGGCATCCACAGTGTCCCCTCCTCCAGTGTGGCCGGATGCTCATTCATCAGCACAGAAGCCCTGGGGACCTTTGTGTCTGGGTGTCTGTCACTGTGCTGCTAGTTCTTCTTCGAGGTGCTGGACTGTGGTGAGGTGAGGAGGCTCCTGCGTGAGTGTAGGGTGACACTCAGGGATCACAGGGCAGTGGCTGTGTACTCATGGATAAATACGTACTTCAATTAGTTTTCCCATTTCCAGCGCCACTGCCATTGTGCGCCGTCCCAGCCTCTGCTTGGTGGTTGTGTATGTTTTCACGTGTGATCTTGCACCGGGTCCATTGCAGGCCACTCACTGTCCTCAGTATATCAGGAAGCCAGAGGCCTCTCCTTTCAAAACAAATCACTATTCCCTGGTTTCATAGATTAAAACTCAGCTTCTTGGTGAGTACGTGAGTAACCATGTAGAGGGTCTTAGAGAAACAGCAGCATAGATTAGCATCATTTAAATGGTGTTCCTGCTTGTCTGTCTGTCTGTCTGTCTGTGCCTTTCTCCCTTAGGTACCTGTATACAGATATACACATGCATATATTTAAGCCTGCCATCCATCATAAGTTTATTTTTACATTTGGTGTGAGGAAGGAGTCCAGTTTCATTTTTTTTTTCATGTTATTATCCACTTGTCCCAGAACCACTTGTTGAAAAGACTATTCTTTTTCCACTGAATTGTCCTGGCACCCTTGTTGAAAATATATTGACCATAAGAGCCAAGATTTGCTTCTGAACTCTTAATTCTGTTCCATGGATCTTCTCGGTCATCTGCCACCACTGCGCCATCTTTGTTACTATAGCCTTGAGTAAATTTTGAAATCATGAAGTATAAGCTTCCTACTTTATCCATATTACTTTGATGAGGTAATTTGCATACAATAAAATGCACCTATTTTGAACTGTGTAGTTTGGTGAGTTTAAATAAAATATGTAGACCTATGTAACATCACCCCAGGCTCAGGATCTGGAATATTGCTGTCATTTCAGAAAGTCCCCTGAGTGACCTTGCAGTCCATTTTCCACTCTTTTAGCTCCAACCCCAGCCCAGGCAGGTGACCATGGGTATTCATTCTGTCACCATAACTTACTTTTGCATATTTTACAATTTTATAACAGTAGAGTCATACAATATATATCCTCTTTTTCTCTGGCTTTTCATCTCTTTTGGTATTTCCAAGGTTTCCACTTATCCTTGCTTGTCTTGGTAGTCATTTATTTTTATTACTGTATAGTATTCTGGCTTTGGGTGTATCATAGTTTACGTATCCATTTTGATGTTGGACATTTAATCATTTTCCATTTGGGGATATAAAGAAATAGAACTGCTGTAACATTTATGGTTGGGTCTTTTGTGTAGACATAGGTTTTCATTTCACTTGGTGAATTTCTAGGGGTGGAATTGCTGGACTTCAGGGTAGATATATGCTTTTGTTAAAACTTCTGCCTGTTTTTCAGCGTGCTTGTGCAGCCCATCTCTTAAATACCCAGTGTTACCATGACTAGCTTACATTTGGTGCTAGAAGAAAGGCAGAAAAGGTGTAATCCAGCTGATAGCTGTGGCATCCTCCTCAGTGAAGAGCTTTCTGAAAGAGCCCTGAACGCCCCTCCTGGTTCCTGGTCTGGGGTGCTGCTCTCAGTGGTAGCCACTGGCTGGCCCAAACCCCGAACCCTGAGCCCTGAAACCTGAGCAGCAGGAGAAAGAAGTTGCTATTTCCCAAGCTCCCCAGGATCCCTAGGAAGGAAGGGAGGGGCGGATTGCTCAAGAGAGCTGCGTTCTGCCTGTAGGCATTGGGATCCTAGACGAATTCCTCTGTGAGCCCAGAGAGGCCCATTCATCAAAACCGGACACCTCCCTGCTCCCTGGATCCTCACTGCTTATGCACACACAGACATTCAGGGCCAAAGACGCAAAATGCATGTTTGAAGGAGACATTTTTTCCTGAAAAATTTTTTATTGACATAAATTTGCAGTGAATGTGCTGCTATTAAGTGTAGGATTTAATGTGTGTGTGTGTGTGTGTGTGTGTCACTCCAAATAACCACACCCCACCCATAATCCTAACACTTTGAGAGGCCAGTGTAGGCAATTTAGTGAGACTATATCAAACTTAAAAAAAAATTAAAGGATTAAGGATGTGGTTCAGCAAGGAGGTCTTAATCTCATATATATAATATATATATAAAATATATATGTATATGAACGATTTGGAATATTTCAAAGGGAGCAACTTAAAAAGATCTCTCTTGAACTTACATAAAGCCAAGAATTTCCCTGCCCCCTGCCCCTCACAGCCAAGGTTTGGATAAGGAAGTGGGTCTTGGAACAGACCCAAATCAGGTGTCCGCCAGTTCTGGGGACCTAACAATAATGACCTAATTTAGCAGGCATATCCTAGAGACAGAGTTCAGTTTCAGAACATCTGAGGTAAAGGGAATATGACAATAAAGCAAGTCGCATGTGTTTTTTGATTTTGCAGTGCATATAAAAGTTATATCATAGTTTAAGTATGCAGTAGCACTTTATCTAGAAAAATGTACATATGTTAACTTAAGCATATTTTCTTGCTAAAAAGAAAAAAATGCTAGTGACTACCTGAGCTGTTGGAAGAATGGCACCAGTAGACCCGCAGGCCTCAGGGTTCTCACAAACCTCCGATCTGTAGAAAAGTGCAGGATTGTGAAAGGCAATACAGTGAATCACAATAAAGTGAGCTATGGCTGGTTGTTCAAGGCGTGTGCAAACTTGAGCTCTTCAATCCTTTACAGCCATCCTTGAGGTAAGAGTTCTTGTTGCCATTTTAGGAAACTGAGGCCAAGCACTGTAACTGGTGAGGCCTGTGGCATACGACACAGTGATACATGATACAGCTTGTCACTGGCAGCACCTCGCAGTCACACCCAGCTGCAGAGACTCCAGCATTTGTGCTTTCTTTCCTTAAAAAGCAGCAGCTTGCAGTTTCTCCTGAGGATGAGAAAAGGAGATGCGTCTTTTGGGGGAAGGACCATTTAGGGACATCGCTCATACTTAGAAGTGTCTTCCTTTAAAAGTTAATGCGAAGTGTGATTTTGTTTTCACATGTGCCTCTGTTTATTTTGATATAAGGTACATTTCATTAGAAATAATTGCCCCAATTCCTCCCCAACTCGTTAAGTAAAAGACTGCTCCAGGGAGAAGACACATGGGTCCTGTGGTCCAGTATTGAGGCCCAGTCCCCTCTCTTTCACGATATGGCAAGGGCTGCCCCAGAGGAGACACTGGGCTGAAAGTGAAACAGGAAATGAAAAGCTGCACAGCAAGAAAGCAGGTCACTTTTTCACGGCAGGTACTGTCCTCAACTGGAGAGGTCAGGGGCTCAGAGCCTTGTGACCCTTTTTCCTCCAAAGACTGGCTTCCGGGGGATCCCCCAACCTCACGTCTCTGCTCTGAGATGCCTAGGTGACCATTATGGTGCCCGGGTCACTCCCCTGAGCTCTTGTCCCCCCACCTGGCCTCTCTGTGGCTCTGCAGGTGTGGGTCACTGCACACCTGTGATCCCTTTCTTCCTCTTGCGGGGGTTACTGTCCCCCTCCCCGTGCTATGAAACAGCCTTGGGGATATGAGCTTCCTCCTGCTGCTGTCACAGATTCAGTGGCTCAAAACAGCAGAGATAGATTTTTGAGAGCTCTAAACTCAGTGTGCCTTCTGAAACCTCCTCTTTGTCTAGCTTCTAGAAGCCACCTGTGTGTCCCGGCTCCTGCCCGGCTCTGCTGCTCTCACCTCTCACTTGGCTGGCACCTGTCCTATCACTCACTCTGATCTCTTGTCTCCTCCTCCTCTTCCTAAAGAGCACACATTGGGCCTGCCTGGGTAATCCAGGGCAACCTCCCCCTCAAGGTTCTAAGCATTAGAGTATTGGCATTCCACCAGGATGCCAAAATAATGTAGGGCAAAGGGAATTTCTTCTCTACCTTCTGGAAGTCTGCTGGGACACATTCACATTCATTGGAGCAGAGACGCATGCAGATGGATCATGTGTACCAAAGCAATCACAGAGTGTAATTATTTACTGGCCCAACACTTCAGAAAAATAGACCTTGTTTGCTATAGTGGAGGGGAAAGAATGGGGAATGTAGGCAGTTTTTAGGGGCAAACAGTAAATGGTTTTCAGTGTAGTTCAGTGGGTGTGGAGAATGTACAAGTGACCTATACAAAGTCTGTTTGACATGCAGAACAGATGGTTTGTCAGTGATTCTCAACGGTGCTAAAGTAGAGGACATTAGTGTGTGAACTAGTACTTCCAGGTACGTGGATTAGCTTCAGTCTTTCTTCTTGTGATTTGAGTTTACTCCTCTCTAGGTGATGACATTTCAACAAGAAGACGGAAGTTGACTGTGTTCTTTTGATAGATGGATTTGGTCTCCAGGAAGATGAGGGAACTCTGCCAAAGGCTTCTCCCTGACCTGAGAGAGAGAGAGGACAGAGACAGGGCAGGTTGGCAGGGCCTTGCTTCTAAGGTGGCTTTCAAGGCTCTCGGTATTGCAAAGCACCAGTTTTTTGAGCCCCAGCAGGACTCACTGCCTCCTGGGAAAAAGTCACCTGTCTTGCAGGTGATGGTGCTGTGGACACAGCTCTCTTGTTACTCAGCATGACACTCAGTTTGAGAGGTGCAGTAGGAAATCCGTGGGCTCCCAGATCCAAATTCAAATCCTGGTGCAGTTGTTGGCTGTGGGATCTGGAATAAGTTAAATGTATCACCACTGAGCCTCTGTTTCCTGGTCTATAAAAGGGCAGCAGCAATTTAACTTTGCAGGAAAGGTCAGAGATCAAACATTTCACACCATGTCTGGCAAACACTAGGTGCTCAAGAGATGATGGGTGTGATTATTTGAAGGAGGGTTGCTCCTTTGCATAGCTCACAGTTAGTGGTATCTTTGTAGGGGGGTTTATGTAGTTATTGAGAACAAACAGAAGAGACATAGAAATGCTCTCTAGGCTTGCACGGTGGCAGCTTTAGAAAGTACAGGTGATTGAGGACATGCTTAGAGAAAAGGCCTACACTCCCTCTGCTCACCCCAGGATCAGATCGCTCTGGAGAGAAGAAACTCCAGTTGGACCCAGGGCAGGGGCAGCACAGCCTGGGTGGAATCTCTCCAGGCAACAGAAGGTCCTCCGCTGGCAACTCATCTTGCAGGGAGTGAACTGGGCTTGGCTTTCACACCAAAGAAGGAACAAAGACTGGGGAGGCCTCCCAAGTGGGGCGGCTCTTTGGCTCCTTATCTCAAGTAGCAGAGGGTTCACATTTGTGTGCCAGTTCTGCAGCTGGTTACTTTACTAAGTTATCTTCACTCCTCAGGGTGTTATTGGAGGAAGCCTGACCGTGGGAGGTTAACTCCCTCACCTAGTAAAGAGCAAGCCTGGCTGCTGTCCAGCGTCCAAGCCCACCGGCCTGTGATGCTGCAACACCCAGATTTCTGCGATAACTGGAAAATCCAGATGCCCCATGAGAAGCAAGGCCATGATATATGAGTTTCATTGGGTGGTGGCTTGCAGGCTTTTATCACAGATCCAGGGCCTCTTTGGGCAGGGCTGTGCCAAAGGCTGTCATGTTGATGGATGTGCCTGTTCCTGTCTAATCTGTCCTGACCTTCCCCTTTGAAACTTCGGCCCTGGCTTAGTCCACTTGTGTTGTGGTAACAAAACCCTGGGGGCTGGGCAATATATAAAGAAAAGAGGTTTATCGGGCTTATGAGCTGGAAGGACAGATGATTCACATCCTGGGCAGAATGGCACACAGTTTGAAACTTATGAGTGTGAATTATCTTTGGAATTTTCCATTGGATATTTCCATCCTGTGGTGGAGCCTGTGGTGACCAAACATGGAAAGAGAAATGGACTCATGTAAACTTCGGTGCCACCAGACTCGAGGATTAAAAGAGAAGGGAGAGACATTTTGGGGGGAGGGACCCTGTTGCTCCGCCCCAGTTGGTCCTGCTTCAGGGTCACCCCAGAATGTCCCATGGGTGTGGCCGTCCATGAGGATGGCGAGCCGAGAGATGCATGCCACATCCTTTCACGTCTCTTTCCTGGAAACCTGCCCGACTTGTGTGCTCCCATCCACCCACCTCCTCTGCTCAGCCTCCCTGTCCCCAGTAAGCAGTGACAAACGATCTACCTGAGAGGCCTCATGGGCAAAACACCCTGACCATAGGAGCAGCTTCTTAGTGTAGCAGAGGGCTGCCTCCATGGCCAGTGGTGATGGTGAACCCACTGGCGTGTTCCCCCCTTCACCATGGGTAGGTTCACCACAGGTCCACTCACTACCAGTCACTGTCTGTCAGTTTTAAAGAGGTTCCCACAGTAGCCGTTGGTGGCAACAGCACCTTGGCCTTCGTTAGGCCGCTTGTACATTTCCTGTGTTCCAGAACCATGCTCAGCTCTCAAGCTGGTTCTCTCATCTGATGAAATTGAGTCTCCTGTTACCCCCATTTGATTGACAGGGAAACTGAGGTTCACTCAGACAGGTTAGGTAACTCATCCAAAATAAGTCACAGAGCTTGGAGGTCAGACTCAGCCCTTGGTCTGGTTCCTTTCCTTGTGCTTATGTCAGTATCCTCTGCCAAAGCTTCCTTGGCATCTTCAGGAGATTCCAGGGAAGCTCATTGAGATTTAAATCCATTTCTCACTCTCTGCCTTCAAAGAAACAACCAACACCCAGTGTTCACGGACTTCCATGAACTAACCCCTTCTATCCTTGGAAGCCATAATCATGCATCATTTGAACACTGGCTCTCTTTCCTCCTTCCCTTGTTGGGTTAACTTCAAGCAACAAAGATTTATTGAAGCTGGTTATTGTACAAGGCCATTGGAAGATGCCAAGAAGCAAGCAGGGTTCCTGATGGTTCTGATGGTTAACGTGCCGAGTGCCTTACCTACATCATCTCACTTAACACTCACAAAAACCTTTAGAGGCAGACGCTACCATCTCTCTTTTATGTGAACCCCAAATAAACGGAAGCTCAGAATGCTTGGCAGATCTTGCTCACCATTGCTCACAAGAGATTGGAGTCTTCAATATTAGACAGGAAAATATGACTAAAGATGATTCCAGTTACTATGAAGTTGTAACTGGCCCAGGTGGCAAGTAATAGGGAGAGATTCCAAGCCTTGGGCTTCTCAAGGAGGGTGCCCCAAAGGAGGCGGGAGTTGGAGATGGGATGGGACAGCGGGGTTCAGGCTGGGAGAGGGCACAGGCATGAGCAGGGGTATGTGCATGGCGGCTGGACCTGTTTGGATTTGAATTGGATTTGAGGACTGAGCAGAGGAAACACAGGAGCGGGGCTTTGGGAGAAGTGAACCAACACCCTCTCCTTCCCTGAAACGCGCGTGGTGCCCGTTTAGTAGAGCTAACAGCCCTTCTCCATTCTGAGGCTGGCCTTGCCCCTCTTCTCTGCCCCTGTGCCTCTCAAATAAATGCAAATTCTCCGTTTAAAGAACAAAGCATTACAAGAGGATGTTGTATTTTTAGGGGCCCTGTAGACCAGCCCCCACCCTCAGAGTGGTGGGATGATTTCAGCACTGGCAGGGTAGGAGTTCTCTTCAGTCCCCTCATCACAAACTTCAGGTCCCCAGCTCCAGCAGAACCTTGTCTACTCCTTGTTGTAGACAGTTGGTCTTTAAGGCAGTTCCCATGATCACCACTTGCCAGTTTAAGGACAACAGGTGACCTTTTTCGTGTGATTTCAAGTGACACTTCTAGGTGGCTGAATCCTCACAACCAGTTAGGATCAGTTGCCTAGGTGGACTCTCTCCTGCCTGTCCTATCTTGAGACACCCACACCAGGGGACTGGCACACATGTGAAACTAGGTGTCAACCTCACACCCAGCACACACCCCCTCTGCTGTCTCTCACAGCCGGTTGTAGTGGTTGCTACACCCACTGCTGGATGCTGTATCACTTGCCTGGTCGGTCACCAGATGCGGGAGAGGCCTGCAGCTCCTACTGGAGAAGTCCAGCTGTGCGATACCCAAAGACGCTTGACCTCTGCAGCCTCCAACCAACTGCCACCCTGCTGTGGATCCTGAGGGTGGATCCCTTCTTCCTGGAGGTGTGGCTCTGCTGTTCAAGACTAGAAAGAATGATCTAGATCCTTGAAACAGTACATACAAACTGCAGTGAAACAGAACTTGAACCTCTCTGGCAAAGAAGTCTCCTAATTCCAGAGGAGTGTAAGCTGATTTATGCATACATTTGATATCTTCATTTGTATTTTTTTTTTTTACATCCCAAGAGGCATCAGAGAACTCAGGAAGTTGTATTTATTCTGACAGTCAAGAAGGTGCTAAGACACCCAGCTGGGAAGTCCCAAGAGTTACACTCGTCACTCACTCCCCGCTGGCCTCCAAGGGCTTTAAGGGCTTCTCATGGCCATGATTCATCTTTTTAGATTGTCGACAAGTACTAAAAAGTTTCCACTAACAACCCAGTATTATATTGAGGGGAAAGCAAAGTACTGACCAATATAAGACAACTCCCTTCTTATTAGGAAATCATAGTCATGGTTGGGGAAAGGGGTACACAGGATTGTTCTAGAATTCAGATTCCTGAACTTTCCCTGTTCAGGGACACAGGTTGCTTGGTGTTTCCAGAATTTTTGACGTAGCAATCCTAAGCCAAAAGAAAAACTTCACAGTTGTATTTAGTAATCAGATCCAAATAACTATATGTATTTGTGTCCTAACAACTTAGCAGGTGCTTACAAAAGACAAGCATTGAAAGAGTAAAAATATGTTTTATTTGTAAATACAGTGACTTCCAAGGGGGATGTGTGTGACTGTTTGGAACTGAACTTCTCATACTTGGCATCAGCTAGAGCACTGGCCCCTGCATTTCTTCCCCATGTTGATTTTTGCCGGGGGTGTGTTTGTTCCTAATCATGGCCACTGCCAAAAACGCAGTTTCACAGAGATAGCCTGGCCTTGACACGGATGTCAGGGTAGGCCGATGTTGAGCTTTGAGTTGGTAGCTTCTCTAGCAGATGTCACAGATCATGGTGTTTCCCTCAAAATGTTAGAATGCAGTCACACAGCACCTAATGGCGGGGATGAATCTCAAAGGGTGCTGTTGGGTGGTCTCATCACTGCGCAAGCGATGCTGTGTGGATTAGTGCACAACCTTCATGGTCTAGGTCGGTTTTTTGCTTACTGTGCAACCAGGAGCCTGGTGAACTGGATGAATGCTGATGGTGGTGGAATGTGGCAGACGGTTTTACAATACATGTGGGATTTTTTCTTAATAAGTGATATATAGCAAATACATGGTAACACAGGCCTGGTTATCCAGGCTTCTGTACTGCCATGATGGCGTGCTCTATTTGCACGTGAGTGCAGTAGGTTTGTTTACACCAGCATCACACACACACACACAGTGTGTTGTGCTAGGGTGTCACGAGGTGGTGAGATTCCTTGGCCCCTTAATAATGTTATGGAACTGATACAGGGGAATGAAACTCCCAATCTACTATGTCTGGTAGGAGCTCGTGTTCTCTAAAATCGAAGAATGAATTTTAGGAACAATGGAGGTTAAGAGCAGAATATATTTATCGATAGAAAGAAAGCTTCTGTCTGAGAGAGACAGAAGGGGTTCCGAGAGGGTTGCCAAGGACTCTGTCTTTTCCAGGGACTTTTATAGAGAAAAATCATGGGGTGAGATGGGTTTAAGGTGGGAAAACTGGGAATTCACAAGGCAGGTGGGCATAAGGTGGGACATAACTATAGTTACCCAAAAAGATTAATAGTTCAGGTGAAATTGATTACATTAGGGACAAATGGGGAGGTGAGTCATGTAGAAAGTGGGCATTCCTAGAGAGCAGTGACTCTTCCTTCCTCAGGGTGATAGGGAGCTATTTAGCATATCAGTCTTTAGGATGTGGATGCATTTGTTTGATCCTTTGTCTTAGACCTGGCCCACAGCAGCAAGGTATCTGGAGCTTATGCACTGGCTGCTTTGAGGACCTAGCCCTCTCTCACTGCCTGTAATATTTCTAACTAACTCAGCTGCCAGCAGCAGCAGGACCACTGTTGTGTGTGTGGTTCATGGGTCACTGAAACACCATTAGGAAGTATGTACTGGGCACTGGGGTCCTGAGGTGTTTGGGCTGGGACCCATTGTTCTAAAGTACACAAGACCATAGTGGAAAATATGGGTTCCGGTAGAACCTGGTTGCCTCCCTCCCATTGCTACCCTGTGCTCTCTTAATAAATCTTTATGGGAATGAATGAGTGGTTACAGGAAAATCTATAATTGCGACTTCATTTCTTCCCAGTCATATTTTTAGCCCCTCTCAGATTGCATTTAACATCGCATGTGTTGTAATTGAGATGAGTCTCAATACAAGGAGCCAGATTTTGTGGGTTTGAAGCTGATTTGGCCACTTAGTAGGGTGTGGATTTGGGTCTGGACTGCTGAGAGTGTGGCTTCCTGGTGTGGGAACCACAGGAGCTTCGCAGGTTGCTGGGAGGATTCGGAGTGGTGACTCACGTGGTACACTTTGCCTGCTGCTGGGTGCTAGCCAGTGCCTGGGTCAGCATGTATGGCTGGATGCTGTTTTGGCTCCAGGGTGGGCACATAGACAGCAGTGTGGTTGGTGTGACAACCCTTTCCCAGGAGGAGTTGGCAATGGGGCGGATGGGTAAGGGACGCACCCTCTCAGCTGGAGAGAAGAGCAAACCCAGCCTGGGCCTCTGCCCTTGCTTGCTGTACTTGGCACCCCTTTAGGGACATCTCCTATGCCCAAGACACTGGGCATCTCTCCACACGCTTGGCCTGAGTTCTGTGCAGGTGTCACGAGTCACTGGCTAGGAGCCCAGCCACTCTTGTCCCCACACAGTGCCCCTGAGAACCCTCTTCTGGGAGCCAGCGAGGATCCCTTCACATGGCTGTGTGCTCAGATGCACAGAGAACCACGACAGATGGGCTGGGGACTCTACTTCGCACAGAATGATGTGGAAGAGAAAGTATTAAAGTTCAATTCCTAAGCCCATCTCATCTGCTTTGAGGCAGGCAGCAGGGGCCAACAAAGACTCAGGTGTGCTTGGTATTCCGGAAGTTCCTGCCAAGTAGGTTCAGCTTTAAAAACACCCTGCATTGTTTGCAATATTGCAAAAGTAAACAGAGTCCCAGAGCTCACCCTAGCCAAGATCTGGTACAGCAGCGGCACTGTCTCCAGCCCCAGTTTGGAGTTTGAGTTTTGCAGCCCTGGAAGCTGCTGTCATCTGGGTCATCTGACCCTGAGGAAGACAATTAGGCACAAGAGAAGAGGGTTCAGGAAGGAAGAAATGAGCTGGGTTTGAGGCTGCAGAGGGAAGCCTGCATCTTGAATTGGGGGGTCAGATGCTTTGTGAACACCCCTTCTATCCTGCTCTTCCCTAGTTTTTGAGGCCCTAAGATTCTGAGCTCTGTTGTAATTATTTCCCAGGAATCCTGGGCCTTGGAAGGAGGGAAACGCAGGTCTCTCAAAACAACCAGTTGTGCTCTAAAGTGGGGTTTTGTGATCTGGCAACAGAGGGTTTAATTTGCAGCTTCTGATAGCTTGAGTTTTAATTGTTTCCTAAGAGGAGCTAATAAGGTGTTTAGCTAAATACTCAGGCAGCCTGTGCCTTGCATTTGCCCAGCCTGGTCTCTCTGGCCAGCAGCAGAAGTCTCTGCCGGGGCTATGCATGCTACAGAGTGGAAATGGTATTGGCTATGGGGCTCCCACTAGTACCCCACCCTGATGCCCACCTGTGCATTACCAGGGCCTGCAGCTCTGCATTTGTTTCTCATTCGTGACAGCAGTTCGGATCCAACCCAGGGCGCTTGGCAGAGCATGCCGCAGATTTGTCTTGTAGTTTTATTTGCTGCATCTGAGCAATGACCTTGTTCTTGCCAGGGCCTTTTCCTCTCGGCCTACTTTCCTGTACACCCTGCTCATTTCATACCATTGGCATCTTCGGACACTGGCTCCAAAGACCTCAGCTCCATGACCAGGCAGCTTTGAACAAATGCAGGCCCTGGCCCCTCTCAGATTTCTATGCTGTGCCTCTTCTGTCCTGCGCTTACCTCCCTGCCCCCCGCTCGTTTTGAATTCTCGCAGCTCGAAGAGCTGAGCTGTGCCATTTTTATTGGCTCCATTCTGGACTTCAGCAGATGTTTATGGGCTCTTCCTATGCGTCAGCACGGTGCCTGTCGCTCCAGCCTTCCCTGAAAGCAGGTGTTATTATTCCAGCTTTGTAGGCCTGGGAGCTGAGCTTCCTTGGTGTCGAATGGCTTGGGTCACAGAGTTCACAAAGCGGAGTCAGAACTTCAAGCTTCTCCCCACCCCCGTTTCCCTTCCCTGTCCAATCATGCCAGACCTCAGGCTGCTTCATTAATAAGGCTCAGTGGCTCCTCTTGATTGCCCAAATCAATCTTTGTAGTCAGGGGTCCAGAAAACTTGGAAACCTGTAATACTGAAGCAGAACTTGAATTTCCAACAGCAGAATCTATCTGGCTGATCTTCGTTTAGGCAGGTTTGGGATGGACAGTCGCTCATCACAGGCCTGTGGAGAGTAGGCTTGAAAAACAAGAGGCACTGGGAAAGCCTTGGTCCTGATCACACCAGGGGCCCCACTCGGGATGAGTAGATTTGGGTCCAAACCCATATGTGTGCCTGTGCTTCCTGCAAAGACTCCTGGGAAAACACGCTGTGGGCGTGGCTTCCCCAGGGGCAGAGGCGGTGCTGCCTACCAGGACCTTCCCGTGGCACATTTCCCAAGCATAACCCGGACAGTCAAAACCTGGATAGCTTTCCCACACGACAGTGGCCCAGTCCCCAAACCTACGCAGATGCCCAGTGATTGCCCTGTAAGTTGCCTGTCAGTTTCTAGGCACTATCGTCTTCCACTCACCCAGCATGTGACAAGCTTGATCCAAGCTTGATCGACAATAACCTGGCGGATGATGAAGGGGAAGGTGCTCTGGGAACCTGTGTCATAATCCTCACCACCTGTCGAGGGAGGAGGCCATGGGAGCATTTATCATGTCCTTCGGCCAGGGCTTATGTTTGGGTAGGTGATTATAAAGCAAACAGTGTTCTCACAGCTGAGCCCTTTCCTCCCCGCTGGCTGAAGAATGAGAAATTCCTTGTTTCCTCCTCAGGATGCGGGGCCATTGGGGTGTTTCCTGTCTTAGCCAAGTTTTAGCCACTCTGAGCTACTTTTCTGCTGCTGGGCAGCTATGTCCCTGGGTCATCCCAGGCAGCGCCTTCTCGTTGCCCCACAGTGGTTTTCCTGTGGCACCCTGCTTTCACGGCAGGGAAGCTTGTGGCAACCCCACAGTGACTGTCACCACCATGGCCATTTCCCCAACACCTCCCTTCTGATCATCTTTCAGTTGCTGTGTGCGGTCACTGCTGCGGATGTGTGGAGCAAGAAGACCACTATCTTCAAGGGGCCAGTCACACTGTCCTCTGTGCTGGCCTCTCTTGCATTCTAGTTCCTCCTTCAAGCACTATACTCTGCCCTCCCTCTGTCACCATCCTCCATCACTTCCAGCCCTGGGTCCTAGAGGGACCCCCAAGGACTTAGGGCTCTTAATCTTTCCAGTGGCTCTGAGGCTGAGTCATTTAATCCTGCTTACACCCTCCCGGATGCAGCCATTCTTTGGATGGAAAATGGGGGACACAGGCCTTGGGGATCACAGTACTGACCGTGCATCCTGAACCTGCCACATGTTGTTATGTGGGGCAATCATAATCCTAAACCTGAGCTTCCCCATTCCGTACTTTGGGTCAGTGGTGCTGGTGTGATAGTTACTTGAGGAGCCGCTGCTGTGTGGTGGTTTTGTGCTGATTTTAGCTCTTCTTCCTTCCTGGTGCTTTTTCCTGTCCTGTCTGCACCTGTACCTGTGACTGCTGCCTCTGGGGAGTCCAGAGTTGGGGACAAAATCTCCTTGGTAACAAGTAAACTAATTACAGGTCTTTAAAACCCTAGAGTACCTCGCAGAGGCTTTTTAGTGGATTAAAAACTACTGAAAGAGCTAGAAACAAAGGTTTGGAAGGAAATGCAGATATGCGTCTGAGGCACTTGGTGCCAGCTGGGGACCCCTCCTCTGGGGGAGAGGTGCTAGAGCTCACAAGCACGTGGTACAAACTGGGTAGAGTCACTGGTGCCACTCTGAGGATCAGTTCCTGTGGCAAAAAGGAGGCCACATGGGTGGACTTGATCTCATCACAGGGGCTCATTAAAGGCAATAAGTTCTTTTCAGCTGGTGGCATAAGAGAAAGTGAGCCAGGCCAAATGCAAGAAGGGTTTGGCCTGGCATGGAGAGGGGAGCACCTGCTGCAGTTGGACAGATGGTTCCCCCAAGGAACTGAGTGGAAGCAGATTCTTGCCCAAGATGGCTCTGTGAACCCCGGTTAGGGGCCCAGCTGAGCCCACCTGGATTTCTGAAAACCTGGAACAGAGCAGTGTGAGTTGTTTTATGCTGGGTGGATCCACTTGTGAGTCTTTCACTCAAGCATAATACTGAGAGCTGGAGAGTTACCTAGGGTTGTGTGGAGGAGCGTGTGATGGTGCCTGGCTTGGCAGGAAAGACTCTGTGTCTCTCAGAAGCAATGACTCACAACCCACAGTTTGCAGCAGGGTTTTCTTGGGGATTATGTGGGACATTGGGAGACCACATGAGACTGGAGCCTTTGGATATGTGATGGGGATTCATGCCATTCTAGGCTGCTGTCCTGACCAATCCCACACCTCATCTGACCAGCTCAGTCTCTTGGTTGACTCTAGTGGCCAATGGTCTGCATTCTGCCCTTGGCCCCTGCACTCCAGAAGGAGGCTGCTCATTCAGGGAAAAGCCGGCTTAGGTGGCTCTGGTGATGCTCCGCAGGTAAAGGTGTGGAGAGGTGGTCCAGGCTGCTCCTCACGATGGTCAGTACTACAGTACAGGAGTCGTCATTGGCTATCTGGGACCAACATAGCAGGACTCATCTGTGCTGGAGTTCCTTTCTGGCTGCTTTACCTGTCCTGAAAACTGTAGTCCTTGGGGCCAACCCTAGGCTTCCATCCTCCCATGCCTCTCCCCCTACTAGTCTGTATGTGCCACTTACAGGCAGGGAGGGGCCACTGCTTGCTGGGGCTCTGGCTGCTCCATTCCTACCTGCTCTTACCGGCCCTCTGTTTCCCCGGGGCTGGAAGAATCAAGCTTTTCTTTCCTCTCCCCGGAGATGCCCACACGCGTGACTTCCCAGTATCACATCTCCTTCTCAACTTGAGCCTTGTCTGTATCTCACAGCGGTGATCTGTGGGAAATGGGAATTGGGTTGCACCTCAGGAACACTGTCCCCCTGCCAGATGAGAGAGATTCCACCCTTAGCTGACACTAATGATGCTCATGGAGAACCAACAGGGGCTGCTGTTCACAGAGAGGGCTCGGGTCACAGGCTGGAGTCGTGGGATGCATGGGTCAGATGCAGACAGCATTTGTACATTTTCAGCTCACTGTCAAGTCCCATCACTGTCAGCTGCACTAACTTCCTTTCATCGTTTGTGACCCCCTTTCTGGGACAAAGGAGCTGAATGTGGGTCACCCTGACCCATTTCTGTCTCAAATTTAAAATTAAGATGGAACTGTAAGTTGCTCTGGGGCTTCGGCAGTCAGTCACCCAGCTGAGTATTAGACCCCCGCCCCTTGTCCTGGTTTCTGATGCTGCCCAGTGTCACAGGCTCTGTCCCCAGCCACCTTGGTGCTGCAGACACCACAGCTGTCTGCACCACACCTGTGTACTCAGGTCACATATAGTTGGGGAGAGTGGGACCATGGAGCAAGGGCCACCTCTGGGTGACACAGGGCAAAGAGTAGCCTCAGTAGCCTTAGGACAGGGTGCAGAAGTCAAGAGCACCTGGCTCTGAAGCCAAGCGCTCAGGATTCAAGTCTTTTGTTCCCCAAATCTTGGAAACCAGGCAGGTTGCTTACTCTCTCAGGGACTCTGTCTCCACACAGTAGTAGTACCTGCCTTGTCAGGGCTGTAGAGACTGAGAAACGGAAATGCGTGCAAGACAGTCCATGCTCTCCAGTGTAAAGTAAGTGCTCAGTGTGTGTGTACACATGTATTAGAGTGGTGCAGCCAACAAATTAGGAGAAGGGAAAATAAAACCAGAAGAGCGGGACTCGGTGGAGAGATGACAGTGACCCTGTGTGTTCTTGTACAGAACTGAGTTCTGCTAAAACTTCAGACCTGTCTTTGGTTTGCTTTTTTCCCTTCACTCTAAACTTCAGTTCTTCTAAATCTTTCTGGAACCATTGATTGTTTTAAGAATCGAATGAGCTTCTCTGTCTCAGAAAACTGCCTATCAGGATCTACATTCAATTTTTGTGGATAGTCCAGCTTTAGTGGTTTCTTAGGTCTTAGATTAAGTGACCTTACTTTGACCATTTTCTAGAGGGTATGTGGTCTGAATAACAGCTTGAATATTTGAATGATGAATGGTTAGACTCCTACATGTGCTTCAGAATCCGGCTGAAATGTCACCAATCCTGCTTTCTTCCAGGCCCGAATCAATTGGACAGTCTCCCCACCCCACCACCCCACCCCCCGCCCTCTTTTTGTTTACTTGCCTTTTAGATCTGCACCCTGTGATCCTTTCCTGATTCTCTCTGTGAACTTCTGATCATCTCTTTTCCTTGGTTGGTCCTGGTGGCTAGGAATAGTGAAGCGCAATAAACAAAGCAAATACTGAGAAAGTGGGAGAAGAACTAGGAAGCCTGTCTGACGGGACTTGCAGGGGGCCCCTGCCAGGCTGCCTGTAGGAAGATAAGTAGCCATCAACACTAGAGGAATCATCAGGAGGAACAGGTGGGAAAGTAGCAGTGGCCTCAGAGATTCCACCTGATTAGATAAAGGAGGCACAGCGAGGCTGTGAGCTCCAGGCTGAGAGCCCTGTGGGATGGGCTCTGGACACAGCAGCCTATCTGATCTCCAGCAGCAAGGGACTCCTGCATGGTGGGCAAGCAGAGCTGATGTCTTTCCTTGCAGGCACCACTGGGAAACTCCTGGGAGGAGGGTGGGGACTGTCACATCAAGGATCAGCCCTCATCAAAGCCCTGGTCTCTCCTGGTGGTAGAGAGATCTGAGCCAGGATTCAGCTATGTCTTGGAGAGCCTGAGTTCTGCTTGGAGGTGGCTGCATGAGTCTTGTTTGGAAGCCCTTCCTAGAGCACCAGGTCCTCAGAAGATCGGTGGGTATTTCAGCTCAGCTGCAGAAACATACTCAGCCGGCTTTAGAGGGAGCCAAGTTTCCATTTCCCCCTTGAGAGCCCTCGGTGGCAAAGCTGCTTTGGAAATTATTTACTGTAAAAGCTCTGACAGAGCAGGCACCCTGCCTTGCTGCCGCCGATACCACTTCCACCCATGGAAGTTTCCTCCCCTGTGTTTCCGCTCCCAGAGTAGGTGAGAAGGTATCATCTCTCTGCCAACACAGTGCTCCCACTGATGTGCTCCTGAGGGCTTCCCGTGTTGAAAAACAAACTTGGCCAAAGCCCCCCAAAGTCTCTTTCCCTCTGCAAGAGAGCAAGTGGTTGTGCAGAAGAAGATCAGGAAGATGTCCCCGGTGTGTCCTCTGCTACCCGCCACGGCCACACTGCACCAGGTAGACAAGGGTGGTAACACTCCAAGATTCCCACTTCCGTGCACAGGGACAGCCCCCTGGGGTGGGGGTGGAGGGCTCACAGTCCTTCAGTGGGAGCAGCAGGGTGACCCCTCCCCCAGTCCTGGCTCCAAGGCACCTAGGAAGCCTGCCTGGTCCTCTCTGTCACCATGAGCACCCAGGGCTCTGCTGAAACTGTCCGTTGCTCAGGGATGTTTGGGGCCTGGCACCACACAACACACTTTCCCTCAGGCCCTGACTCCCCTGCTTTCTGTTTTGCGCTGGCTGTGGCTTGGGAGTGAAATAGGACCCGTATGGTCTAAGAGGCTTCGCTTCATTCTCCGCAGCGTGATTTTCTGTAAGGCTATTTGAAGTCACCGAGCTTCTGATCTCTTGCCTTAGAAGGAGGGTGCCTTGTGCTGCTGTGACAGTGTGAACCCGAAGCCCAGAGTGTGCGTGTGTGGGGTGCTCTGAGGGGCACTGCGTGCGGGGATGGCTCTCCTGTCCTCAGTGTAATACTGTCCCCTCGGTGGTGAGAGCAGTTTCTCCGATCTCTGTGCAAGGTGAGGCCGGGACAGTATCTCCCCCACCCCCTCAGAGAGGTCCTGAGCAATCAAAGCAGGAAGACCAGGCCACAGAGCCTGAGCTTCTGACACTTATGAAGTTCTTGCATCATCTCACTGGGTCACAGGAGCTAGGGACAGGTCCATGAGAGCTGGGCCCTCTGACACTGAGGGTCCCTTTGTCAACAGTGAGTGCTGCCCTTCGATGATCTTGTCTTATTAGGCTTAAAAATAAACTGATTTTTTTTTCAGATCAAAACATCACAAACTTGCAAATCTTGGGGCTGCAAACGCAGTTCAGTAGTAGGAACATTACTTAGCCATGTGTGAAGCCTTGAGTTCAATCACTCCCCAGCCCCAAAGAGGAAAAAAGCAGGCCTAAGCCTGCTAATTACTCTTAGCTGCTATTAACATGTCAAGGTGGTCCAGGATGGCATTTTTGTCTCTTCAGAGCTGAGATCCAAGTATGCCTCTGAATAGAACCCTTTTCTGATAACATTACATCATAATCCGCTTGCTCACCACTGAGCGGTCTTTATGGGCATCATCTTCAGTGGCTGTACAGTATTCTATTATATGGCCCCACCCCAGCTTTCTTCTCCATTCTTGGACTGTTGGCCATTTGCATGGTGCCTGGCTTTTTGCTTTAATAAATGACATAGTGACATCTTTGGGCATAAAGCCGTGCTTGCATTTTACATTATTTCTTTGGGATAGCTGCCTAGAAATTTCATCTGATTTTCAAGGATGTTGGGTGTTAAGGTACTACCTGGGCTTGTCCCAAAAGACTTCAGGCAGAAATGGGGCCGGGCTCCAGTGTGTGTGGTGACCCTGCTATCTGTAACACATAGAGCTGTGGACACTGGAGATACTAAACCCTAGGTTTACCCTTGAGGAACTTACTGGATAGTGTGGCATTATGATATACACAACCATCCTAAAGCAAGAGATGCCTGGACCCATGAGAAGCCAAGTGTGAATGTTGGGAAGGAATAGTTCTTTTCGTGGACTTCATCTTGTCTTTTCTGGAGCTTTCATAAGAATCTACAGAGTTGCTGAGAATTTTCCATTCAATGATTATTGGGGAGTGTGTGTTAAGGGAGGTGAATTATTTTTTCTGTTGTAAAACCTTAAAGACAAAACTTTAAAAAAAAAAAAAGCAAAACGTCCATCCACCTGACTCCTTAGAATACACTCAGATGGCAGTCCAGTGTCTTGGTTTGGAGGACCTTGAGGCAGGGTGTATAGCAAAAGCCAGAGTTTAACCCCACAGGCGTGAGGCAGAACCTGGCAGTATTTGTTACCTGTCCCTGCAGTGACCCACCAATTTACATATAAATCTGTTCCTGGCAATGTGAACCCGATGCCTGTGAGAACAGATCATCTCAACATGCTGTGCACGGCACCCTTTTGGTGACACAGATGAATGTTACCTCGTACCTTTGTGACAGTCCCTGTCCTCACCTGGTTGCTAGGAGTTAAAAGGGCTTCTGACTGCACAGGGCCGGTCACGAGGAGGGCTAGCGCTGCCCTCCCTGGGTGGAAAAGGCAGAGATACGTGGCCATTCTGGGACTCTGGGGCCAGAACTAGATGTGCATCTGGAAGTCTTTGGCTATGGTTGTATTTCTTTTCTCCACTTTGCCCTGATCACATCAACTGTTTGGCCCTGTCTTGCAAGGGGAAAACGGTTCACACTCCAGGCTGAACTGATCAGACACCTGCACCTATAGGACTTCCACAAAACCTGGTCCTGCCTCAGCACAATTCAAGCGATCATACATGTCTCATCACCCTCCTCCTCTTGGGGTTGCAACTTTGTCTGTGGCCAAAGTCTCCAGGGTTCCACTCGAGGGTGTGCAAGGACTAAGCCACAGAGACCTTCGCGCAGCAGATTCACACCTTGACTACCCTCATATGTGTTTTACCAGGCTTGCTAACAGATCCATCTTTTGTTTGAGTTGCAGTTAGTGGTTTCTTCACATCTGTCCATCCAGTAGAGTTGTTTCTCTCTTTCCTTGACTCCTGGCTTCTGCTGAGTAAATCCCTTTTGCAGTCCCTGTCACTCTTTGATCCTTTGTTTGTGCCAGACCCAGAGCCACTTAGCCTTCTCAAAGGCTCAGGCAAGCTTCTAGCAGTCCCTGTAATTTATATGTCCATTACAGACATCACATGAGGCTAATTCTTATTTGGCCTGAGCGCCACTGGCCCAAAGCAACAAAAACTATCCACCCTGGCGGCAGGTGGGGGGGCACAGCCCACCCCTCCAGGTAAGGAATCTGCTGGTCTGGGGAAGAGAAAAACTTTAAACAAACCTCTGTGACCACTGCCAGCCCTAATCTAGAACGTTTAAAAAAAAAAAAAAAAAAAAGATAAGGCTCTAAATGCAACCCTGGGGGAGGGGGAGGCAGAATGCCAAAAGTTTAGACCTTCAAAGGGTATCATTAAGAAATTCCTCCTCACATTTAATCAGACTCCCAGGGCTGGGAATTAAGCTCACATATCCTGGTTTTATCTAGATAACTGCTTTCCCTATCCTAAAAATATTTAGGATATTTAAAATAGTAATACCTTTTATGTTGACATGGTTTACATATAAAATATGTTGTGTACAAGGCAATTTTTAAAAATATGTACTGTCATAAAACCATCTTCTATATATAAATATTTTGCATTTTACATTATTTGATAAGATGATTGCTTATAAAGTGTTATAAATAAGTGCTTTAATATTTTCATAAGTCTATATGTTAAAATATAGGCTGTGTAAGTAAATTAAAGGAAACCTGGCCATTTCAGTCGGTACCAATGATTTACTATTACAGTTAAGTCGATTCCAGTCTAAGTATTTAGAGTAATAGTGTAGCATGTATGATGTAGCTTGTGTCATGAAGAACGATGTTATGAAAGTTTCACTACCAAAGTTTCCTAAGTGCTAGTAAATAGTGATAAATGTGCCTAAAGAGCGTCCACGGGAGAGACTAGTCTGGGGTGGGGGTGGGGCTCGCGCTCCGGCGCCACAGCGCCCCCTAGCGCCTCCCCGCGCGCTGACCCGCTGTCCTCTTGGTTCCCGCAGGCATCGGCAAGAACGTCATCTGCGACCGCACGGCCACGCCGCTGGACGCCTTCCGCATGATGTCGGCGGCCCACTACTACCCCAAGCTCATGAGCATCATGGGCAACGTGCTGCGCTTCCTGCCGGCCTTCGTGCGCATGAGGCAGCTGATCGAGGAGGGCTACGTCGGGGAGCTGCTGGTGTGCGAGGTGCAGGTGCACGGGGGCAGCCTGCTGGGCAAGAAGTACAACTGGAGCTGCGACGACCTGATGGGCGGCGGCGGGCTGCACTCGGTGGGCACCTACATCATCGACCTGCTCACCTTCCTCACCGGCCAGAAGGCCGTCAAGGTGCACGGGCTGCTCAAGACCTTTGTCAAGCAGACGGACCACATCAAGGGCATCCGCCAGATCACCAGCGACGACTTCTGCACCTTCCAGATGGTGCTGGAGGGCGGCGTGTGCTGCACCGTGACCCTGAACTTCAACGTGCCCGGCGAGTTCAAGCAGGACGTGACCGTGGTGGGCGCGGCCGGGCGCCTGCTGGCCGTGGGCACCGACCTCTACGGGCAGCGCAACAGCGAGGCCGAGCAGGAGCTGCTACTACAGGACGCCACGCCCGTGAGCAACTCGCTGCTGCCCGCCAAGGCCTTCAGTGACATCCCCGCGCCCTACCTGCGCGGCACCATGAAGATGATGCAGGCCGTGCGCCAGGCCTTCCAGGACCAGGATGACCGGCGCACGTGGGACGGGCAGCCGCTCACCATGGCCGCCACCTTCGACGACTGCCTGTATGCGCTCTGCGTGGTGGACACCATCAAGAGGTCCAGCCAGACCGGCGAGTGGCAGAACATCGCCATCATGACCGAGGAGCCCGAGCTCAGCCCTGCCTACCTGATCAGCGAGGCCATGCGCCGCAGCAGGATGTCCCTGTACTGTTAGCGTGGACCTGGCGGGACCGGGGAACATGCATAGTGGGGGAGAATACATGGCATCGAAGGAGGGGGACCCTGGCCAGTAAGGGACCCCAGAAAGTGCTGGAGGACCGAGCCCAACCTGCCGTGGCCCCTGCTGGGTGTCGGCATCAGAGGCAGGATGTCGAGCAGCCCAGGGTGCTGCCCTGCACTGTGAGAAGCAAGGAGAGGTCTCTTCCCTCCCTACCTCATCCGCCCCGGGTACCTCAGCCTCCTGCAAGGCCAAGGCGTGTGTCGGATGGCGAGGTCATGTCACTGACACGCCTCACACGTCTCTAGCATGCTTGTTGGTCCAGGGAGGAAGTTCAAGTTCCAGGAAGCCGCTTTTGATTCCACTTAAGGTATCTGAAGGAAAAGTAGGTGGTGTAGGGAAGTGCAGTTTCCTTGACTGGGAAGTGGAAGGGTGGTGGTTTGGCCCTAGCAGAGCACAGGTTCTCACAGGCTGAGAGGCGGGAAGCAGAGAAGGAACTGTCCCTCTGAGCTCATCGGCAGTGAGACAGACACAGAGAGTTTCCCAGGAAGGGTGGGAGAGAGGAAGTGGTGGCTCTCCAGGTGGCACCAAGAACGCCACACTGCAAGGGGGTCTAACTTTAGGAGTGTTCATGTGCCACCCTCCAGGACTGGGGACAGCCCCTGGCCTCAGAGTAAATTCCCAAACTGAAGGGGAAAAAGCCTCACCCTGGAGCTGCTTCGGGCTGTACCACCCATCTCTGGTTAGGAGTTGTACCCAGCTTTGAGGATATAAAAGAGAAGCCTTCTCTTCCACTCAGATAGAATGCCTTTCCCTTAACGAGAAGAGGTGAGGTTGTTTTCCTTTGCTTCGGCCCTGGCTCTCAGGATGTGGACACCTAAAAACTTCTGAAGAGTAGCAAGCGAAAGGACAGACAGGAACATAGTTTTGGGGATTTCTAAATTGGAGGTGTAGGACTCTCAGAGGAGGAAGGAGTTCAATGTTGGAAAAATGTCTACTTTCTCTCCTGTTCACTTATAGAGTGTTCATGAGTGACAGTAAGCATAAGCCAAAAGGAACACTCAGTTGCGTGTGCACACACACACGTGTACGTGCGTGTTTTAATGGTTATCATCAAGAGGCACCGATACCATCTGGTCTTGAAAGAAAAGCTAAGTCAAGTACATTTTGACATTGGGACATTATTTTTTCTATCTTTTCACTCCTCACGAGACATTTGCCAGGGTTGGATATGGATGCTGTTCCTTGCAGATCTACCCAACTTTTGTTCACAGGCTCGCTGCAGTCACAGAGCAGTCTTTGGCATGCAGTAGAATTTGGCCTTCTTTGCAGACGAGCAGCAGAACTAGAAGGGGATTAAAGGATCTGGAGTCCACCCTCCAGCCTTTATTCAAGCAGGTCACATCTATAGGCGAACAGTTGATCCGGTTGCTCCTCCATCCTCCTCGCTGGGGTCAGTACCTGTCAAAGCCACCTGGCTACTCACAGGTGCTCTGTGGGTGTGTCCAAACACCCAAGGGAGGACACTCATTTTCTAGGACAACGGAGTCAGGCTGGCTCGATGTGCTCCCCCTTCCCTGCGGGCCTCCCTGCAAATGAGCAGAGTCAGCTGGGGTGCTGCGAAGCTCATCCTGGTCCCTGGTCGGTTGGCATGGTACGGTCAGCATTTCCAGTTTGGCAGTGATCAGTGGACTGGGTGCAGGGGAAGTCGATGGCCCTGTGGGCCTCATTTCCTAAGTCATTTATAGATATACCTGGGGGTTCGAGTTTATGTTTCTGTGCTTAACTGACCCGTGAGAGATCCCAGCTGCCTCAGGGCTCTGTGATACACAGCCATTGTCTAACACAAAAATTTTCAGTTGAGGCTGGGAGATACAAAAAGAACATACTTTAAAAGAAGCATGAAAAAATATCAGTACGTGGACTCAAATTTTAGCTACTGAAATGCATGTAGTAGGTAGATGTGGGAATGAGGAAGAATGAAGAATTAGGTTGTTCGCTTTTTAAAAATAATGCAAGGATGACAGCAGGGGTGAAGAGATCTCTTCACTGTTCCTTCTGCTCCTGTCTACCAGGAGCAGTGCTCTGAGGCCGACACTGTAAGCCCTCACCAGTGTCCCGCAGGACTGTTTCAAACCCAGTATACTTGGGGATTTGGGCGTCACCTCTAACTTTGATCTTGGACTGAGTCCCAGCAAAAATCCAGCCCGTTTTGCTTTCTTTAAGGTGTTTCAAGGGCCGGATGGAGGCAGCATGGTGCAATCTGCCCCTTGCCTATCTTGTCCTGCTCTTTGCTGTTGGTCAGGGCTTTCTTTCTAGGTGTCCACAAGTGCTTTGGGATGTCTCAGACTCATTTGGAAAGTTCAGTCTGTGATCACTGTGTTTCTCCAAGGCTTTTCCCCTCCCTGGGAAAATGGCACTATGGGATGCCTCCAGTGAACCTTGGCACATCTGGTCGTAAATGCCACCGTGTCGGGTTATCTGGATTTTGCAGGAGCCATCTTGGCTGAGACTGGCCAACTCCCAGACTTCCCTGTGCGCACAGCATTCAAGTACATGAGCTCATGCAATCCATAAACTGACCCTAGGTTACCGTTAGTAACCTGGCCAGAGTCACACAACTAGTAAGCAAAGTAGGCTCACTTAATCTAAAACCTGTCTTCTTTCAACCATATTTGGGCTTTGACTGCTCTTCCCGGGCAGGAAGGGTGCTCCCTGAGGGAGTCAGCTCTGTGATAAGAGCAGATGGAGACTTCCATACTCTCCTGTTGAGCAGGACACCACTTCTGAGCTTCTGCATGAAGCTTCAAACAGAAATTGATTCTCCCAGCTCCTTCCAAAACAAAAATATCACTCAGCTTCTTTTAAAATGGATTTTCTACATTAATTTTTGATTGTAGGTCACCAAGCAAACCTCAGAGTCAGGGGTTTTCAAGACACTGTGGTCTCTTCTAGATGGCAATGGACTTGGAGGGGCCTGAGTGTAACATAGAAAACCTTTTCTCAGGAAGTCGGGCTTTTAAGGTTCATTTGCTGTGACTTGGAATTTAGCTGTGTATTTGAGCCCTTTTAGTCCTCACTCTCTTCATGTTGTCCAGTAGCTGCAACTATTGAATTTGACCCGTGTTTATAAATTAGCTGGTGAGCGCAGGAGGAAATCAGCTGATATCCTTGGGCAAAGGAAATTCAGTTGCATGTGAAGGGATTTCAGAGTCTAGTATAGTCAGTTCTTGCATGTTATATCCCAGAAAGATTAAGTGATGGCCAAGGTCACCCCACTTCTTCAGTGATAGGAAACCTAGCTCCACAGGCCCACCCTGCTGCACACTTCTGAGCTTTCGGTTGGGGACAGGAGACTCAGAGAGGGAAGTGACTGGTTGTGAGGTCCCCTGGCTGGTTGGTGGAGAAGTTAGAATTGGGCATCAGGCTACATCGGACTGTATTCCCGGAGCTATTGCAGAAGCTCAGTTATCTCTTGAATGTACTTAATTAGCTGTTTAAAGTTTTCCATTGTGTCTGTAAGGTGAACCATTATCTCTAACTTGTATTTTATTTGGCAATGGTGGGGGCTTCCATTCATTGGTTGTTCACACTTGGGCTGTATGCATATTGCTCCCCCTTCCCATTGCTGGGTACAAATGTAGGCTGTGACCCTTGGATTCTCACTCCACCCACTGCTTATTTTGTTTGGCCATCAAAGCCCTCAAGTTCACAGAGCGGAAGTCATGACAGTGGGGAACTTTCTGGAAAACAAAAGCCAGCTACAAGAACCCTGCATGTCAGTTCCCTGGTAGGGACGGGGAAGAAGGCTAGGAAGGAAAAGCTGGGCATGTCTGAAGGGTGGTTCCAGAGCCCTCATGGGCTTTAGGCACTTGGTCTGTCCTATCCTGAGTGTAGAAGGATGGACTGTCCAGCCTTCCCCAGACTTCTTCCCTGTGCTTCTTTAAAAGTGATGGGTTTAGTGGTCCCATTAGAAGATGGCCGTGAAACCAGTGCTGTATCTGAGTAACCATGGTTAGGAAGGGAAGGTAGCACCTGGCTGATCCTTTTCTCCTCTACACTGTGGCTCCTATTATAGGCTGGAGCTCTTGAGTGGCCACCCATGGGGCTGGCTCTTTCCTTCAGGCTCCGGAAGTGTTGCATTACTGAGTACCCTCAAATCTGCGCAGTCCTTTGGGTTCACACCAGCAGTGGATATAGTGATTCAAAGAACCGATGCTTCACAGGGCAGTCAGAGCCCCACTGGGCACAGAGTACACCATGTCCTTACCCCACCCCTTCCCCGATGCTTTCTGCTGTCCTCTGCAGCCTCAAGGGCTAAGTTACTAAAAGAGCCCCATGGTTTTGCCTTGTAAAACACAGTGACTTATTCATTTTGCCGAGCGGAATCCCAGGTTAAGAAACAAAAGCTGTGACCTGATCCGTTCTTGTCTGCTGCCCTGTACCTTGTCCAGGGAGACATATCTTGCAATTGTGGCTTTCTGTTTGCTGCCCGGTGCTTTTCGATTATTTTGTGTGTATGTGTGTGTGTTTTAAACCAAAATTGCATCGGTTTGGTTGTCCTCATTGAGTATATATTTATTGTGTTATACAAACATGAGTATATATGTATGTATATGTATAAAAAATATGAAAAGTCAAGGCATGTATACTAGATATTTTAAACAGTTATTTATCAAGGGAAAAAGATGTGTGTTATAAAGTAAACAGAGTCTATATTTTATATATAATGTAGATAGCAAAAGATAGCTTATAAATTATAGAAGGTTTTGGTTTTCCTTTTTTATTATTAAAGAAAAAAAAAAAAGACAATGCAAGTGCTGTTAGCGTTTTAAAGGCCAAACTACTGTGGGAGGTAAACTTCCTGTGTGTCCTCCAGCAGTTTGGAGTCAGCGCTCCCGGGCTTCTAGCAGATGCCCTTGTTACCTGTGTTTAGCTTGGGCTTGGACTTCCCACACAGCCAACTTGCCAGGGCTGCACCAAATGTGGCCTCCAGCTGGTTTCCATAGTTCGCAGAGGTGGGATGAAAGGATACAAGTGGAAAATAAAGATTTCAAAGAAAATACAAGGCCAGTGGTTTCTCATTTCCTATACCCAAGAGCTTATAGTTTAGGCGCCTGCACAGGTTGAGGGCTGGGAAGCATAGAGGGGTGCATCTGAGGCTTGTGCATGCTAGGGGAGGCTGTCACAGGTCAGCAACCATGCCACTGTAGGAGGGGCGTCGACTGACCTTCCACTTCTGGCTGGGAACCATTACCCATGAGCACTGGGGCCTTCGGTTCAAACCCTCATTTTGGAAATGTGAAAATGGAGGAGTGATGATTTATGTAAGACCTCGTGTGTGTGTCTGTAAAACTAATCCAAACAGGAAGGTAGCATAGCTTTTAGCTTGGGGGAACACATTTTACACCACCCCCTGCCCCCCATTATTTTAGTATTATGACTAATACCACATGCCACACTCTGAAAGACCCTTATGGGCAGGTTCACTTAACTATTTACAGGGATCTTCACTCACTTATTTTGAACCTTGTTTAAGGGCAGCTACTGTGAACTGAGCTCAGCCCAATTTGAACCGTGAGGGGCACAGGGTGTCACTTCTTTTGTACCCCTTGC
Organism: Hydrochoerus hydrochaeris; assembly: GCA_004027455.1. Taxonomy (NCBI): domain Eukaryota; kingdom Metazoa; phylum Chordata; class Mammalia; order Rodentia; family Hydrochaeridae; genus Hydrochoerus; species Hydrochoerus hydrochaeris. Next base: position 320,726 of record PVLA01001294.1, on the reverse strand, counting down.
TGAGTCCGAATGCATGCGAGTCTGTCTTTGGGACCATGCTTTCTTTTTAAACAGTTTGAAATTAGAATAATACCACAAAACCTGACGACTCAGTATTCATTTTTTCCTCAGCAAGACCTGATATTGATATAACAGAATGCATCAAGCCACCAGGCTAGTAACATTGCTGCAAAACCCCGCATCTACGCAGACTGTCACCGTGCTCACACACCCATCTCATGCCTTACGATGCTGTGGAGGGTCTCAGCGCAGTTCTAAATAAGGCCATGAAAGTGAAGGCTGTCAAAGCTACACGCACTGTCTGCCAAATGTGAAGTGTCATTGAGATAGGACTCATTCCTGTGTCTCTTCCAGCAAAGTGACCTGCGACACAGCACCCAAGGGAAGTCTCAGATTTCCGAAGCGTTGATAGAGATTTTCAGTATTGGAGCTAGTCATTCCTTCTTGGTTTTTGGGTTTTCTGAGTGATACTGATTTCTCCTAATTTTAGGCCCTTGTCTGGCTTTGTAAACCAGGGATTCTGTGGATCCAGCATCCCTGATTTGAAATCCAAAACTTGTTGAGTGACAACTTAATGTGTAAGAAGTTTTGGATTCTGGAACACTGCAGACTGAATTTTCAGAGCAGGGATTCTCATCTGGTATACAGATATTCCAAAGTCCCCAAATTTCTGAAATCTGACACACCTTTAGTTCCAAATATTTTGTGTTAAGGGATGCTCGACCTATACTGCCTCCTATTAAGTCATGGGACATGAGCAAATAATTTCACCTTCTCTACCTGTTGTCTGAAATAAACAGTCACAGTTCTGCAGCAGTGGCTGACTGTGAACCCTGTCTGTCTCCTCACCTGTCCCCTGGACACAAAACCATCTTCCAGCTTCACCTCTGGCTCCTTTTATCTATGCATTTTTAACACCTGTTGTGACAAGTCTGAGCAATTCAGTTTTTTAAAATGTGACTGCTACAGTTATTAGAAAATGAATTGCATATCTATAAAATATGCAGAAATCAGTATAGATATGAAAACCTTTACTTCACCCTAAGCAGTAGGCTGCTGTTTATTGACTTACATTCATTGTCTGTCCAAGGCAAGATCCCTTTGCCTGGATATTCGAGGCATGCCCCAAGCATGCTGGAAACTTGTCCAAAAAGTCTAGATGAAGGAGATGAGAAAGACACATCACTCCATAGAGCTGGCGCCAAGTCAGAGTTAGATGATGCATTGCAGCTTACTTGAGCCAAAACTACTGAAAAGCAGTTGCAATTTGAAACCATTCAAAATTCTCGGCCTTGTTCCTTCAAGTTTAAACTCCTTTTTGAATCTTATCTTTGGCTGTACATCTGTAGAGTAAATTCCTGAGGGATGACAGCTTTTGCAGCATTACTGTAGTCTAATCACAACTCTTCAACATAAACTCCACCATATCTAACCTCATGGTTGGACTCCTTCTAAAATGGCTTGTGGATTACAGATTCTGAAAACTTGGATCCAAACACCAGACTCAGCCGCATCCATGATTGCATGAAGCTTGCGGGGGAGCATGGGAACACAAACTATAGCAAGGTTATATGAGGTTTCTTTGGGAATGAGTGAGTCCCTCCAAACACCCTGTGAATAAAGACCAAGTAGCCATAATAGCTAATGAAGTCCCAGGAAGGCAGCAGGACTAGGGTCCTTCGGTCATCTTACACCTTCAGGGCTGCTCACGGATGTGGCCAGCTCTCCAGTGTGCAGATTTCTATACGAAGAAAACAGCAGCAGAAAGGGTAGTTCATGCCAAGGGTAAAACAGATGGGATAAAAACACAGATGGAAAGCCAGAGAGCTATGTATTTAAGATATGGAGGGTTGTGAAAAGTAAATGTCACACAAGATATCTGAAATATGCTTCCCTTGTAGCTGACAGGCCGGAATCTGTTCTAGGAACAGCTTGTGTGAGGAGGAGGAGGACTGTAGACAAAAAGGAATGAGGGTGGAATTCTTACAAGAACTTTAAAACATCTAGTGTGGTTGGCACTTACTGGAAATGTTTCAGTGTCAGCCAAAATGTTAAATAAGCACATCCTTAACATCCCAAGTGCACCTTCAAGCCTCTTTTCTGACTGCTTTTCCTCTTTGCAAATCTCCCAAATCTAACATCTTCATGGATTCATTATTTGTCTTTTTAACCTATTTATTCAACCCCTCCCAGGCCTCTTGGAAACACCATTCAGGAACCAACCATTTAGCCTTTTCTGCACACACAGGGCCTTTTAGCTGGATCTTCTCCCTTGTTGAGTTGGCTGTGACATCCGGGTTCTGCCATATTCTCTTGCAGCTACTTCTTGCTTTCATTCATTCATTCATTCATTCATTCATTCTAAAGCCATCCAATCAAAGCTTTCCACCCTGTTTCCTATGTGCTGTGTACACTCACTTCCTCAGCTTCAGAGAGAACCAACTCAGAGGCATCCTTTTCTCCTAGTGCTGAATTTTACTCCTTCTCAGCCTTTATTCTTCCAATCTTGACTCTTTCCCTGGCTCTTTCTCCTTTCTAATCCTTCAGTTAGGCCAATGATTTATGACCTGGAGCATGAATTCAGGGGAGGCTCTGAATTACAGGAAGAAAAAGGTACATTTTGATTTTCCCTAATGCATTGCCTTCAAGTGTGACACCAAATAGAATTCCCAGAATGGATCAGATTACAATTGTATTAGCAGTATCTGTGACTATCACCAACAGAACTCAAACATATGTTCAGACCTCATTACTGGTTTTGCAAACATCTTGCAATAGCATCTACATTCATCAGTTTTGTGAAATTATGGAAATCACAACCAGGTCTGGTTATTTAACACTTCCATAAAAAAATTTCATACACTGCTCTGTCAACAATTGTTTTAAGATCTGGGTGACTCTATGGCAATATAATTTATTCTGTTATAATCATTCACATTATTTTATACATACAAAAACTTAGTTGAGGAGAGAAAGGAGCCATTATTCCCAGAATGGATTACTGGCTTCACCAGATTGCTAAAGGTAAACATGCCACCAAAAAGACCTCAGAATCTCCAAATGTTGCAGAAATAGCCTTTGCTTGAATCTTATTCCTAACCATAATTTTCCCATGCTTATTGAGCATTATTTGAATTATTACAATTTGAATTATTATACAATTAGTTTAAAGGATTCTCTGACATACAAGATCCTTCTGGGTGTTTGAACCCTAGTCTGTAAGAAGATTGTGCTCCAAAGTTGTTTCCCAGACTAGCTGTACAGGAGAATCAAAAGGACCAGCTCAACATAGGCAGATCTGGGCAATGTACCACACTCTCTGAATCAATTTCATGCAGAAAATTAATCCAACTCTAATTATTACTCCATGGGACCAAACTGAATGAATAAATGCAAGAGGAAACTTTTGAAGTGCAAATGCCACAAGAATATATTAAAACACCCAAACTGTATTAAAATTATACAATGTAAGTTAAAATGTCTTTTGTCCCTTACTCCCATTTTCATTTTGTAATGCCACTTTGTATTTTTTTAAGAATTTATAAAACATTTTCTCACAGCAGCATATAAGACTGGCCTTACTTTTAATGACTTTATTGAAAACACTGCAATAAAATTCTATTGAATTAAAAGAGAAAGAGAAGAAAATTAAACTTTATCAATATAGAAAATCACCAAACCATAACAAGAGAGGAAGAAAGGAACTAAGGATATATAAAACAACCAGAAAACAGTAATAGGTCTTCAGTTAAAAATAACTGTGAATGTAAATGAATTAGATTCCTCAATTAAAAATATAGACTTAGTGGGTTGAAAAAATAAATCAAGATCTAGTGTTATGCTGCCTACAAGAAACTTGCTTCACCAGTAAAGACTAGCCTGAAAGTTCAGGGATGGAAAGATGTAACTCACAAACAGAAGCCAGAAGTGAGCAGGAGTAGCTATACTTACATCAAATAAAATAGACTTCATGTCAAAACTTGTAAACTTAGACAAAGAAGGTCATCTAATGATAAAGGGACCAACTAGGCAAGAGAAAAATTACAATTATAAATATATGTTCACCAAATAATGTAGAACCAATTTTATAGAGCAAACATTATTAGATCCAAGGGGAGAGACAATCTCAAATATAAGAGTTGGGAACTCTAACCCTCCAATATCAATGGATAGATCATCCAGAGCCCACCAACAAAAAAATTATCAACAAAGAAAGAATTCAATGATATTATAAACCAATTGTACGGAGCAGACATTTGCTGAACATTTCATTCAACAATGGTGGAATACGCATTCTTCTCATCAGCACATGAAACCATTCTCTAGGATTGATCGTTTCTTAGACCACAAAATAAGCCTTAAAAAACTTTAAAAAAATGAAATCCTAGTATATACTTTTCTGGTAACTATGGAATAAAACTTAGAAAAAACAAACAAACAAACAAACATAAGAAATTGTAAAAATATATGGAAATTAAACAATGCTTTCTTGATTAAATTAATACTGTCAAAATGTCCATACTACCAAAAACAATGTACAGATTCAATGCAATTTCAATTAAAATACCAATGACTTTTTTTGTTATTTTGTCTAATGACATTTTTATAAAAATAGAAAAACATTCCTAACATTTTTACAAATTGTTCTAATAACTATGAGACTCTAAGTAGCCATACCAACCCTAAGCAAAAAGAACAAAACTGAAATAATTATAATGTCTGACTTCAAAATATACTATAAAGCCATAATAATAAAACCAGCATGAAATGTTTAAAAGACACGTAGTCCAAAGGAAGAGGAGAATCCAAAAACAGTTTCATATATTTATGCCAACTGCTTTCTTTTAAAAAGGCAGGAAGCTGGAGGAAAAAAATCTCTTCAATATATAATACTGGGAGAACTGGACATTCGTATGCAGAAGAAACAAATTAGAAAACAGCACATATCTCAGCCTTTCAAGTCAAAACAAATGTAAGACCAAATAACTCTAAAACTACTAGAAGAAAACATGGGAAATTCTTCAAGGTATTGGTCTGGGCAATATTTTTTGAGGACATGACTGAAAGCAGAGTAAACACAAGCAAAACGGACAAATGAGATTACATCAAGGTAAAGTGCTCTGCACAGCAATGAAAACAGTCCACAGATTGAAGAGACAACCTATAAAATGGCGTAAAATATTGGCAAACTATTCATCCAACAAGAGACTAAGATCCAAAATATACAGCTTTCTGTCCCTATAACACATACCTGAGTTAATCAACTTATAAAGAGAAAAGGTTTATTGGACTCCTGGTTTCAGAGGTTCTGAGTCCTAATCAGCCAGCCCTGTTGTTTTTCGGCCTATGGTACAGCAGCGCCTCATGGTGGGTGTGCCTGGTAGAACAGAACTGCTCACCTCATGGCCAGTAAGTGAAAAAGCAAGGGAATGAGGTTTGGGGAGGTCTCATAATCCCCTTAGAAAGCACATTATTGAGGACTTGAAGATCATTATTAGATCCCATCTTTCAAAATTTGCACCATCTTCCAACAGAGATACAGGCTGGGGACCAAGTCTTTAGCACTTGAGCTTTAGAGGGACATCTTAAATCAAACCATTGAAGAAATACCTGCACTTAACACATTTATTGCTGTGCCAGTCACAATAGCCAAGAAAGACAGAAAATCGACCTCAGCATCCACCAATGGATGCATGAATAAAATGTCGTATATATACAAAAATGAAAATTATGTGGCCATATTAAAGAACAAAACTATCACTGGCATCAACAATGATAGAACTGAAGTCATTACGCTAATTGAAATAAACCAGGCATAGAAAGACGAATATCACAAGTTCTCACTTATATTTGAAAGACAAAAAAAATTGATATCACAGAAGGAGAAAATAGAATAGTAGCTGTCAGTAGTTACTGCACTGGGGTACAGTTGAATAAGGGGAGTAACTTCTAATGTTGTATAGCACAGCAGAATAACAACAGTTAATAACAACTAACTGAATATTTCCCTAACAGAGAATTTCAAAGATTCCCAACACAAATGCATGATAAATGTCTGAGGTGGTAGAATTGCCAATTACTCCAACCTCATCGTTACACGTGGTATACATGAACTGAAATGTCACACGGAGCCCCCATAAACATACAATTACTATATGTCAATTACCAATCAAAGTACATTTTAAAATTATTAAAAACTTTAAAGTACTGGAGAATGGTTTCATAGCAATATGCACGTACTGGTTGCCACTAAACTTTACACTTAAGATGGTAAATTGTATGTATCTTTTACCACAATGACACTATTTTTCAAAGCTCTTCAGGTTGTCATTGAACCACAGCGCCCCCTCCTGGCCATGGTCAGATCAGCCAGTCTGACGTTTTAGACATCTATTCTCCTTTTGCTTCTTTTGCCACCATTCTGAGCCCCCTTATTCTGGAAAACCTAAAAGCAAGAGACGACTTGTATTTCTTTGTGTCGACAAATTCTCTCCATTTCTCGGGAAGCTATTAGCACGGAGTGGCAGCAGCATGAAAGGGCGCCTTCCTAAGCTTGTCAGAGCGGGGTGGACAGCTGCTATTAGTGCTGTCAGCCCTAGTACTCCAGGAGGAGTCTTTCAGCTCTGGAATGCCTTTCATCCTCAGCGCTGCAAGCCTGGTGAAATTAGGCCAGGGTTTGTGAAACCATTCAGGCCGGGTCACAAAGCCCACAGCCTGCGCCAGCAAAAGTCTGCACAGAAATGTAGCATCCTGTACCCCCGAAGACTTCCTTGTATTTCCTTTCATACATCCCTGACCTAGATAAAGGGCTTAGAAGAAGCTCTTTCATAAGTGATGTGTTCAGATAAGTTAAATCCCTGAGAGCCAGTGCCCTGCGGCGGATCCAGACAGTTTAGTGGTGTCCCATTGACCCCCCTTCTCCCTCCCTCCCTCTGCAGCAATTCAGGTCTCAGAGAAGAGAGGCTGATTCAGAGCCCATTGCTGTGACCCAGTCCAGGCCGACTGGAGCCCTCTTCAACCTGGACACAGAAGCAGCCCCTTGCCCTGGCTGCTTGCAGCCCCAGCCATTGGTGGACACTTGCCAAAACGGGTTTGGTGTCCTGTACCATTCAAGGGCTGGTGTTGCGGGTAGTAAACAAAATTTTACCGATAAACAAGGAATGTGGAAAAGACAGTAGTTTAACCAGATCAGGTTACGCTGACAGCGGCAGAGTTTCCAAAGAGAGCAATTACATAGCTAGGGTGAGACATTAGGGTTTTTCTGGGAGCGCCTGCATTGTGCTTAAAATTGTATGCTTCCTGTTGTAATTTTGGCAGGACCATTTTCCTCTGGGTTACACAAAGCTAGTTTTAGATGAGAAGGTGATAAGGAGGTCTACACAAGTCAAAGGAGGGTCAGGAATTCACTGCCAGGGAAGAACAGGCTTTGCATCAAAAAATTTGTTGCCCTCTTATGACCCCCAACTGGGAGCAGGCTGTCTTTCAGAAATTCTTTTGTTGAAAAAGAGTTCATCTCTGAAGGGGTGTTGATACTTTTGTTGCCCGTGGACAGCCAGAACCACCTGGACATGTTACAGTGGTACCCTAATTCTTGTCTCTGCCTGTCAAGGAATCACTTAAAATCATTTTTACTGGTTTTTTTTATTTTTATTTTTGAGACAGGGTCTTACTATATAATTCAGGCTGGCCTTGAACTCGCTGTGTAGCTCAGGCTGGCCTCGAGTTCACAGCGAACCTATTGGCTCAGCCTCCCAAGTGCTGTGATTACAGGGACGCCTCGCCACACCCGGCACCTAAAATTTTTAAAAAATTTTTTTTATTTTAAAGAAAATAAAACAAAACAGAACAAAGCAAATCAGAACAGAACAATGCAAGCAACACAGTACTTCACAATAAGACAACAGGACATCAACAGTGGCTACCATAATGTCTCTTGTTTTCTTCAAAATAGTTGACCATACCTTCACACACAATAATATCAAACATAACAACACAGTATAAAACCATTCGAAAGAATGAAAGCATTACAGGACTTCAAAGCCAGATAATAGGAGATGAACAATGGCTATGATCTCATTTTCCTGAAAAAAGTTGTCTGTACCACATACATAATAAAATCAAAACACAATAGGAAAGAACCAATCAAAACAGAAGAACAAAAGCATGATAGGACTTCAAAACAAGATGATAGTAAGTCAGCAATGGCTATCATAATGTCTTTTTCTTCAAAATAGCTGATCACACATAATAAAATCGAACAGAACAGAACAAAGACAATTAAACAAATGAATGAAAGCATTATAAGACTTCAAAGCAATACAATAGGAAACCACGATTACCATAATATATCCCATTCTATTCAAAATAGCTGCCCCTATCATCAGAGTAAAATCTAACAAAACAAGACAGATCAAAGACAAACCTAATAAAATTGTGAAAACAATATAATAGTTCAAGACAAGACAATAAGAAATTAACAGTAGTTACCACGTTTCCCTCCCAGGGGTTTCCTCCCCTATCAGCCTTACAATAACTATTTGTTTTTGGATCCCATTAACTCCGTTTCTTATGTTAGAGTTCATGTGTATGAGTTTTGCCTATGAACATGATCTCCAGTGGCGCCTCAAAATGTTACGTCTCAATACTTCCCTCATTTGAGTGGTTTGCTTTTTGGATGTGTCAAAGTCCAAGGTAAGTCTGCTGGTGAGGTTACAGAGGATTTTTGCACGCCTCAAGCGTTATGGGATGCCACTGTATACACCAAGATTTTAACACTTCCTGGAGTATTCTCGCGCTTGGTGAAGTGTGGCTCTCAGCTTATCACAATGCCTTTTCAATCTTCCATTTCCTGCTCTTGCATAGCAGTCTCCAAACCAATAGCCACTTTTCTGCGTAGCTCCATCAGGCAAGCAGACTTCCCTCACATTACCAGCACCGTCAGTCCTCCGTCCCCCTGTTGGGTTTTTATCCACCCACATAGGATTTTTTTTTGCATTCCATGGCTGTGCTTGACCCAGGCATGGTCCATTTCTAAGAAATGGGATCCAGAAAGAGGCGAGACCTGACCATTAATATTCAGAGAGAGAGAGAGAGAGAAAGAGAGACCGAGAGAGCAGTGGGGCTACCACCTCCCCCACACGATTTCATTTCTCCCCACATCTCTTCTGAGGTCAGACTGTCCAGACTCCTCTTGCTCCTGAAGTCCTGGCGTTTACCCTATGAGGAGAGGGGGAGGTGTTGGGGATAAGCCTACATCAGGCCCCAAGTCTCCTGACTGGTTTTCTTGGGAGAAAGATTCTACTTGGGTGGCTGCCCTTGCTATGGCGACTGACAAGAGACCATTTAAATCTTTCTACAGCTATGTTCCAAAAATTAACTAATTTGAGCACACGTTTCCAGAGACTTTACAGTCAGCACAGGAAACAAATACAGTCAGTGTTCCGTTCTGCTTTTCCGTCCTGGGTCCCTGGTCGGCAACGTTTCCCTAGGCCAGGGACCCAGAAACAGCACAAGCTTCACCCTCTGACTTGTGGCCCCTGCAGCCTTTTTTTTTTTTGCTTGGATGTGTAACGAGAATGGCCCTCTTCCCCACCTGCATACCCCAAGTCCACCCTGGGGGTACAGCAGACTTTAACACCGGGGACTGGAGCTGTGTAATAGGAAAAGTTACCTCTAGGCCCACGAGCAGTTCTCGAGCGTGGCTCCCAGCTCAGTCCCTGCAGCAGCACGTGGGGAGTTGGACAGGAACACAAACCCCCAGTCCTGAGCAGACCTACAGACTCAGGAGGACCCCTGGGTGCACCCTGGTCCTGCGTATGTAAGCACGAGCTCGAGGTGGCGCTCCCATTGCACCCACCTGTCCCTCATTACGACTGTTTGCCCTCTGCCCGACCCGCCTATGAATCACCTGGCGAGAACAGTGGCTCACAGCCCCTGCTGCCTCTTACAGTCACCTGGGGAGCATTCCCGAACTCGAGATATTCTGGCACCGCCCCCCGAGATTCTGATTTAATGCAACTGCTGGGGCTCAAGCAGCCCATGTTGTTCTAATGCACAGACAGGGGTTTTCAGGCTACTCACTGCGAGCTCCTTGCACAGTTTAGTGCCTTGTCAGTAAGCACCTGTTTACTCTCCACCTTCCTCCTCCCAGCCAGCGTAGAGGTAGCTCGTTCCCTCCAATCCATCAGGCAGCAAGACTGACTCATAGGATGGCCTCGCTGGGGCGGGGGAAACTTGGCTGTCTCACTCCACCCCTCTACTGGCTGCAGGACTTTGGGAAGATTAAATTGTCTTCTGGGCCTTGGTTGCTTCATCAGTAAAATAAGAATTATGCTAATCTTTTCTTCCTTTCCCTCAAGCCAGAGAGCCAATCAATGAATGGTCTCTTCAGGTCATTGTGGCAGAAAATAAATCTTTGACTCTAAGAGCTTTTAAAAGGTCTGAACTTGTCTTCTGCATAGAATTGCCAATATTGATTTTTCTTTCTACTATGGGCAGAAAACGTGAGCTGCTCAACTCTGTTTGTCCAGTGTTTGCAGATACGAGTTGAGTTGAAAAGGAGCTGGCACACAGGCAAAGAGATGCCAAAAAAGGAGGCATTGCTATGGTTTGTATTCTTCATTCCAAGCCCTAAACTGCCCCAGTGGGGCCCAGTGGGAGGCAGACTTCAAGTTCAACCTGATTCCTCCATGTTTGTAGACACCTTCATTCGGTCAACCGCCCTTCCTCCTAACTCTTCTTTCCAGCCCTGCAAACACTGATGATAACCAGCCCATAATTACTTCAAGGCCAACATCCTCCACTCCACTCAGTAATACCCAGACTCCCACGAACCACAAGTCAAGTCCCTGAAAGGAGAAGGTCAATAGGTTGAATATTTCCCGAGTCCGTTATTTAATTTCTATTTCATTTTTGTATATGCATTTTCTTCTTCCTTGAACACAAAATAGTGCTGAGTCTCCTCTCTTCCACATCCTCCCAGTAGTAATGGGATTAGAAGATGGTAAATTGTTTCAAGCTGATATTGGATACACAATACAATGTAAACAGCCTAGGAAACCTGGAATGTCTAGGAATCCCTTCAGATAGAAAAAGTGGGAAGGGAACACCTGCTCAAAGAACCCTGGCCACGCCTTCGAGCCACAGTCCAGGTCACCAGAGAGACCTCCGCTACCCAAATAGTCACAAGTGCTTTCTGATTATTTAATAGAGAAATTAGTGCTCTCATCCCACTGAGACATTGAGAAGTACCTTGCCTGACTAGTAACTTGAATCAGAATATGTCAGTGCCCTATTGCCAGAAACTGTTTTGTGTCATGATCATTATCTGACAGTAATTTGGAAAGAGCTGAAATTAGAAACTGAGTTCAAGCAGGCGTATAGGGGAATGAAAATCAAAATGTGATTTAGCAAAGTCAACCATTCTCAACTGGCTGGATAGGCTCACGGGGGAGGCAAATCAGCAGGGAGCGACAGCACCCTGGGCTATGTACGCGCAACCCCAGGACGATGGTGCAGCTCCTCTGGTCCGCATCTCTATACCTCCAGTGTTGCCTCCTTCAGCGGCAACTCATCACTCTTGGGACAGTTTCTCCGTACACGGATCAACAAATGAACTCTTCCTTGTTTTCTATGATCCCTTCCGGCCTGAAGAAATTCTCTGACCCCAATAGAACCATCTGTCACACATGAAAGCACAAGACAGCTAAGCGGTCTTCTGGTTTCCCATTTCTTAGCTCATGTTCTGTTGCTGTAACTGAATAGCGAAGATTGAGTAACCAATAAGGAAAAGATTTGTTTAGTTCATGGTCCTGGAGGTAGGGAGGGATGTTCAAGATTGGGCACCATATGCGGTGAGGTCCTGCTTGCTGGCAGGGACTCTGCATAGTCCTGAGGCACCAAGACTGAGTGTCCTAATTCAGGTCTCTCCTCTTCCCATCAAGCCACAGTCCCATTGGATTAGGGCCCCACCCTTCTGGCTTTTTAATTTTAATTACCTCCCTCAGGCTCCGCTTCCAAACACCTCAGATTAAGTTTCTACCTCTTTAACTTCACAGCAGGCATGGAATTTTTACATGAGTTTTGGTGGGGACATTCAAGCCATATCAATTTGTGTGTCATTTAGCAGACTGTGAGTTCCCTGGAATCAGGGGACGTGTATGCCCAGAGTTTGGCACAAAGGACGAAAACATTTGTTGAAGGAATGAATGAGTATAGCCCCCTCTAGCCCCATCTATCCTTCCTATCAAATCACACTCTTAGTAGAGGGCATGCTAACATCATACACAAGTGACAGATTTGGTTGCATGTGTTGATCCTTCTAGATTTCTTGTTTTTTCATATGCAGAGTCTTAAGACAAAAGAAATAGCATTAAATATAGAGAAGGAGGAAAAGCAGAAAGTTGGGGACAAACAGGAACACTCTTGACAAATATCAGGTGGACGTTTACTTTGTCCTCCTGCAAGGCTAAGCAGAAACTCCTAAATCAAAATACAGCTGATCATTTTCCAGTTAATTTCCTTGAGGGTGGGAGGATATGAGCAAGTGAACAAAGAATATTGCATTTTTGCTCCTTTTCTCTAACAAAAACAAACTCTCCTTCACCTTTTAAATTTGTAGTTATGCCTCGATAATTCCTTTTATTATTTCAATATCTGTTTTTTCCTGGGAAGAGTCACTTCTCCTAGCAGAACTCCTCTCATATTCCTAAATAGCAACCTTCAATACCGAAGCTGGAGCAAGGCCCAAAGCTCATGTTTCAGCTGAAAATCAGGTATTGATTTTTGTGATAAGTGAATAGGAATAAATGGATGTGAAAGCCTGACTTATGTAGGACTTTAAGATCCTTTGTTGTCTCAAATATATGCTAATGGTACACCAGCAAAATCTAGAACCAGTGCTTCTTAAAACATCATATTCCTCATTCTTCATTTTCCCCTTTCCTGAGTTCATTGATCTGGTCCCCAGATAAGAAGTGAAGTGGAGAGTTGTCAAGCAAGTCCTTCATCTTTCTCTTCTTCCTCTTTTGCCATCCTCCTTTCTTCCTTCTTCATTGTATTTCATTTATTCATTTTGGGTTTTTTTCAAGACAGGAGGATCTCACTATATAGTTCAAGCCAGCTTTGAACTCACTATGTAGCCCAGGCTGACCTCGAACTTACAGCAATTCTCCTGCCTTGGCCTCCTGTGTGCTGGGATTAGAGGTGTGCACCACCATGCTCACCCCTTCTCTGTACTTCCATCTGGATCAGTGCAGCTGCTGGAACATTCAGAGAAGAAGCTCTTCCATACCTGGACACTGGTGCTGGCTGCAGCTGTGACTAAGGGGCAGTGTGTGTGTCTAGCACATCTACACCCTGGGTTCAACCCTCAGGACTGCAAAATAGTAAGCATGGTGCTGAGTTGCATTTTTCCTGTGAAAAGGATATATCTGAGATTTTATAGACTTTTTATTTTAAAAAGAACAAAATAAAACAGAATAAAGTCAATCAAAATAAAACAATGAAAGTGTAATGGGATTTCAAAACAAGATGATGGGAAATCAACAATGGCTACCAAAATGCCTCTTGTTATCTTCAAAATAGCTGCTCATACCATCGGACATAATAAAATCAAAGAAAACAAAACAAAGCAGAATAAAACCAATCAAAACAAAACAATAAAAGCAACAAGGAACTTCAAAACAATAGAAAATCAACAAGGGCTACCATAATATATCTTGTTATGTTCAAAATTGCTTCCTATACCATCAGATATAATAAAACAAAACAAAACAAAACAGAATGAAACTGAACCAAACAAAACAATGACAATAATATAGGACTTCAAAGCAAGATAACAGGAAATTAACAGTGGCCATCACTTTTGCTTTTCCTCCCTTTTCGCTTTCACAATATCTGTTGTACATACCACTAAGTCCTTCGGGTTTTTATACTAGGGAGACAACATGATGCTCACTCATGTGAGTCTAAATCATTTCCTCCATGAGACTGATCTCAAGTTGAATCCATTTAGTGACAAGAGCTTTGCGATTATCCTTTTTTTTTTTTTTTATGGCTGAGTAGCTTGCCATTGTATGAAAATACCATATCTTTCTTATCCATTCTGTAGTCGATGGGCAAGCTACCCCTGCTTTTTTCTGGTTTTCTGTCACATGGAATCTTGTTTTCTCTCCTTTGACTTTCAGTCTATGAATTTCCTTTTGAGTTAAATTTGTTTCTTGTATACTGCAAATTGATGGGTCTTGTTTCTTGATCCATTCTGTCTGTTTCTTTTTATTGGTGAATTGAGGCCACCTAATATTAATGATTATGACCAGCATGCATTGGATGATCTCTGCTGTGCTATTGTCCTGCTGTTGTTTCCTGACTTTCCCCTTCCGCTCAATTGCCTGCCCTGCTGCTCAGTGATCACCCTCTGCTGCTGTTTTGGAACCATGGTCATCTTTATCCCTCTTTAGAATGTCCTTCAGTACTCTTTGTAGGGTAATGAATTCCTTCAGTTGGTCTTTGTCATGGAAGTATCTTATTTCTCTATTAATTTTGAAAGATAGTTTTGCAGGGTGCATCAATCTGGGTGGGAAGCTGTTTTCTTTCAAGACTTGAAACACTTCACTCCAAGCTCTTCTTGACTTGATGTTTAGTGTTGATAAGTCTGCTGTGACTCATGGGTTTTCCTTTATAGATGATTTGTTTCTTTTCTCTAAGTTTTTAATGTTCTGTTCTTGGGCCAAGTTTCTAGTATCTTGATTATTATATGTCTGGATGTAGATTTATTTTGGTTATGGCTAGTTGGAGTCCTATATTCCTCACTTATCTGTATGTCAGGTCCTTGAAAGTTTTCTACTATTACTTTTGTAAATAGTCTTTTTATGTCATTTTTGTTGCCTCCTGCTTTTTGCTGACACCTATAAGTCTTAAATTACTTTTTTTGTGTTGTCTTGCAGTCACTGAATAGTTATTTCCTGGTTCCTTTTAAAGAGATCTTTCCTTTCCTGATCACTAGCTGAAATCTTGTCTTCAAGACCTGAAAGTCCAACTTCAGTTTTGTTCAAGTGGTTTTTTGCCAGTTTTCCATGGAGTTTTTAATTTCCTGTATATCTCTTTCAATTTGTTTCATGTGTTTTAATTCTTTCCTGAATTGCTCATTCAAGGTTTCCATCATTTTCTTATGCTCTTTTTAAAAATCTATGTCCTTTCTGGATATGTTCAGTAATTCTTTCATTATGGTTGTCATTTCTTCTTTTACCTGAGATATTTCTTATCTGATTTCTTTTACAGCCTCATGAAATTGTTTCTTGAGTTCAGTTGTTATCATTTCAGAAATTTCAGCTGTTCAATTTCCAATTTCTTCTGTGTCTATATCTCCTGGACTTGTTCTGTGTGGGCTAGAAGTCTGAGATTGCATTTTGCTTCTTTGTCTTGACATTTTCCTGGGTTCCTCTGGATGAGCTGGTTGTGCATAGAGTGGGTTTCTCCAGACCTGTGGCTATACTGTGCATCTCTGATGGCCTCAGGAATGGGGGGGGCTGCTTCTTCTCCTGGCCTGTATAGTTACACCACCACTCCCGTGATGATGGCAGGCATGCAGAGGTCTGCCTGGCTTTTTCTCCTGGCCCACAATGGCCACCCATGGGAAGCAAACATCTTGATGGTGGCCAGCGGGCACATGAAGCATGGCTGGCTGCTTCTCCCAGCTCACACTGGTTACCTGCAGGAAGCAAGCATCCCTGATGGCAGGTGGCAGGTGTGTGGGTGTGTGTCTTCCTGTTTCTCTCAGCCCACTGGTTATCTGTGGGAAGTAAGTGTCCCTGATGGCAGCTGGTGGGCACATGGGGTGTGTTTGGCTGTTTCTCCTGACCCACACTCTAAAATCAGAGACTTTTATACCACTTCTTGGCCTTTCAGATAAGATCAAATGTGAAACCTTATAGACTTTAACAGCAGTCATGAATTACTAGAAAAATAAAATTAAAAAGCTATTCAAAACACAAGCTCTTAGTATTTATTATTAGAGTCAATAGAGAGAAAATTACTCTATTAAGCTGCTATAAACATGCCTAAATGCTTACTGTTAATTTGTATACTTACTTCATAGACCAGCCGGTAACAGATGGTCCACGGATCAGACTTCAAATACCACTGTGTTTGTTAATCAGCACGAACAGTCATGTGCCACACACATTTAGGTTGAGGATGGACAGCATCTATGAAGTGGTCCTGTAAATCACATGGCAACCAGGTATGGTGGCACATGCTTGTAATCCCAGCATTCCAAGAGTCTGAGGCAGGAGGACTGTAAGTTCAAGCTCAGCCTGGGAAGCTTAGAGACAAGGCAAGACCCTGTCTCAACATTAAAAAAAAAAATTATAGAAAGGCTGAGGATGTAGCTCAGTGCAAAGGCCCTGAGTTCAATCCCCATCACCACAAAAAAAAGAAAGAAAAGAAAAAAATAAAGATTCACATGGCCTAGTAATACCATAATCATCCTAGCTCTGTGTATACTCTATGATGCTTTGATAACTTCAAAGTCACTTAGAGATCTATTCCTGCCTTACAGCTTTTGCTGTAAAAGAAAAGATCAAAACACACATCCTCTTATTTCAAGTTTTAACAAACTAATCAAAACCCCGTATACACAAAAGGGCACACACACACACACACACACACACACACACACTCCAAAACAGTATCACGGTTAGTATATAGACTCTAGATTCAAATATGCACATTTTTAAGTTGTGTCACTTGAATTAATTTACCATAAAATGCACATGATGATTATAATTGCACTAGCTTAAGGTCAAGACAATTCATGACACTATACATGCAGCTCTTAGAAGAGCTGGCACTCAACACATGGATGGAAATGTTATGCCTTTCTGCTTGCCAGAATGATGAAGTCCGTGTTGTCTTGCTCAACATTTCCATCTGCAAGATGAAGGTGGATCTGTGGGTTACTCAGCACACCTAGGTCAATCTTTCTTCAGCACCTGGAAACATCTTTTGGCTAGTGGACTCCTAAAGGGTGACTGACCTGGTTCACTGGTGAGCCCCTGCTGTTGCTGCCCTCTGCTGCTGCCATTGAGAATTACACTGCTGCAGCTGGGCTGGGGAACTCCTAACCCAGGGGAGGAATGGCTAACATATACTGTATTCAGAATTTGGTTGACCATACTAGAATTCACTTTTTGCAGTATCTCTAACGTTGTAGCTCTGCATTTTGATGAGGGCATACAGTCTACAGCTGCTTCTGGACACTGCCATTAAATATGTCCCCTGGTACCACAAGCTTAGCTGTAGACAGCTGGACATGGCCAGTTCTCACACCTGATCCTCACTGCCTTTCTCAGTTTTTGCTATGCCTTTATAAAACGTCCAGACTTGAGTCTCAATCAGGCTGTGACCTCCCCTCTTTCATATCTCTTTAGTTGCCCAAATTAGACCCCTTTTCCTCTCTCCACAAGAGCAGTTAGCATCTCAGGAGATCCTCTTGCCTCCAAGCTGCTCCCCTTGGCACATCTTTGAGACCTGCCACTTAAAAGGGTCTCTGAGCTGCACCACTTCTCCATTGCCCTTGCCTGTCCGGGTCTCTTCCTCCTCCTCCATCAGATCCTTCCTGCTTTTGAGACTCATCTCTCATGACAAATTAGTGCTTTTTATTTTTATTTTTTTTGTAAAATAATCTTGTTTTTCCATAGAAGTATTTTTTTTGTGTGCTGGAGACAGAAGACCAGACCTCAGGCATGCTAAGCACATGAGCTATACCACGATCTAAAACTTCTTTACTAGTCAGCTACGATGCCACTTCCTTGGTGGTGTCTTCCTGTATCAGTCACTGCACGTCCACTGCCAGAATATTTCTTGTATCTTCCTCAGGCTGCTCTCAGGTTGCTATCTGGTGTTACGGTTTGTATCTAAATGTCCCCTAAAGCCTCATGTAACCATAGATGGGACCATTAGGAAGTGACTGATTGTAAGAGCTTATAGCTCAAAGTGCTGTTAAGAGGTCGAGCCATTGGGAAGGTGACTGGGATGATAAATCTCCTTACCTGGCTGCCTCCTTCACATTCTGCTTCTTAGATGCCATGATGCACGCGGCATTCCTGCCCTGGACGCTTTTACCATGTCTTCTTGCCTTGGAATCGCCCAACTACGGACTGCAAATGAGAGCCAAGTTAAACCTCTCCTCCTTTAAATTGTGGGTGTTGAGTCTTGTGTTCCAGCAATGAGAAAGTGACAAAGACACTTGGGTGAATTCTTTCTTAAAAGATTTCCTGATTACAAAATGCTTTGTTGGAATGTAGGGAATTAGCGAACAAAATGATAATACTAAAGGCAATTTTTAGACCTTTGGTTCTAGCCAAGATTCACAACAATATGGTTGGATTTATTTCCTGCCTAAAATGACAAAAAATTATATAAAATAATGGTTTTCAAGACACTAGGCATGAGGAACCAAGGTGATTACCTCAATTTTCTGTCTTGGGAGAGTTCTGTGCAGCAGAGAGGAGGGGCTGAGATGACACTTCGCGATGAGGAGAAAGCACTGAGAGACCAGGGAACCCTCAATGGCTACAGTTCATAGGTCAGAGTATTACAGAGAAAAGAGAATAGCAAGAGTGTGAACTCTGAAGACCTACATAGGATCAGCAAAGTAGTGTCAGTGTGCATGCAGGAAGAAAAGACTTGAGGTTAAGGAAATAATCCTCCTAAATGGTCAGAGATTACTGAATCCCCTGGCCCAGGGAGAATCAGTATCCTTTCTCACAGCCAGACTGGAAAATTTCACAATTCATGGAGCATCAGGCGGAGAACTTGCAGTGCTCTTACCTCACAGTGGAGAATCACTGGCCCTAGAACAAACTTGGTTCTGATCTAATATAACCGATAATAAAAGCAAAATCTGATAGACTCAGATTGTTCTCAAGTTGCTGACATGGCCCCAGAACAAAGCTTAAGAATATTTATAGAAAGGCAATTACAGGCAGAACTCAAAAAGGTTAAATTCATAGTGTCTGCCATCTAATAAAAATTTATTACACTGCCACAGATGTTAGAATTATCTGAAAGGGACATTAGAACAGTAGTAGCTTTATTCAAATTGTTATTTAAAAAAATAGACTCACAATTAGCTTCTAGACCTGTTTTCTCTCCCTACAGGTGTCCTCTTTGATCTCCTCTGCTTTTTTAAGCTTTACTTTATATTTTTTCCTGTTTAAGTGAAATGAAGTTTGTATTTCTACACTGCTGGTTTAACTGCCTTCTTGACACTAAAATTGTCAAAGACTCATGGAAAATATAAGATGAGATCAAGGCCAAGCCACTATCAGTAGTTAATGGAAACGTTATTTGTTAAATGGCTCCTGTATACTAGGTAGCCTACAGTTATAATCAGAGACCCCATACCAGGGCAGCAGCGACATCTGTAATCAAACCTACATGATAGCTTTGCCACAGCTTTTGACAAACTGATGTCTCTTTCTTCTAGTATGACATTTCTGTGTACAGTTATGTAACTGAAAAGGGGTTATAAAAACACACCACGATGACAAAATGATCAGAAAGATTTCTTAGAGAAAAAAATTTACAAACAGAAAGTAGTCACCTGTGGTGACTTCTCAGATCCTGGCAGACTCTTTGTCTTGATTTTTAGTTCTGTCTCTTCAAATCCTGAAGCCACTGTTAATCTTTTTTCAGTCCTTAAAAAGTACGTGCAAATTTAGTGTGCAAATATTAGTAATTGACAGTGAAATAAGGGCCTTGTGGTTTCATAGCTATTGGCTACCAAGTGAAACTTAGTACTTGGTCAGAAAAGGCTGATGAAATTGATGTAGCTTGTCAATTTGTTATTCAGTAAGCTCCCACATTGTGGAAAGATGCAAATATTTCTATATTACTGGCAATAATTGAGCTGTATCAGTTCAGCTATTTTTTTTTTTGTTGTTTCAGCCAAATCACCAAAATGAAGGGCATGAGCCTCCCTCAGATTTGTCTCTCTTCAGATGTTTTGGAGGTGTGGCCTGACCCATGAGTTATCTGAATTTATACATTCACCAATTGTGTTGGGAGGCTTTCTGTTAATGCAACAAATGAATGACAAAAGTCAATTTAAAAGAGGAAAAGTTGAGCAAGGCATGGTGGTACACACTTGTAATCTCAGCTACTTAGGTGAGTGAGTCAGAAGGTTCATAAGTTTTGAGGCCAGCTTGGACAACTTAATGAGATCCTGTCTTAAAATATTAAAAAGTGATAGTGGCGTAGCTTAAAAGGAGAGTACTTGTCTAGCATGCAGGAGGCCCTGGATTCAATTTCCAATACAATAAACAAAGAGGAAAGGTTTATTTTGGTTCATTAAGGTGGTCACATTGCTTTTGAGCCTGTAGCAAGGCAGCATGTTCTGGTGGGGAGTGTGTGGTACAGCAAAGCTTTGTACCTCATGGCGGCTGGCATCTCAAGATCCCTTATGAAGAGACCTTCCCACCTCCACCATAACCAAATCCTGCCTCTGGGCCCCACCTCTTAGCAGATTTACCACCTCCCAAGCCAAGAACCAAAGCCTTTCACACACAGATCTTTGGGGGATCTATTCCAGATCCAAACTCTAGCACCAGTCATATCCTGATGAGATTTTTACATTAATTTTAGTTGCTACTTAACATGAAGAGAGTTGCCTTGCAAGCATAGCCTCACTGGGTATCTATTTCCTTTTCTCTAAAAAAGAGAAGAGCAATGTCTGGGATTGACAGGCACAGTTCCAGGAACTCGGGTGCTTCCATTAACAAAGCAATGATCATAGATCTTGTGGAACTGACATTCTGGGAGGACAAAGCCCACATAAATAAGTAAATAAATGAATAATGGTGTCAGAAGGTGATGATCTGTGCAAGGAATAAAAAGGAGATCTGGGTCCAGGGGCTGGAGAAGCAGGGAGACTGTGACTTTATGTAGAACAGTGAACGCAGGCCTTGGGAAGGGGACATCTGAACAAGGCTGAGGAAAGACGGGCAGTACAGCTCACAGGGGACACTGTTCCAGAAACGGGGAAGAACACAGGGCAGGAACATCCTTAGTAGTAAATGGGGGGAAAGTAGGAGGAGACACACTGTAAAGACTTTTGTTTTCATTGTAAGATTTCATAGGGAGGAGACTCTTTTAAAGTGTCACCTTGACTGAAGCCTTAAGGAGACTAATCTCCTATGGAAGTTTCCAAATATTCAATTACCAGTTCACCAAAAAGCGTAACGAAGGGCAGATGAAGGCAGTATGGTTGTCAACAGTTTGCAAATAGCACTGATGCAATACAATCCTTCTGTGTCACATGCAAGGCACCATGTCACCTGCTTTACACACTTTCTTGTTTAATTTTTCCAATACTTATGATTTCAATGCACTATTAAAGTCAAAGGAGATATGGTCGGTTAAGTTAGTGACTGGCCTTAAGGTTAGATAAAGTAAAGAGAACTTATGGAAGACATAACTTCCTAAGCCATGCTGAGTGCTCCTGTCTGGAAGCTCCCGTCTGGAAGGAGGGTAAGGGGGTTGGGAGGTACACACACGAGTTCAACACCATGTTTCTTCATTTTAAATTTTATCCAGCTATGACTCACACTCTAATGAGACTGATTTACCTATCAGTGATTTCTAAGTTTCTCTTTAGAGCTTGGCATCGGTATGGTCTATCCTGTAAAGAATTGTGTTTTCAAGTAATCAACAGCCATCTCTTAACCCTCATTTATCAGGGGCCTGAGCTAGGACCACTGATCTCCTACTCAGGGGTGTGATGACAATAAAACACAGACAAGAGATATGTTTCAGTTACAAGGGACAACAGGAGGGTCAAAATCCAGTGACGAACTAAGACATGTGGCACGGGTATCCCTGGCCTTTATTAAGTGTACTGTACAATGTGTGTGTGTGTGGGGGACACAGTTGGGTTACAGGAAGCGGATGTGAGCTACTGATATGGTCAAGGTTCAAGAATTGAACAATGCATTTTTGGACAAACACATCTGAACCGATCATGATTAACTAGTAACCTGATTGTTACAACCTGCAACTCCTGGGCTAGATGGAATCTGCATGACTCAAGTCCTCAGCTGCCCTGTTATCTTGCTCTGAGGAACTAGAACTTCAAGCTGTTTGCTGGTCTCAGTTCTGGCTGTTGGTTTAAAAGAGTATCTGTCCTTAAGCAAGCTGCAGGACTCTCAATTTATTTTTTGTGCCAATGTATTAATTATTCCCTGCTCTGCACTGCCTCAGGCTGGTCCTCAGCACTTTCTCTAAGGAACTGCTTTTAAATCACGCTGGCTTAACAACCTCAGGGAAGGGATCTGCAGCCAGGCCAGGATCCTGTAAGCACAGAAACAAAGCGTTTAGAAACACTAAAAAGTCACTTTACAGAGTAACTTGATGCCTTCTGAATGTAACAGCAAATTGGGGCTTGTATTTAGCGTATATTTTTTTTTAAATTTCATTTTCACCTATTTTTATACTATCATACCCGAGTGCCTGAATATACAACCAGCCAGGTCATATATAAAACAACTCTTCTACAGAGTGCAGAAAACCAGTTCCTGTCTACAATAAAAAGCCCAGGGAACCAGGTCGCTTGAAGTCACACCTGCAGGAAGACAGACTGCTTTCTCTAAGAGCGTCGATCTACCAAGCGGGAGAGGCACTTCTGTAACAGGTGACCCCAAACGACCAGCATTTAATTCATAAATCACTTTCCCCAACTTCTGTCCCTGCTCCCGACTTAGGACCAACTGGAGAAAGCCAAACGCACCCCAACCTCCGGATCGCTGCAGTTTCCCCCTCCTCTGCCTGCACTGAGCTACTGCCGAGAAACCAGCGCCAGGGGATCAAGGGGGCTGACTCCGGCTACGGCAAGCTCTGAATAAAGTTTTGCAGCTTCTCACTCGGTCGATCTACACGTATTTCGAGGCGCCAGGCGTCCCTGGAGACACACGGCCTGAGAGGCTCGGGCCTCTTCCAGGCAGGACCCCGTGGTCGGGAGGCGGCGGTAGCTGGTCGCTAGACTCCAGATTAGGAGGTGGTGGTGGTGGTCAAGGGAATGGAGGGTGCTCGGGCTGCAGAGTCCTGGCGCCTGAAAAATAGAGACTGTAGACACAAGAGCTATCGTTGGCAGCCGCGACGATCGCCCATAACCTCCGCCGTTTACAGCTCCAGCGCCCGGGCGTGCATGGGTGGAGCTTCCTGTGCAACTCTCTGCGCAAGCGCGCACTCGGCTCCCGCCCCTGGGCTGACGTCATATCCGGCGGCCGGTGGGGCGGTGTTGGCGTCGGGGTCGCGGCTCTCTGACCGGCAGGGTGCGCGAGTGTCCCGACACCGGCCACCCACTCGCGACCCTGAGCCTGCGGTCCTGCGGCGCGCGCTGCCGGGTTCTCGCTGTCTCCCGCGACCCAGGCCCCAACCCGGGCGTGTTTCCACCGCTGGAGGTGACGCGTACAGAATGGCGACTGTGGGACCTGGGGTCTAGGACCGGGTCGTGCCTACCTTTCCGGTCAGGCGCGGGCTCACGGGCAGCAGGTGTCGCTGACGCTATTTCTGCCTGCTGCTGGTCGCCTTTGCCATTGTAGTGCCATCCTAGAGTGAGTGTCCTTAGACAGCAGGGAGCTTTGAATGCTAAAAAGAGGCAACTCCCCAACTCATTTTGCATTTTAATAGTTTGGATTTTTAATTTTTTTAAGCCCCTGATCGTGAAAGCTCAGAACTCTTAAAACTGCTTTTCCTAAATGAATCCTAATCTTCCCTGTGATCGAATCGGTTTGGGATTCAGAGGACATCTTTTCAGTAAGGAAGAAACCCTTTATATAATTGATCACCTCCTCCTTTTTGCCCCAGCACTTGCAGCGATTGAGGCAATGCAGTATTTTTGAAAAATGCATTACAACTTTACTGTTCTTTAAAAACCAACATGATTTGAGTTTTTCTTGTTGCTAAACCTTCGACATTAGGAAGGTTCTTGTAGAACAACCAGGGATCATGGAGCTGTTAAGTCCTCAGGCCAGATTGCATCTCCTTTTTCTATCTCCAATTTTGTGGTGTCACTTGTCAACTGTTTGTTCCTTACCCTCTTCCTTATTTAACCGTGTGTATCTATTGTGAGTTTTGAATTTTGATAGTTATATAATATTGTATTTAAAAGAACAGTAAGGGAGGAGCTTGTGACTTTTATGTAATTAAAATTTTCCTTTTACAAAAAGCACACACAACTAAGCAAAAGAAAGACCATTAAGAGCATCTGGAATCCTATTACCTAAAGATAACTATTGTTACTATTTTGGAATATAGTTAATTTTTAATGTATATTTTGTAAAAGCAGAAACAATATCTACTGCTTGGTAACCACTTCGTGCTGCAACATACACCCTTGCCTGCCTCCCCTTTTCAGTAACTTGTTTCTTTGCACATTTGTAGTGGCTGCAGAATATCCATCATGTTAGGCTCTGCTGAGAAGTGCATAAACCTTATACAGTCTATTTTAACAAAATGCTCTTAACTTACATCTTGATTTTTGGCCAATGTGCATAGGTGAGGTTGTATTAGTTGTATAAATGTGAAGGTTTAATACCAGGTCCCCTGCAAGAGCAGGCAGTTTATTATGGTATATCTGACTAATTGAAAGGGTGGAGAAAATCACTGGCAAATTTTCCATTTCTTCATTCTTTGTCTTTAGGTCTCCCCTCTAATAATGAAAAATGACTGAAGACTCTCAAAGAAACTTTCGTTCGGTATATTATGAGAAGATGGGGTTTCGTGGAGTGGAAGAAAAGAAGTCACTGGAAATCCTCCTGAAAGATGACCCTTTGGGTGAGTTTTACATGCTCTGTTAAGCTTATAGATTCAGCTGGGTGTGGTGGTGCACACCTGTTATCCCAGTGACGTGGGAGGCTGAAGCAGGAGGATCAGAAGTTTGAGCCCAGTCATGGCAACTTAATAAGACTGTATCTCAAAATAAAAATAAGAAAAGAGCTGGAATGTAGCTTAGTAGGAAGGCTGAGGGTTCAGTCCCCAGTACCACACACACACATGCACACAAAAGCTTGTTGGTTCTTCATCATCTCAGTTATTCTGAACTAAATATTGCCCTCAAAGACATGCAGGGTATTTGTTATGTGTTATATTCTTCAGTGATAGGACATCAGAATGGTATGTTTTGAGAAAAGTTCTAGAATTTTCAAATTTTTGTTCCTCTGACGGCAGTTTTTGCAAGGTCTTTTAAACAGCAACATTTGTCCTTATTAATCCTTTGTGCTTCTTTTTTTCAGTTTGCAGCTATGTCATCATCATAGCTTCTAGGTAAACTTGCAGTAACTTCAATCATGATTTTCCTTTGTGGAAATACTAAGACTGCATTATATATTGATGTTATCCTTTATCTTAAGCTCATGATAATAAAGTTGGCTATAAGTTGAAGTAGAATAAATTGAACCCTGGTTATAAATGCATTTATATGCATAGGACGCTATTTATTTGCTTGTTTTTTTGGTGTTGTTTTGTTTTATTTGTGTTGGGATCAAACCCAGGCCTTCACATTTGCTAGACAAGTGCTCTACACCTCACTCCCATCATAGAGTGCTTTTAAATTTCAGAAGTATTTCACACCTGATTTTTGGTCACATTGTGGTGCCCATATTTCAAATATATCTGGCATTATAATGCTTTTTTGATAAGAGGAATTGAAGGCCGGTACTATTAAGCATAATTTTTTGGGATTTGAGGGCTGATGCTACCACTTATCAGTTATGTTAACTTGGTGAATCACTGACTGCTTTGAGCTTCTGTTCTATATCTTCACAACCACTCCCCAAATAGACTTGTAATGTGGACAAAATGAAATATTTATCAACTACCACTAACATTATAAAGGAGGCAGTAGTATATGCAAAATGTAGCTCTTGTTCTATAAAATACTAATTGTTTTAAATAGCTAAGTTGATACCAGACCTGGGCTAGAATCAGACAAGTATTGCCTTTCCTTCACTGCTGACCATATGATAGACTTTCTCTAAAGAAATATCTCAACTATCCTTCCAGAAAAAAAAAGAGAAAGAAATGCACTTATAAATGTTTTATTTAGCATGAAGATCTTCTAATTGTTTTTTCTTCCTCTAGATACTGAGAAACTTTGTACTTTCAGCCAGAGGTTCCCTCTCCCATCCATGTACCGTGCGTTGGTATGGAAAGTGCTTCTAGGTATGAGACCCGAAAGGGAGCTTATCTTCAAAAGCATCGACTAATGGGCTCATTCATGGTTAAGTCCTTTCTGAGTCTCAGGTCTTCCTCTGGAGCCTCACTGTGAAAGGCATTAGGATGGTGCAGAAATACGTAACTGTTGTTACCCTAGGAGCATCGGTATATTAGTGATGGCAAAGGAAGCAACGCACATTCCCGAGATGAGATGTGGCACTACACTGGGCTGGCCGAAAGGAGAGCTGGCTTGCTCTTTGCTGTGAGCCGGGTAATCTGGAGCAGGAGCCCTCTGGGGCTCATCTTTCACATCTGTAGAGTGATGATATCGAGCTTAATTACTTAGCTTTAAATGTGTTGTATTTTCTGTGAATCTCAGAGTAGAGATGCCACGCCTTCACGTGTGCTCAGACTCAAAACTGAATCCGTTTTCTTTCCCTAAAGGTGTAAGTCATGAGTACTATTGATGAGAATGAGAACAGACTTCCTTAGTTTATGTGGGGGAAAAGTGTACAGGAGGTGACAGCAGTTATTTGGGCCCGTTTTTTCCCCTCTATCCTTGTTGAGCCTCCTGAAGTGTATAACACCCACTGTTACCACCCTCCATTCCTTCCTGGAATGGTTAGTTTGCTATACCTGTAAGAGAACGGTGGGGATGGAGATGTATGTGGGATGTGGACTGGCATTGCTGTTTAATGGGCCTCCCTATGTGCCAGTCGCCAAGCTCAGCCATGTGGAACAATCCTGGAATTCCTCTGAGCCAGATCAGGAGACCCCAGCTTACAGACGGGAAGAAAGACCCGGAGGCTGCGTACCTGGCCTCCGAGGGAGGCTCACGGTCTGCAAATGACAGAGATAAAACTGAGGCTGTTTTGTAGAACTCATGCGAAGGTCAGATAGAGCATGGACCCTATTTTCTTTTCCAAATGGAGTATATTTTCAGGACTTGGAAACCTGAAGCCCTGAGTGTGCTTATGTCAGGTGGAAGTGACGGGATATACGAGCCCTTCTAGGAAGCCCTGCAGAATGCCTTTTGTCAAGCATCTTGGCCGCCTTGTGTGCGTCTGTCTGGTAGATGGTGTTTTAGTTTTTCCCAGAGCATTCCCCGCCCCTAGATCTTTCTATTTCCACTACATCCAAATAAGTGCCTTCCCAGGTTCATCTTAGGTGGTCCTGCCAACAGTGTCCCTTTTCTGGAAGGTACTGTGTCTCATTAGTAGCTGCACCAGATTGGTGGGAGATACACCTCTGTGCTTCGTGACATTTCCTGAGCACCAGGCGCTGTCTGGCTTGTTCATCACCACTGTTTCCCATGCCTTTCATTATCATATAAGGGACTGCTATTTTTTGAGGTGGAGACACTGGAAATTCAGTGCTTTTACAATACGAGGGGCTCTTTCCAGCAGAGGTTTATATGTATGGGGTGTGTGTGTGTGCACGCATGTGTGTGTTTCTTGTCAGATTGCTCAGGGATCTTTGAATCTCAGCCTCTTCCTAACATTTCAGGTAAATGTCAGAAAGAGACTTTTTAGGACCAACCCTTAATAAGTGGTTTAGGGTTTAATATGGGAGCTGCCTGTAGTAGTGTGGTAAAGGTACCGCTGTTTAATCTGCATTAGCCCAGATACGGAGGATGCTAGTGTATTCCCTTGGCTGCTCTGAAAGCCTAGCACAGAGCCCCATAGATAAGGCAAGTAAAGCTTTGTGTCAGGAAAAGGAACACTTAAGCAAGTCAGATAGCTGGACCTTTGAGCTCACCTACCTTTCGTTTCCCAGAATAGTGGATCTGTGGTGTTTTGCACTAGAGTGAGCTGTGGTCAAATGTACGAGCTCGCACTGTCCTAGCTTAGGGTGGCCAGGTACTCTTCTGAGGGCGTTAACGTATGCTGACTTGTTTATTCATCACGACAGCAGCCTGAGGGTAGGTATTATTATTCCCATTCTTCACACAGGGAAGCTAAGCCTTAAGGAGACAGAAGACATTGTTGAAGGGCCCCCAATCAGTTTATCATAGAACCAAAAATCAAATCCCGGAACTTTGAATCCAGAGCCTGTGCTTCTATACAGCTGTGTTACATGGAGTGAGGCTGGGATAAGCAACTGTTTTGCCTTATAGCAACACTGAGAGCTTTGCAAATTCATTGCCACCATTCCTCAAATCTATTCGACCATGATTTCCTTTTCTTATGAATGTGCTAGGAGCTTGGACTCCACAGAGAGCATCGGTGAAATGCTTGTCTGTCCCATCTCCTGCCTCTGCTAAGTTAGGAAACGAGCCCAGAGGGACAGGCATGTTGGCGAGAGTCCTGGAGTCAGCAGAGCTGAGAGGAGAGCCTGGAGTTACTGAAGGCACGCGTGTGTTCACTGTGTGCTTTGAAAAGGGATGCAGTGCCAGTGGCAAAGCCTAATGAGCACATGACTTGTTTAAATGGGGAAAGGAGAATAAACTGTCACAAAAACACATAATAAGGTGACCTCGTCAGTGAAAATCAGGGACCTCTGTGGTCCTGAAGAGAAGCTGCTTTGGGAACCAGTTTTAACTGCTGTGGGGAAGAAGCCTTGGACAGGCTGTTGGTTCTGAGATGTAGGAGGCCAAGTGCCAGAATTGGGGAGCAGGAGCACAAGGTGGCGCCAGCCTGGCAGTTGCCTTGTGGTACTGTCATCCTGAAATTGCGCGACTTGCTTGCTCCAGGGCTTTCATAGTGCCATTGCATTTCTCTTTAATGTGAGTGATTAAACATCACCATTCCGATATTGATAATATGTAACATTTAGACTGTTCCAGTGAGAGTTTCTAAAAGAGAATCTGTGTGGTAGTAAATGTCGTATGAAGTCTGGCCCAGCTGTGAGGCTGGATCTCACAAGGTTCTCTGTAACTGAGGGAAGGTGTGGACTGGTGTCTCAGTTTTCTGCCCTTTTTGTTCTGGGTCTTCATAGGGATCCTGCCTCCCCACCATGAGTCCCATGCCCAGGTTATGATGTATCGCAAGGATCAGTACTGTGACATCCTTCACGCCCTGAAGGTGATCCGCTTTGTCAGTGATGCCACCCCTCAGGTAGAGGTCTGTCTTCGCATGCATCAGCTGGAGTCTGGGAAGCTGCCTAGAAGTCCCTCCTTTCCTCTGGTGAGTAAACGGTTTGCCTGACCCTTGACTCTGACCCCCTCCCTCCACATTACTGGGGATTGAAGCCAGTGCCTTTGTCTTCAGCTATTTCCCCAGTGCTGTTTAAATTTTAAGACAGGGTCTTGCCAAGTTGTTAAGTTGCCAGTGCTGGGCTTGAACTTAGGATCAGCTTCCAGAATGTTTACTCAGAACTGTCCCATTTTTCAACCTTTGATTGCATCATGTTTTGCCTTGAAATGATCAGTGCTTTCTCATTGTCAGCAAATGACAACCTATCTTTACCTCTCCACAGTGCTGTACATTCTGATCTAACCTACTTTATTTAAAAAAAAAATACATTTTATTTCTAAATATCATAGTCATGCATTTCTGATGGGGATATAATATAGAATGTATCATTAGACAGTTTCATTCTTGTGCAAGCGTTTTAGAGCATATTGACAAACTAGAGGTCCACAGGGTTTACTAGGCAATTTGGATTTATTGGACCACCATCCGTATTTTGGGTCCATTGTTACCTAAAATGTTGTTATACATCATGTGATTATAATTTCAAAGGTACAGAAACATTGTGGGAATTCTACCAAGAAGCCTCATATAACCTTTATCTAGATTCCCCAGCTTTTAACTTGATGATGTTTGCTTTGCCAGTTTTCCTATACATGTATATATACTTCTTTTTCCAAGCCATTTGCAAATAAGATGCAGACGTGGTGTCCTGTGACCTCGGGCTCCTTCACTTCTAAAGATGACACGCTCAGTGGTGCAGGGATCAGAACCAAGAAGCCGGAGTTGGTGCAGCGCCAGCGCCTGGCCTATACACTGTGTTCGCGTTGGACCAGTTGATCTTGTAGCGCCCTTTCCACAGATAAAGTTCTGGCTGAGGATTCAACCTGCGATTGTAGATTGCATGGAGTTGTTGTATTGCTTTAGTCACCTTTGTTTTGGGCCCGTTTCCTTGTCCTTTCTTGCTGTCACGCTCTGGACATTCTGGGTGTCGGTCAGTTGCTCTGCTGCAGCCACTCACTGAAGGGTTGGCTGGTGCTTTCTCCTGGTTATAACCCGGTTCTTTCCTTTCAGCAGGGACAGTGCCTGGGTGGTCACATCCAGAGGCACCCCACGGGGACTGGTCCCATGTAAAGTGCACTTGTGCCTGCTGGCTTTTCCCCTGGGGATTTTTTCCCCCTTTGTAATTACTATGTCCCTTTATGGAGAGACACTTTAAAACTGTTATGCAGTCATCCTAGTCCTTACTAGACTTTTATTCATGAGTTTTAACATCTGCTGATGATTTTTTAGAAGTTTTTTGTTTTTACTTTTCATCTTTAAATAATTTTGGACGTTGAAAAAAAATAGTAACAGCATCACTCAGCACTCTTAACTGCCTCGTCTCGTATGACTGTGGTCTGATGATCAAAACCAGAAAATCGGCTTTGATACTGCACGGAGAGCTGATCTGTAGAGCGTGCTGAGGTTTTGCTGATTGTTCCGCTGACACGCTTCTTCTGATCCAGAATCCAGTGCCCGACCACTCCTTACCTCAAGCGACCCTGTCAGGCTTAATCAGGAATGGTTCCTCATCCTTCTAACTCTTTCCTGAGCTGGACTCTTCTGAAGAGTGCTGGCCAGCAGAGCATTTCTGATGTTTCCATGTGATTAGAGTCTGATTATACACTATTGGCGAGAATACCACAGAGGTCCGATACCCGTTCCTGTTGCTGTGGCTTTGGTCGGTTGATGAAAGTGGTATTGCCAGGTTTCCCCACAGTCAAGTTACTATTTTCCTATGTAGTTAATAAGTTACTCCGGGTGAGGTACTTTAAGACTTGTAAATATCCACCCACTAATCATTCTTGCCCCAAACAGTTTTTACTCTGCTGGTTGCCAAATAGTGATTTTTGCTTTCAGTCCTTCTATGTTTAGTTGGTTTTCTTCCATAAAGAAGAGTTTTCCCCCTTGTTTATTGATAGCAATATGAACTTATGGAGTCTTTTTGAATTCATTACTCTAGAATCCATGATTGCTGTTACTTTTGGGGCTCAGGTTGTCCCACACTTGGCCTGTGGCAGACCCTTCCAGCTGTGCTGTGACTTTTTGATAAGTTCGCATTGGTCTGAGTGTTTCGTTTCCTGCCTTTCTGCCACAGCAAGGTGCTCCAGGCTCACTGTGCTTTCTGTGCCGCAGCTGAGGAGTCAGCCATTTCTTTTTGGAGGGAAGTGTGCTACTTAGAAACCAAAAATAAGACGCCTTGTATGTTTATTACTCTAGGCTGTCATCATTTCTAGACTGTCCCATCCAGCAGCAGAGGTAGGAAATACATGTACATACACTCACACACCTCTGTCTGTATATCTGTGTACGTATTGTATGTGGGTAGTTTTTATTGTTTTGGGGTTTTTTTGGCAGTGGGGATCTAACCTGGCCTCATACTTGCCAGGCAAGTGCTCTGCCACTGAGCTGTTCCCCCAGCACTTGTATTAGGGGTGGTTGAAAAACACAGTGAATGGTTAAATTTAAAGATATTTATTACAGTGAAAGTCACATTGCCATTAATACTCCGCCTTGCTGCAAACACACTTAGCCACTTCTTGCCACTTTCTGAGGCAGGTCTGGAAGTCCTCTTTCCTGAGTGGCCTTAGTTGTGCTCTCATGGCTGCTTTGAAGCTGTGAGTTTATGCAGAATCTCATGGTCATTTTTGAGGAAGATCCAGGAGTCTCGTGGCACAGATCTGGTGAAAAGGTGGAGGAGGACACACTTTTACAGTTGCCTTTCCACTGCATGGCACTTGGCAGCGGCACTCACTGTATTCTGATGATACCTCATTAAGACACTCAGGAAAGAAGACTCCAGAAAGGGGCAAGAGCAATGGGATAAGTGTGTTTAAAGCAGGGGGAGCTGGGGATTTAGCTCAGTGGTACAAGTGCCTGCTTTGCAAGCACACAGTCACGAGTTCAATCCCTGGTACCAAAAAAATAAAATAAAATAAAGCAGGGGAAAGACACTGGCAGGTATTAATGGCAGTGTATCTTTTATTGTAATGAATTTTTTAAAAAAAATTAAACATTACCATATCTTTATGTCACACCCTGTATATTATATATACATGAACATATATAATCATATACCTACATATATATGTGTATATATATATATATATATATAAGTTTAACATAAGTTCCTGCAGATGCATTTGATTTCAGTCCAATGTCACAAACTCCTTCCACCTTATACCCTCTCGCAACTCCCTGTGACAGGACAGACGGGAGAAGGCCCTCATCACCCCTGATGCATTCACTTCTCTGCTTCCTTGCTTATTTCCTGTATGTAATCGGCACCACCAACCACTTCCACTTTGAACTGCAGATGCGTCTGTCCCGCGCTATGGACCCGCAGGTGGCAGTAGTCCCTGGCTTCCTCTGCACCCTCTTCGGCCCTGACCCCTCACAGCCTCAGCCATTTCCTTGGCCTTGGCCACCTTTCCTGCTGCTGTCACCAGCTCCAAGCCACTTTGTTAATTTCATCTAGCAAACCATGACTTGGCTTATTTGCTATTAGGGAGTGGAAGAATAAGTGGGTAGGCAGAGAGTAATTGTAGATTTCAAGCTTTGGCTATTTTCTTGCAGCTCTCACTAGGCATTTTAATGAAGGTTTGTTTGTTTGTTTGTTTGGCTAAAACAGAGTAAACGGTTCAAACGGAATTGCTTGCAGATTTTGCTGATCCACAAAATCTATTTATTGGCAGACTGGACTACAATTTGTAATGAAAAATATTTATTTTTAGTTTTTTAATTTAATCAGATGATAGTCATGGGCCAGTGTTGGAGGTAAAGGTCATTTGCTTTTATTAAAAATTCATCATGAGAAAAATTTATCCAGAGAAAAGTTCCCTAAAAAATAATTGGCATTGTCATAGTCTCCTGTGCGTGTCATTTTATCATGGCACAATGAAGCTGCTAGTACTGCATGAGTCCTTAAGTTACATATTAAATTAAGATAATCTATTAGCTCTAGAAATGTAAATGATAGGTCACAGCTTCTGCCTCACCCTTATCCAGCTTGTTCTGTTCACAACCAGATAGGGGCTGACTTGCTATTTGAATGTGTGTTAGGGGCCCTGTCTCCCCAGTGACCAATCCCGGCTCATGCTTTATCCATTCATTAATAAGAATGTGTGGTAGTGCTTAGCCAGGAACATAGCCAGCCATATGACATTGGTCCTCTTCCCTGCACAGGGAGAGCTGGTGACCTTTGAGGGCATCCAGCACAGGACCCAGGACCGGGTGAGAGTCTAAGAAAGATTTTTCTTTCTTCTCTCGAACATTGATGCTTGGAAAAATTAATTTCCTATGATCCTATTCTCAATATTTTATAGAACACTGACAAGTTGAAAGAAGGCCTAAAAATGAGATACTGATTAAAATAGGAATTTTGATGTAACTTAGAACTTTTTAGGCAAGTAGAAAGATGCTTCTTAGTTTTATTTTAATGTTCAAACCCTTCAGCTGTGAAATCTTACATGAAAAGGTAACGCTTTTTATGTGTGATTACAGTGTTGGAAAACAAAATGGCTTTCCTGATGGGGTTCCAGGTGTTTGTTTTTGCAGTCCCTGGGGTTGGGCTCAGAGCCTTTGCCATAGACAGTGCACGTGCTCTAATACTGGGCCAAATCCTCAGTCCAGGTTGCAGTTTTTATAAGATTTCTCTGTTGAAATTATTCAAGGGTTTACTTTTGTATTCTGAGTATTGACACACATTCTCTTGATTCCTAAAATTCTGGTTCTAGAGACTTTTAAATTTAGGTGCTTAAAGATGGGACAGAATTCTGAAGATGGGCTGGTTGTGGTGGCAAACACCTGTAATCTCAGCATTCAGAAGGCTGAGGCAGGAGGATCACTGCGAGTTCAAGGCCAGCCTGAGTCCACTGTGTAGTATGTAGTGAGACCCTGTCTCCAAACAAACAAACAAACAAACACACACCAAACTGCTACAAAAAAATTCTAAAGGAGTGTGTGAATGCTTTCAAATAAAGCAAATGCCCTAGCCATCCTTCTGAAGTGTTTAATATTTGCAAGTTGCTGTGTTGACAGGAAATTCTGCTCTAGCACCATGAACATTTTGCTGGGGAGTTAGAGACTTCCTCATGGTTTATGTTGACTTTGTAGTACGCTCAGTGTTAAAAGGCAGAGACTCCCTAAAAGCAGGTCCTTCATCAACAACATGGATTCAAACAGCGTTCTGGGGCTCCTCCACCACTCTGTACTGATGACTCTGCTTTTTAATCATACTTTGATTTATTCGTGCAACTTTTCCAAAATCTAGGTGGCAAGGTGTCATTTTTATTAAGGAACTCTGTCTTCCTCTTTTCTCCCACTCCCTCCTGAGATGTTTTATGAATCTTTCAGGAGCCAGAAGATGAAGTGTTTCTTGCCATTGCTAAAGCCATGGAAGAGATGGTGAAAGATAGCGTCGACTGCTACTGGATCATCCGATGCTTTGTGAACCAGTTTAACAACAAGTACCGGGACTCTTTGCCGCAGCTGGTGAGCAGTGTTTTTGGCTAATTTGGGGTGAGCAGTGGTGTTAAGGGTCATCAGAGAGAACCTAACCCCCTGGTGCTGCCGTGCTTCTGCGTGGAGTCTGTTGTGCGGGGCTCAGTAAGTGTGTAAACCTCTCCAGCCAGGCGCCCGGGGATCTCTGTTGCTGACCCTCAGCTGTGCTGTTGAAGCACAAAAGCAGCCATGGAGAGGCACTGCAGAGTGGCCTGGAACTGCACCCTCACAGCCTACATTTGCCAACATTTGGCCTGTAGCATTCCCTGTCCTGGTCCAGAATCCACTAGCTTTATCTAGAATGATCCCTCTGCCTGTGTGAATTAGGGTTTAAGTTTGCTGGCATGTGTAATATAATGGAGGACCCAAGTAGCAGGAGCCTGTTTTCTCTCCTGTAACTGGAAGTCTAGAGGTGAAGCAGACCACAGTTCATTCTGCAGCACCACAGTATGGGCTCTGTCCTTTGGCTCCAGCATCAGACACAGTCCTTCCACTCCTGTTGCTCCAACAGCCATGACACCCCTGTTCTGGGCAGGCAGGAAGGGAAGGGCAATGAATAATGAGGAGGAAACGGGGCAAGCCAGTCAAGTAGCAAGCGGGCTCCTGCATGTGCACAGCTGCTGCTCAGCTTACGATGGGGCCGCATCCCAGGAAACCTTTGTAAGATGAAAAGCTAGTTCACTTCACCTTCCAAACATCAGCATTTCGCAGCCACAGTATGAGTGGTTTTCCTTGAGATTATGTACCTGGGCAAAACAGTGTACGACCGTGCGCCAGCAGCCTGAGAAAAGGTCCAGATCCAGGACTCGACCAGCACTTTCTTCTGCGTGCATCACTTTCAGTGCCACTGGCAAGTTGAAAAATCTGCAGTCAGATTGTGGTGAGTCAGGGCCAACAGTATTGGTGGCCAGGACTGTGTCACTCAGCTTCCTTCTCTGCAGCAGAGGCTGGGAAACACAGTTTTTAAAAACCTGATGTGAGACGATCTCCAGGGAAAGCACCGATTCTCTTGGGGAGGAAGGTGCGGGGAGGAAGGCAGCACTGTGCCAGACCCTGGCTTGGGAGTCCTGAGTGCCAAGTGGCTTTTGATTTGTGGCATAATCCTTGGTGATTCTCTTCTTTCCAATCCCCCCCCCATTTTTATATCATTTATAAAAATGATTTTGTGTTTTTTCCTGAATCACTGAGTTTCTTTGAAAACACTCCCGAAGTAGTAACAGTGAGCCAAGCTGCCAGGGAGGAGGGGGGCCGTGAAGAAGGCAGGTGAGCTCTGAGGACCATGGCTGCTACTGCGTCCTCTGCTTCCTGAAGCAACGGAAGCCAGGACCCTCCAGCTTTGCTTCTTACGAGAGCAGTTTTCATATATTTTAATTATATAAAATTTGATTTTAGGATTTTCCACTTAGTTGATTTCAATAAAAATGCTTTTAAGCATGAAATTGGAGCATAAGTAAATATAATGTTTGTTGTCTAATTAAACTAGCAGGTCTTAATTGTTCCATGATTTAATTGGCTTTTCTTGTTTAATATTGGAATAAGTTAGCAGCATTTTGTTAAGTTATGCTATGTCCAAAAAATTCATTTTGGGAAACCTAAGTAATAAATGAGTACATTCTCAGAAGAAATTAAACCACCTGGATGAATCCATGTTGTCCTAGATCCAGACCAACAGCCCTGCTCCCTCCTGAGCAGTGGACATGGTCTTGGGCCTGGTGGGTGCTCTTCTAGCCCTTTCTCTCATGCAGATATATAAAGTGATTTAAAAAAAAAAACACATAAGCCTCATACTGTGCATATAGCCCTATAGTTCTGTTTTTTACTTGGAGAAATTTGCAAGTATATCCAGATAGACCACTAATTTTCATTCCTGATTCCCTGTTAGTATTTCTGGGAGCTTTCTATGGCTTTCCCTCTTCCACTGGGCCAATGAAATCAGAATCTTGGGTGGCGCCCTGAAATTCTAACTTTTTTAAAGATTTCAGGCAGTTTTGAAGTGTGGCTAGGGTTGAGAGCCACTCATTTAGAACTACACTTTTTTCTATCTTATTTATAGTACTTCCTGTAATGAATCTGCCCATGTTCACAGCCATATACACCCATAGGCAACTGCCTTTGCAAGGTCGCCATGTGCACAGACACCCTCTAGGTAGCTCCCTATAAGGGAATGCATGAGTGGAGGGGAGACATTTAAAGTCTGTTTCTTAATGGCCGTGTCAATTTGTGATCTCTCAAAAAGATTATGAAGTTTCCTATTTTCCACTCATTGCCAGTAACTATGTGTGTGAGTGTTAAGTGATTCATTGGCCCTGTTTCATCACCTTCTCTTTTTGTCTCATCCTTCCTTCTTTCCATCCTAATCCCACTCCATTTCTTTGGCCTTACCCTCCTCTTTCCCCTTCCCTGCCATCCACCCATCTCACCCCACCTCACCCCACCTCACCCCATCCCATCCACCCTTTCTGTCTAATCTAATCTAATTTAACCTAATCCAGTCTGACTTACTAGAGACCAACCAGGACCATCGCAGGTCTTTCTCAGCTCCTTAGAATGACTGAATCCTGACTTGGACTTTCCTAAGGCTGCTGAATGCTGCTGAATGTGGTTCGTGCAGTCAGCACCAGGGTGACTGACTTCTCTTTTGCCTGGGGTTGGCCCGGGCTGAGTATTGAAAGGGTCTGTCCCAGGGGAAACCCCTTGGTCCAGGAAGATGGGACTGACCTGGAAGCTGCTGTATCACGAGTGACTCGGGTGGGTCTGCAGTTTTGTGTTCTAGGACTTCCTTGCATTTAGCATGCACATCTGTTTCTCGTCACAGGCTGTACTGTAACATCAGGTGACATCATGTCACAGGAAACAAGTGACCTCTCTTGCTGTTTAATCTCTAGCCAAAGGCTTTGGAACAGTACTTGAATCTGGAAGACAGCAGACTGCTGAATCATCTGAAGTCCTGTTCCGCAATGTCTAAGTTGCCCTATGATCTCTGGTTTAAGAGGTGCTTTGCGGGTTGCCTGCCTGAATCTAGCTTGCAGAGGTAAGTGTTGCTTTCCCAGACACACCGGGGGCCTGGGGTCAGGGAAGAATCCTGGCCTTTGCCATGATTGTCCCTCAGTGTATAAATTTGTCTAGCACAGATCTGAAGCTAAATGCTGTAACAGCTACCATAGCAGCACACGGTTTAGCTTATTATTGAACATACACTTAGACTGAGCGCTTTCTGTGTATTAGATGCTGTATGACACTCAGTCTGAAACAGGGTCCAGAAGTTGATAGAAGCAGGAGGTCCTCTTTTCTAGAACTGCAGTAGGTCCTGATTTCATTGAAATCTTGGTATTTATTTCTTCTTGGCACCTTGAAGGGAAACAAAGGTACTCAAAGAGCTGAGACTCAGCCTGCTCCTCAGTGCCTGTGGTGGGCGTGTTTGAGTCCTGGCCCTGCCCCTGCAGGGCTCTGCCTCATGGTTGGGAAGAAAGGGAGCGTGAGAACGCAGCACAGAACTGAATGCATAGACCGGGCGTGATGAAAGCTTTTAGAGACGCCCAGGCTGCAACCTAAAACCCACGTATGTATCAGAAAGTGCCAACACTGCAGTTAAAGCTGATGACCGAGGTTTTAGTTCAGAAAACAACAGCTTGTGTATTAACATCTTTGGTCTTAAAAGAAAAACAACATGCCTGCCATAGATTTGCCACCACTGCCTTAGATAACCATGCCAGCTTCAACAGTTTTATGAGGTAATAGAATAATTAGAGCAGGGTGGATCAATAACTGGCCCCTTAAGCCCATAGAGAAGTTTAGGGAACCTGTCTCCATGCTCACTGGTGGTGAAATCGACTTTGTCGCACATTTCATATGCTTCTGCTGCTGTGGTCACTTATATGCAATAATTATATGAACATTTCAGAATAGTAATAAATTGAGAATTTTAGCTTAGGACTTTTTCATTCCTTGAAAATGTCAGATTTGCAATATGAGGGAGTGGGCATTTGGTAGATTCTGAGGAGAGCACAGTGTGTGTATGTGTGTGTGTGTGTGTGTGTATGAGTGTGTGTGTGTGTGTGTATGAGTGTGTGTGTGTGTGTGTGTGGGGGGGGTGCTGGGACTGGAACACAGGGCCTTGCACATGTGAGGCAAACACAGTGTCACCGAGCCCTACCCAGCATCCCATGCAGTCGTTTTCAGTGAACTTTTCTTTTTCCTTCTAATACCGATTGTGTCTGGAGTTTTCAAACGGTTCATCTGTTTTGTTTCTGATAATTATTTAATAGTCATTCCCTGAGGCTTTTAATTAAAATAAGAGTAATGTGATCTTATTTTCTAATTTGAAAGTGTAGTTTATGTTTACAGGAAAACATGGATTTCAAACCCATGCAAACTGATTATATCTCTTTATTTTTGTAGGGTTTGGGATAAAGTTGTAAGTGGATCCTGTAAGATTCTTGTTTTTGTAGCTGTGGAAATTTTATTAACCTTTAAACTAAAAATAATGGCATTGAACAGTGCAGAGGAGATAACAAAGTTCCTGGAAAATGTAAGTGTGCATTATTTGATTTGACCTTGACTCCAGAAATGGAATCAGCTGAGCAAGCCAAATTTTCCTACTGTATCACCTTATTGCAGAGAAATAATACCCAATATTTGTACTTCATGAAAAACACTTTTCTCCCTGAAAAGTGGCGTGAAGGTGGCCTGGGGATTATGCTTCACATCCTCCTCTCTTTGGGGGTTGCTGGCCTGAGCAGTGAGGCCACTGCTGAGCCTGCCAGTGGGGCACAGGGCCTTGTCCCCTGGGGTGGCCAGCAGAGTGTGAAGAGGAGGACGAGGTGAGATCTCACGGCAGTTTTTGTCAGTGGAAAAAGATCGTGTTGTTTTGGGGAACTTGTAGGCCCTTTTGTGTTTGTTACTATTGCTGATGTGTAATACCAGCTGGGTTTGTACCATCTTAGTGGATGTTGAGAAAGGTCTAAATGAGCCAGCTTTTCCTCTGTGTATTTTGGACTCCTGTACTAGGTGAGAGGTGGGATAAAAAGTATCAGGGATGAGATCCCAAATCTGTGCCCCCTTTAATGAGTCTGTGTAAACATCTGGGCAGTGGCCTGATAACCCTAAGTAACCTGTGTTCCCTAGATGAATCCTCCTCCTCCTCCTCATAATCAGTGGGCAGTAGGGCCGGGGCCTGTTTACCTCCTGTCATCCTGTGAGCAGCTCTGGGGCTCTGGGAACCTGCCCAAGGCCCTGTGGTCAGTGGTTAACGCAGGGTTTGCACCTGCACTAGCACAGCGTCACACTGGAGCTGCTTGACATGTCCTCAAGTGCTGATAAAACAGTTCTTCTATGTGATCACTTTCTGAAAAAGAATGAATGAGAGAAGATGCTAAAGTTACAGACCCAGGCATTTCACCCAGGTTGCTTTGCTGTTTGCAGATTCCCCGGGACAGCTCGGATGCCGTCGTGAGCAAGGCCATTGACTTGTGGCACAAACACTGTGGGACCCCAGTGCATTCAGCCTGACCCCTGCCCGTGCTGGGCCAGGCCCCCAGACTGTCTCCCCTTGAGCCCTTTGTTCTTGTCACCTGACCTGCCCCACCAATTGCAGTGGTCTTCTTGCTCTGGTGCTCAAAGTGCAATGTTTTTTCAGTAAAATAATTTATAGTTAAAGCGCCTGGTGTTGCTGTGTTGCAAAGTGTCTCTTCATTGCAGCAGGCAGTGCAGGATTCCCTTGGGAACGGCACGTTTAAGCATCGTCAGAAAATGCTTCCAGTCTGCAGAGCGGCGGACCTGGGGACAGGTGCATTAACCCAAGGTGCAGCACTGTCCAGGCCTCTCTCATTGGCACCGGGCTGGTTCCTTTTGAAGGTCTATTTTGGAAATAGACCTTGGAATAAAGAGTGCCTTCCTCTCGTTGACACCCCAGACCTGGCTTTGGTGACACAGAGCTGGTGTGAGTGTGAGCTTCTGCCTTCGCAGGGTTCACCTTACCTTATTTTTGCTTCTCTTTGGGCTGGTTGGGACAAAGCCTTTGTTGAACAAAATACATCCATAAATTTACCAACGGGGACAAAGCACTTGTGCTGATGTTTTACTGGATTCCCGCCCTTTCCTGATGAGTCACTAAGTGTCATGATGGGCTTTGGGGACCCCCTCTGCTACACACAGAAGGAGCAGGGAGATGCTGGCAGGTCAAGGTTAATAGCTGATGACCCTCGGGCCATATTGGGCCACACAATGGTCATATTCATGGGACAGTGTGCACTTCTTTGCCACTGGTAAGTGCAATGGGCCCTTTGTTTCAGTTCTCTCCACTGTCAGACCTGCAGGAGCCTCAGCCATGACCTCAGTTCTGTACCCTCCTCCTAAATGAGGATGGAGCCAGTGAAATTACAGAGGTAGAGTTCTGAGAACCCAGTTCCTCTGCCCTGCATAAAACACCTGCTGAGAAAGCGCTCAGAGAAAACGGAGTTTTGAAACCAGCTGGTACTTCTTTCCAGTGGCAGGTCCCAGAGTTTTTAATTTTTTAAAACAGACTCCAAAATCCACCCAGGAGAGAAAACTCTTAACGCCAAACTGCTACAAAGTTAAGACTAAATATGGACTTGCTGCCCACCAAGTAAGAAACCGAGCACCTGTACCCAGGCACCTGGGAGGATGTGTGACAAGGTGAGGGGCTGAAACGGAGGTGATGGGACTTCCATTTAAGAGCTGCCTGTCATTCCCACAAGCTTTTAGTAAGATAGAAGCCATGAAATTGCCTGGCCTTAGTGGATTCCAATTCCAGGAAGGAGAAACAGAATCATTCTGTCTGCAAGAGGAGTGTGAAGCCTGTGCTTGGGGAACTCTTACCTGGATGCTGGGAGGAGACGGACATAGCACCGGTGTGCAGGACCTGAGCTTCTCTGGGGTTGGAAGCCGGGCGGAAGTCCTCTGGGTGGGGGTGGAAGCTGGGCGGAAGTCCTCTCCCTTCACGTGCTTCAGCTGAGGTCCACATGACCTGAAATGCACTGCACTACTACTCTTCCGTTGGGGGAGCTAAAAATAAACAACTACAAATGTAGTTCCTCCACCCAGTTTGCTAAAATAAGACTTTTCTGGCCAAAGGGCATGAGGAGCAGATTTTGTTTTATTGTTAAATGAGACCATGTGATAACAGCAAAAATTCATCCCACAAACACCTGTAATCCCAGCACTCAGGAGGCTGAAGCAGGAAGATAGCCTCAAGTTTGAGGCCAGCCTGGTCTATTTAGCAGACCCTGTCTCCAAAAAATTAATAAGAAAAATAATAAGAATTCCTGCAAAACCAAAATTTTTTAAAAAAGTTTATTTGAAAACTAAACAGCAGAGGATTTCAAAGGCCGGTGTAAGGGCAGTGAGTGAGCACATGAGGACCCGGTCTCTCTTATGCCAGGATTTTACTTTGAGGGCACAGTGCTTACCTTGGTGAAGAGCACAGTTCCTAATAATGCCCACATTGCCTTTCTTGAGAACATTTGGTTAGGAAGCTGTGGGATGTTGTCTGCGTATGAAAACCCAGACTGTTGGTCGCGGCCACGACTACTGTATTGTGGGTGAAATGTGGATTCTCCCTCTCTTCTGGGAAATGGGAACTTATGAGAATTTTAGTTTCTGCTCTTTCCCTTCTAGAAACGCGACACAGACGAGACTCAGTATACTAGTCTAGGAGATACTAAGCACCAAGATCACAGAGTATGAACGTGCAGAGTGTGTACGGTGTGTGTGTGAACGTGTGTGGGTATGGGTTGGGGTGGTTCTTGGTGTATGCGGACTGCATATGTATAGGTTGCATGGCTCTGTGAAATGTGATGTATGTCCATGTGTGTGTATGTGTGGGAGGTGGTTTCTGTATGTGTGGAAGTGTGATGTGTGGACACGTGTGTTTGTGTGTGGAGAGTGGCCTACACGGTGTGTGTGGAATGCATACACATGGGGGTACATGCACATGGGGAATCTGTGTGTATACATGTGTGGAGAGTGTTGTGGTTAGTGTGTGTGTGGTGTGTGGAGGGCACATGTGTGGAGTGCATGCACATGTGTGGGGTGGTCTGTGAGTATGGAGGGTGTGTGTGCAGCTGAGTGTGTGGCCTCGCCTGCTGCCCACTTGCACAGACAGGCCATAGGCACACAGCTGGCTGCGTGAGGAAGCTGCTGCAGGAAACATGAGGGTGCGTGTGAATGAAGGGCTTTGCTCATGGAAAGTTCCAGCCACCGCAGTCCACGAGTCATCATGGCTCCTCGGCTGCCCAGCTGTGAGACCTGCCTGTCTGCCTTGAATTGCCCGTGTCTCCCACATGACTCCAGGCTGTTTCCTTGTCTCTCCTGGAGAGAGCAGAGTGTGCAGGGAAGGCTGTGGGAATGCGGAGAAGGATCACAGAGCCTTTGCAGCCAGGCTGCTTCCCGGACTCATCTCTTACTCTGATGCCCAAGCAACTGTGCTGAAGATGCCAGCCCAGGATGCCCTGGGGGCCAGGCAGTGAGCGTGTGGACTCAGCAGTGCCAGGCCCTGCAATTGGGCCCTCTGTGGCCACAGAGTGGGGACAGTTCTGTGTTCTGGTCTTGGAAAGGCGGACATGCTTTCCTCTGCCCTTGTCAGGGTGGGCAGGAGCGTGTAACTGTGGGCAGGACTTGGTGGCATTCCCTCTGGTGGCTGAAATGGAGCTATTTCTCCTTGGGACTCTGCCAAGTGTAACTGCCTATGGCTCTTGGCACAAGCCCTCCACCCCACCCCATCCCCGCCTCAGCTGTTGTTCATCCAGCGCTGGCGCTGGGGTAAGTGGGAGGGATGGGCAGGTGGAAGGGAGGGGACAGGGAGTGGGGCCCTGGAGGGCCCGGGAGGGAGGGCGCGGCCTTGCCTGCTTCCCTCACCTCCTTCCCTGCTTTCCCTTGTGTCTTTTCATCTCTCTCTATCCTCTCCTCTTGTCCTTGGGGTGCTGGTCTGGGACAGAGAGGCTTTGGGGGAGTCTCTTCTCAATGCCATAAGGCTGCTCCTGCCTCCTCTTCCTCTCCAGCTTGTTGGTTCAATGCCTCCTTCCCTGGTTTTCACTCAGTGAAGGAATAAACTTGACTTCACTCCTAATAATGAGCCAACCCCTGTGCACTTAATTGCTGGAGACTATACATCACACCTGCCCTCTGGGTGCTTGCAATCATGCTGGAAATTAAGTATTAACCAAGGCTGGGTTCAAAAGCATCTCTCACCCCTGAGCTTCCACATAGGGAAGAGGCGAACCTAGCTGGCCTGGGATCACCAGGAGAACAGGTTCCAAGTGGGTTCCAGTGACACAGAGATGCATGGCTCTGTTCCCTTTCCTTTTTTAATTAAAAAAGGTGACATAGTCCTTGTTGGGGGGAAGTCCTGAGGCTCTTCCCTGCTCTGTGGTCCTGTGAGCAAAGCCCATCATTCCATCAGTCTCCCCAGCCTCGACCTGGGAGTGTTACCTTCCCTTCTCCCGGTCACCTGAGGTTCCTGTGGGACATTTTACCAGCATTGCCGGCAGATGCGTGACTCCGCACCACCCCTATTGCAGTCTGCTGTACCCATCACGGCCCCATCGGCTTGGAAAAGTCCCTTGTAGACTTTGGAGCTGAAGATGCAGCTTTCTTCCTTTGACTTTCTGTAATGCTTCAAACACCTCTCATTGAGCAGTGATGGGAGAGTATTATTTGGAGTCTTGAATTGTGTGTTTGGTGCTAAAGCCCAGGCCTTGTGCATGCTACATCCCCAGGTTGCATTTTTTAAAAACATGTTTTTAAAGTTGACATATAATAATTGTACCTACTGATGGGGTACCCGGGGGCATTTTGACACATGTATATAATGTGTATTGACTAGGTCAGTGTAGTTGACCTATCCACAGCAGAAACATTTACCTCTTCTTTGTGTTGGGAGCACTTAAAATTGTCTCTGTTAGCTGTTTTGAAACAACAGTTCACGCTGTCAACCACAGCCGTCTGCTGGCCTGTAGAACAGAGAAGGCGCTCCTCCTACCCAGCCCTAGCACAATCCTCGTGACCAGCTTCTCTCC
The DNA here is from genome assembly GCA_004027455.1 of Hydrochoerus hydrochaeris. Taxonomy (NCBI): domain Eukaryota; kingdom Metazoa; phylum Chordata; class Mammalia; order Rodentia; family Hydrochaeridae; genus Hydrochoerus; species Hydrochoerus hydrochaeris. The sequence goes on along the minus strand of PVLA01001294.1, from coordinate 275,803 downwards.
CGGCTCCTTTCCTCCCTGTCTTCAGCTTTCCGTGACATGCGTGACAGTTTGCACAAGGCGTCCCCCTGAGACACAAGCTCTGTGAGGTGGGGGCCGTGTGTGGTCCCCTTCACACACCTTGCTTCCTCTTGGTACAGTTCCTAGTGTGGCACTTCCCTGACCCTGCTATCCTGTGCCACTTTGGACACACCATGCTCCTCGCCAGGAGTGTCCTCCCCCAGTGTGGGCTCTGTCCTATCTTCTCAAATATTCAGTCAGTGTCCCCTCCTCTGTGTGCAGCTTCCTGTTCTCTGCCTGGGGCTTCTTTCCTCCCCTGACGCAGTTGGTGTCCTTTTCACCACATTTAACTTATTGGCTTAGACAGATCTATTTATGGTGCACGCTGGGCTTGGAGCTCCCTGAGGGTGGAGATCATGTTGGATTCTTCCTTTGTCCCCATACTGGACACAGCTAGTGTATGTGGGTTCTTCGTGAATATTGGTTGAGTATCTGAACGCTGGACTCGGTGTTCGGCTTCCTTCAATGATAAGTCACAGGTTTGTCCCAAGGCTACCTTGCCTAAAGGAGATTTTAGTATGGAACAGAGGCAGGGCTAAGAGTGCAAGGAGGAACCCTGGGAAGCTGGGCAGGACTCAAGAGGCCCTGGACACTCTTAGTCTCTTATTTTTGATCTGCTTAGTTTCTTTTCCCTCTGTAGCCTGGGTCGGTTTAGGAAAGACACCAGTGTTACAAATGCAGCCTCTGGTTCCCATGCCCAAATCTACAGGAGTAGCTGGGGTGGGGGTGGGGCCCAGTTTGGGTCCATAGCCAAAAAGTGACAAGGTAGTCCCCCGTGTCTGTGGTGGTGTGGAGTGACAAGGCAGGGACACTGCTGAGGGGTCCACTGTGGCCTGGGGAGACCCCCTCAAAAGCTTTCATCCCATTTAGCAACATACATGCCCCTCAGAGAGCAGGGGACAAGGAGTCTTCCTTGTTGGCTAAGTCTGAGTGGCTATCTCTGCACTTTCTTCCTGATTTCAGCCAGCCATTCTGTAGGCAGGTAGCCAGGCTGGCCCTTTTACATAGGCATAAGCCAGGGGGAAATCCCACTGGCAGCTTTGGCAAACTGTCCACGTGGCCAGGTGTTTCCTTTGTGAGCATTGTATCGAGTCTAATTCATTCCAGAAGTCCATGGAAAGTTGGCTCTGCCCAGATCCTTCCCCTCCACCTGGGCCAGTGGGGGCCTTGGAGAGCGTGCTTGGCAGCAGCTGTGTTTGTTGATTTGCCTGGCAGCTCAGGAGGAGAGAGGGCATAGAGCTCCCCCGGGGCATTGAACATCTGGGGTCTCTCCACAGAGCTGAGTCTGGCCAGACTGGCTGGCAGCTGGGTGACCCTGAATAAAGCCAGCCAAGGCAGGCAGCTGGCCGATAGGGATGGCTGATCTCAAGATCACTCAGATGGCACACCTAGACCTGAGGAATGTCAGAGCTGGGGGAGCGAAGATCGGTGGACATGAGATAAGAGAATGGGGTTCTGGGTGCGAGTGTTAGATGAGGTCACACCAGGCAGTCCAGCAGGCTCTAGGACTCAGCATCCTCCCTCTGCACTTCAGCTCCCTCCTCCTGAAACTCTGCCCCTCTTCCTCTGCCTTCCAGTCCCCACAGGGGACAAACCGCTTCAGAGAGGCAGCTGCTTTCCACACCCTTGGCCTCTGGCTGGGTAAATGGGAGCAGTGTCTCTGTCTGTAACCAGCAGAGTGGGTGACAGTAATAGATAGCATCCATCCCCCAGGGTACAGAAAGGCACAGGAGGCCGTTAGGTGGGTGCCTGGCACAGACTGGGCACTTAGTGAATACCGAGTTCTTACTTTACAAGGATTCCAGTGAGTGCTCTTGTGACAGTAGCCTTGTGATGTAGTCATGAAAAAATAAAAGTCTAGAGCAGAGGGTGCCCCAGAAGAGGTGATCAGGGGAGCGGAGGCCACCACAGGCCTGAAAGACACTGTTGTGGAAGAGGTGTCCTGGGCTTTGCTGTGCACAGGGATCCCCTGGGGACCCCCGGGGACCTGCAGATTCTGAGTCACTTGGTCTGGGGTGGTGTTGCCAGATCTGCACTTCAGACACGCTTCTGGTCTCTTTGGCTGCTGGTCCTTGGGGACCACAGTCTGAGTGGCGAGGCCCTAGGAAATGCAGGTAGAAGGGTTAACCCTGATGCTAAAGGAAGGGGTGCACCCCAGGGGATGCCACCTGCCCGTACTGCCTTATTTTCAGGTCATTAGTTCGGCCTCATGTCGCAGGTGTTGCTGAGCACGTCATAAAGCGTGTCGTTGGCCCAGCAGGGCAGACTTAGCATGGAGCTGCCTGCTCCCTCTTAACTAAACTTTCTCTCTCCCTGCTCAGACCCCAGAAGTGGCTTCACTATGACCTTCTCACAGGTCAGCTCACTACCAATGTCTGTGCCAACCAAGCAACCACTTGGTCACTTGCCTTTCTTTCTTACTAACTAGACCCCAGGTTATCTAAGGCATGCCTTGATAAAGCTGTTTTTCAGACTCTTTTGTTTAAAGAGATGGCCAATAAGGTAGAAGTCAACATAGCTAGGTGGGAATTTCAGAAAAAAAGTTCTTAAAGAGGGTTTTACTCAGTAGGCAGCCCTTCCTCTTCATACTTAGAACACATACTCAATGGCTAGAACACTAGCAGCTCTCTGGGAACATGAGGCAACCTCAAGAATGGAAGCCATATTGATAAAGATGGCGGGGTAGAAAAACAGACTGTGGCACATGGATAATGTCCTGGAGTCACCGAGCAAGTTCCTTCCCTGCTCTACTACAGACTGCTTTTAGGTAATTTTATGATTGATACATTGTATCAACTTGAGAAGTTTAAAAATTTAACTAAGAGACTCAGCAGGGAGCCAGGGTTCTTACTTTGTAAATATCTTCAGCCTGTGCAAGAGGAGCGCAGAGGTGGTGTGAGTGCTACACGGGCTTGGGCCCGGAGTGGGTGAGGAGAGACTGCTCACAGTACAGGGGAGGCCAAGAGGCTTGTTCTTCCCCTTTTGATCTGGCTGCTTTTGCTTTGCTGGCTGCTGCCTTGAAGGGTTGCCCTGTGCCGTGCTGCCCTACCTTGGATCCAACTGATTATGGACTGAAACCTCCACAGTGAGCTAAATAAACCTCTCCTTCCTTCATTTTGGGCCTCAGGTATTTTGTCTCAGCAATGAGAGAAAAGTAACCAAGACACATTAAAAAAAAATACAAACTCAATTTGTTCAGCCACTATTTTTTGTTTTTGTGTTTCCAGTTACATGAAGGCTGCTAGACCCAGTGCTAATCAACACCGCAAGAGCAGATACAGACACAGGTTTAAATGTGTGCCCCGAACAGCCACCCCGTCCACCCTTTGGAGGATTACCAAGTGGTGCAGGGCAAGGGACTGATGGAGAGCAGAGGCCTGGGATTCTGCTCTTCCCTACCATTCCCTGTGTCCTTGGTAAGGTTCAGTCCCCTCGCCTGTAAACTGGGGACAGGGCATGACAGTGACCAGCAGTGTCCCTACACAGAGCTCACTGCACTGGTGCTGAGAGGATGTGTCTCAGGGACAATGTGAGGACACACAGTGGTGATTGGTGCTGATCAAACAGGGATGGGACATGGGGTGATTCAGGTGTGGACAGTGTCCTGCCTCTGGTGTTTTCTTTAGGGCTGCCCACTGTGACATGTGGAGACCCCAGAGCATGTGGCTTCACAGGAACCAGAAGGCCTGCGACCCAAGCCCCTCCTCGCACTGCCATCCTGTGCACAGAGCTCTGTTTGGGGGATGCTGGCAGTCCACACACTCTCTGTCCTGGCTCCTGAGCGCAGGACCTGGCCTGGGTAACTGGTCAACCTCCTCCTCCTCCATTGCTTGGCTTTGAATCTAAATGTTTTCCCCTCAGCTGCTCACCTTCCAGCTGGCCAGACATTCTCAGGACCATCCACAGCTGGTCTGTCCAAACCAGAGACTCCATGTGCTGCTAATTTCTCTCAACCAGCCCCCAAATCCAGTGTCACTATGCCTCTTGACCTTGAGCCTCCTCCCCACCCTGTTAAATGTGTCCTGTCCACTCAGGCATAGCCAGCTGGTTCCTAGAGCTCAAAAGCTTTGTCTCCACAGAGAGAACTGAAAATATTAGAGATGTGCTTATCTCTGGGCCTTGAGGTGTGGCCAGGGGCCAGGACAGGACACTGTGACAGGAGCCTCTCCGAGCGTGGTAGGGCGGAGACACTTTTCTGGCCAGCTGCTTGATGGACTGGAACACACCTGTTTTTCCTCCTGATGGTCCCGTCCTAGGTTTTGAAATTTGCTGACTGAAATAAGGCCCGTGTGGGTTCACGGTGTGCCCACGGGTCAGCTTCCTTGTTCCTGGATGGTCCTACGGAAGGCAACCGGCGCTGTGTATGCGTTCTGGTCTTCTATTTTTTAATAATGGTGGTTTATTTCTAATGGGAAGGGAATATGTGTGAATGAAGATAAAAAGCGACCAGGCTAGAAGGATTTGGTGACCGGTGACGTTCTCCACGCTCCAGCCCCAACCTCCCTTCCTCGAAGCCCACTTCTGTGGGCCCCAAAGGGAGCAAATTATTGGCGTGTACTTCTCTAGGAAGAAAGAAGGGGTTTGTCCTGCCTGCTTCGGGGTTGTCGTCACCAGGCCAGCGAGACAGAATTGAGGAAAACCCAGAGAGCTAAAGGGCAACAAGGGGCTGTTGTTGTCCCAGGAGGACAGATGTGGAGCAGGCAGAAAGGGCATGACTCTGGCTGGCAGAGGTGACAGCTGGCATTTTAATGGCGGCTTGGAAAAGTGTCCCAGGACCCCGTGCAGAGTTGGAACAAGGCCAACCTCTTGTCTGTGGTCCTTTTGCTGTTTGAAGCCAGGGCTTCGTAGCCCAGCACACTTGGGCCCATTGAGCAGAGCACCCGGATTTGCCCTCACAATCACGCAGCTGCCTGCCTGGTCACCAGAAGCTGGGGACTAGCTGTGGGCTTGTAGCTTGGGGCCAAAGTCTTTGCCCTAATTGTGTCACTGGGGGTGGTGTTCTGAGATAACGGGGTCTGTTTCCACCTGTGTTCCTGCAGAATCTGCTTCCGGTTGGGGGCTCTGAATACCCAGGTCTATAAACACAGCCACACCTGGACCCCACGGGGGTTCTTGTCAACACCCTGCTCCAGCTTGGTCATTAAGGAGCAGGCAGCCCTTCCTTCCCTTCCTGCCACCATTTCCGTTTCTTGATTTTTAATCAAAGGAAGAGCAGCAGCAATGATACCACCAGGCAGGAAATGCCACGCCTCAGAGACCACGTGACACGGCAAGTCTCAGTTTATCACAAATGAGGAAGAGACCCGGGGTCTGGATGCCAGCTCGGTACAGAGGGCAGCTTCATCAGTCATAGTCTGGAGGACGATTAATACATTCTGCCAATCTCTTCCAGTCTCTTCTGCCAATTCATTAGCTCATTTGACAAGGACGTGCTGCCTTCATGTGAGTGTCACCCACTGGAAATGCTGGGTGATCACTGCTTCCTATGATGAAATATAGAAAGCTTTCTGTGATTAAGGGCAGAACCAGAAAATAGCTTTAGGAAAGAGACTGGTTGCTCACATATGATTGATTAAATGCTTGACATGTTCCACTTCTCTGTCATTACACAGCTTGCTGTTCCCCTCCTGCCTTTGCTGTGGCTCTAGGTGGGACCCTGGAGTGCCAGGGCCTGGTTCAACATTCTTTTGCTGGCAGGAAGTCATAAACATTGGCCGACTGACAGGTGCCTGCAGGAGCTCCCTGCCGGGAGAGACTCCGCCCAACCACGTTCAGGGAGAGCATGCAAGGACAGGGGCAGGACCTGGAGGCTCGGGAGGGCTTGGGTGTCTCGCCTGATCCCTCTACCTCAGTGACACCAGATGGTGCTGTGATTTAAGAGAAGCCACTGGGACAACTGGATGGATACGAGAAAGCATGAGCTCCATAAAGTGGAGGCAAAGAAATACATGGGTTGGCCACTGGGGAGCTGAGGATGTAGCCCTGGCATCAGACCAGCTTGGGCTTGGAAGCCAGGTGACCACTGGTGTGTCTGCCAAGGCGATGTTTGGGGGTCAGTTCTGTTGTCAGTAGCCAAGGTGTCCAAAGTTAAAGGTGAAAGTGTGGCACGGTGCTTGGTGTACATAGGGGAGCTGCTAGTCATGGTGTCAACAGGAATCGAATGTCCAGGTAGAAGTCTGGGGTGTCAGATCCGAGGGGATTACTATGGTTCATACTGTGTTTTTTTTTTGGGGGGGGGGGTTGTTGCATGAGTATCCTGGCTCCTCACGAGAGTTCCAGAACCAGCTCAGTGAGACGTCTCGACTCCATAGGTGCTCAGTCCCCAAAGGCCCTGGTTAACCCCTGGTTGTGCCCAAGGTGACCCCCATGATGTGACCACATCAACAGCAAGTCTCTAGGGCCATGTATACTGAGGCACTTGCTTGGGACCCTATGGCAGGGACAGCATAGGGAAGGAATGTGGGCAAGTGTCACCATGTCACCACCGATGTCATGTGTGGCATTTTATCAGGGCAGTGGGGCCTGCTGAAGAAACCTGGCCAGAACCTTGGGTGGGCAGGTCTGAATTTGGACAGGTGACTCCAGTGGCAGGGTGGGACATACAGAGGCCACCAGGCAAGGTGGCTGCTGTCACCAGGTGGGAGCTGAAGGCCTTAAAGAAAGAGCAGTGAGGCCGCCTGGGCAGTCACCTCACATGTATTGTTTAATCTTCACAATACTCCCTATACATAGGCGCTGTTATTCCCATTTTACAGATGAAAAAGTAGAGGCGCAGGGAGACTGAATAACCTTTACAGCTATGGGGGCACAGGTCAGGATTTGCTGCCAGGATCTGGGCTCAGCACCACTTACTCTTAGCGTCTATGCTATGCGGCTGCTTGGTAACACAGTATAGCCTGGGTCTGGGGTTCAGGACAGACCTGAGCTATAGCTGCAGAGAGGGATGACAAAGGGAGATGGGAGTCACTGGGGACCTGTGCAGACTGGGCCAGGATGGGTCTGCAGCGCCCAGCTTGTGCTCTGATGAACAGGTACCCGAAAGTGAGCACCCTGGAATGTGGGTGCCATGGGGGAGAGCAGGCTGTGTCTCAGCGTCACTGGGCACAGCTCCTGAGTTCCCCCAGGATGCCTGGCCCAAGGGGCGGGGAGGCAGAAGGCTGTTGGCTTGTCTGGTTGACAGTGGCCTTGGGAAGAGGATTCCTGGGGGTGCTGGGAGAGGTCCCCACACTGGTCACCTGTGCCTGGGGAAAATGTGCAGCCCCCACCTCTCTCCTTTCCTGGCCATTTTCCCCCCCTTTGGCTAGGCAGAGCCAGCTGGGGGTGCTCTCAAAATTTTGTTTTGTTTTTGAAGTACCAGGGATTGAACCTGGGACCTTTACAATGAGCTATGTGCCTGCCCTTTAAAAAGATTTTTTTTTTTTTTGAAACAGGTTCTAAGTTGCTCTATTGCCCAGGCCAGGTTTCAATTTGAAGCCCTCCTGCCTTAGCCTCCTGGAACAGGCGTGCGTTAGCATACCTGGTAACGCCTTTTCATGCCCCTAGGAAATCCTGCCAGGTTCTGGATATTAAGCTTTTTAAACCCCCGGAAGCTCTGGAAGTGGGGATAGGGCAGGCGGAGGGAGACACTAGGCCTGGAGCTGAAGCCTCTCTAGGAATCACTCACCTCTCCTGCTGGGGCCACCTGTAGTCTGAGGCCAGGCCTACACAGTGGACATGCAGGGCTTGGGCACTTGTGTCACACCTGTAGGACTCCAATATCTGGCAGAGGCTTTGCCGCTGTCCCTCAGCAAAGAAGCAGGTAGTGTGTGTGGTCACTTGGAGACCCCAGCAGCCCTGGGAGTTTGTTAGGTGCAAGGGCCTGGGGGCACTCACAGCTTAACAAGAGCCAGGTGAGTGGCATGAGTTCGAGGTCACCTGTGAGCAGCCCTCAAGGCCCCTTCTTTCCCAGAGCAGCTTCCCTGCTGGAGGCCAAGGGCCTGTGCCCAGCAGCTTCGCTCACATAAAACCCAGCCCCTCAGGAACCAGAGGTTATATACAGAAGCTCTTCGCCTTGCAGGACAAGTACTGTGGTTTGTTGAGAAGGAGATTTAAGCACTGTGGTCTAGACTCGGGGTTTGGGTCCAGGGCTGTACCCCCTCTATTCCCAAACCCAAGGAGGCTCACATTCCTCATGTAAAATGGGTAATGCGTCGTACAATACGCACTGTTGCGTGTATTTTAAACCATTTCTCGGTGACTTACAATCCCTAATACAGTGCACACTCGGCGTCAGCGGCTGCCACCCCGCACTGCTGAGGAATCACAAGGAGAGAATCACACATGTTCAGGATCAGTGCGAGGTTTTCCCGAGTACTCTTGGTCCCTGGTTGGAAGAATCCACAGATACAGAGGTGACTGTACTTAAAGTGAAGTGTTCCAGGGCTTTTCCTTAGGGGCAGTGACAGCCCCTAAGACACCCCAGAGCGTTGTGGTTGTCAGGCCGCCTGGAACCTAACGCTGCTGGGTTGACCCTGTGACTCAGCATAGGTTGCTTTATACTCATTATTCCCAGGCTGCCTCAGGACAGAGGCTGGGCTACAAATTTTCAGTAAAAGTGAAGGAATAAGCTCTTAGCAAGTCTTCCAGAAAGTCAAGCTATGTGTGCCACCACTTCCCATTCGCCATCCATCACCAGGTACCTGAGGCGGCCCTGTCCCTGCCTGACTGGTGCTATTTTGTCAGTGAGCTGACGTCTCCCTTCCCGACAGCCCCCTTTCCCAGCCCAACCGAATCTTTTTGGGGTTCCTGCTGGTGGATGATAAAACACACAGGAGCCAAGACTTTTTTTTTAGACTTTTTTTTGGGTTTGTTTTTAAAGAAACTGCATACATCATCAGAGACAAACAATAATTTAAATACCATGCAGTTTCTGTATGTACAAAACCTAGGCCAGAGAGATCCAGTTTAATTTGTATTCTATGTACACCATCTTCCTCATATAGCTGTCATCTGATAAATTAGAGCCCAGGAGTGCGCAGATTGGATTGAGGGTCACCACACCCTTCACCCCTATACAAAGACAAACTATATACACCCGGGGAGCAACTGCGAAAAGCAACCGGTTTGGGGATGAACAGAGAGAAGGCAAGAAAAAGTCCTTGAAGGTGACCTTTGCCCACCAGCTGTGCAGGGGGAGAGCCTGACATTCCGTTCATCGAAGCAACACACCACGATTTTTCATTCGGCGAAGATAAACACATGTTTGTAAGCAGGAGGAAAATAAACTCAGCGCTTCGTCACGCGGACCTTCACATTGTTTGGTTTCTTTCATCTGACAGAAAGGCTAATGCTTTACAAGTTTACAGGGCTTTGGGATGAAGTTACCAGGAACTTGGAAAAGGCCGGCAGGCCAAATGCAGTCTCTTCAGTCACCGAGATGGGGATGGATTGTTTTACTTTGAGAGAGACGTGATTTGATGTATTTCAAATGTTCCCTCTTCTCCTAATTCAATGACATATTGCTTAGTTGGGAATGTATGCGCTCAGATATAACCTGGCTTGAAAACTGCAGGGTTTTTTTTTTTCTTTAAAGAAATGCATTTTAAGCCCCCGCTATTTTTTTTTCTTTTCTTTTTTAAACCACCTAATTAATGTTAGTTTATCATCTTGGAAAGTAACACAAGTTGCTTCTGTTATCATGAGACTATGGCAAAAGGAAATGTGAGAGATATTTCTAGAGACCTCAAGGTTTTAAGAAAGAGACAGCAGAGGCCCCAGCCTGCAGGCCACAGAGGGTGCTCGGCCAACAGAACTGCTTAGAAATAGCCGGTCCTGACGGCAGGCAGGAGACTTCCCGGGCCGTGGGATGCACACCCCTAATTCTGAGCGGTGACTTCTGAGAAGGGTGCCCTGCAGGAAGGAGTGAACAGTGCCCTCCATCTCTTCATGCACCAAGTGCTGCAAGCCCAGGGCTCGTGGGGCACATGTGCTGGCTGGTGGCTGCCTGTGGGAAGGTCCCTTGGGGCCTTCTAGTCCCAGGGAATCTGAGGGCCCAGAGCCTCACCCAGCAGGGGAGAAGTCCAGGTGACTTCTAACGACCAAGTTCCCTTAGGACTCGCTCCCGGCCAGGGAAAGCCCAGCGGTGGGTCAGGGCAGTCACACCTGAGCTCCAGGCGCCAGCTTTGGCTCAGCTGTGAGTTAGGGGAAGTGCAGCCCTGGGGCCGGGCCTGGCCTGGCGGATGATTCGGCCTGGGACACACACACACGCAAACACACGTGAGAAAGCGCGTGTCTTCGTTCTACCATTTGCACATTCAAATGTCAGTAAGCCTTTTGGGCAGACTATGTTCACAGCCATGCTAAAATCCCGACTGTGTTTTCCCTGAATACCTCTCTGATTATAGGAACCATTCAGATTCAACACCCAAAGAAAACAACAAAGGGGAAAAAAGAGATCTAGCGATGGTGTCCTTCTGGGGCTGGGCAGAGGCCAGCTCACGCTGGATCTTGGGAGGCCACAGCAGCTAGGGGTGCTGTCCCCAGAGTGCCCTTGAGCTCCCTCCAAATCCCCCAGGCTCCTTTCCCAGGGCCAGGGAATTCCAGGGCCTCCTTGCTGGGTGTCGTGTCCTAAGACTGGCTCCCCCTGGGCTTGGGGTGGGGACTTGATTCTTTCTAGGGTGGCCAGGCTGGCATCTTCTTGATGCTTAGCATGTGTGGTAGAAAGGGAGTCATCACCCAGAACGACCTGGTGACTCTGGAGCCAGCAGAGGAGACCAGGCAGAGTGCTGCCCTGAGAGCCTGAGAGCCAGGTCTGGAAGAAAAGCAAGAAACCCTGTAGCAGGCTACCTTGGGGTACCTTAGGGCTTGGGGTATCTGTCCCTCTCCCACTGCACCCCAACCCTCAGTGTCTCTGTTAACAGAGCATTGCTTTTCTGGGGCCCTGGGGCTCAGGACAATTGGAGCCACATCTCCGATCACTCAGCATCTCAGGAGAGGGGGAGGAATCTCCTGGGACAGGTGCGGAGGGAAGGCCAGGGGCAGGTGCATCTGGTGTCTGCCCCGTAGTGCACATGTCAAACTCTGGGCTTCTCCATAGAAACTCCCAGTGCAAAGAAAGGGGAGCGGAAGGCCACTGAATGGTGCTGGAGGGTCAAGCCCCTGGAGTGGGACAGCCTGTCTTCCAGGAATGGTTTCTGGCCACTACACACTGGCCCTACACCCTGAAGTCATGAACTTCCAAGCCACGCAACTGCTGGCCTGGAGGTACACAGGAAGATTAAAAATAGCGGCCAAGCAGAGTTTCTGGGCCTGGCCTTTCTGTCCCCTGCAGGGTCCTCCTGCTCCTATGCACAAACACCAGGGGATTCCTTACTGGGGGTGTTACGTCACCCATGACACTGGGCTTTCTGAACTCGCATGAGTGAATGAATCTGCACTGAGAAGGTGACATTTCTCCCTTGGGAAACCACAGCCTCCTGGGAAGCAGTTCCCCCTTGGTAGAGGGGACAGGGACCACCCAGAGTCAGCCTGTCACAGCTACCCACATGCTGGGACCAGTGGGCCACACACACCCCAGAAGAGGGCAACCGAGGGTGTGGCCTCCTTCAGCATCACCCTCCTTGGGGACCCCAAACCAGATGCCACACTGGAGCTGGTGCCGAGTCCAGGAGGCCAGCCAGATCTTGAGCTCTGCATAGTCACTCCCAGGCTAAGCCCACCGCCTCCGCCTGCTCTGGATGCAGGCGACAGTCCCGTGTGCACGAGGAAGTGGGGTGCTGGGGCTGGATGAACAGGGTGCCTGCTGGGCCTGGAAGGAGAGGACAAGGCCACACTGACTCTGGGAGGTCTTCAGCCTGGGCCCCACTGGACAGTGGGACACGTGTTGGTACCTGAAGAGGCACCAGCAGCTCTGATCGCAGACTGGTCACCGCCACGTTTTCGCACATAGAATCCTGATTGTGTTTCCTTTTATTTTTCTTCTTCTTTAAAAAAAAAAAAGGCAGTTCAGAAGATTTACATCAGAACAGGGAAGTGAATAAATGCCAGCACTTATGGTTCTTACAGACTTATGTTTTGAAGCCAGCAGAGCGCTCGGGAGGAACCCCACTGCTAAGGTCGGTGAAACCTGGGGACACAAAGAACCAAGTCAAGACACAGGTACTGCCAAAGGTGGGACTCAGTGACACGACCTTCCTGTCCTCAGCTGCCCCGGCTGTGACAGGGATGGGGACTTGGAACTTCAATGTGAGCCCCTCCAAACTCATCTCTGTTCTTTGGCTAGAGTGACCACTTGGGGTCCCAGCCCATGTTGGCAGCTCGATCTAGCAGTGGGCAAGGTCACCTGTCTCTGAGTCCAGGCCCTAAATACTTGATAAGTCCCGTTCCTCTAAGTGTGCATCAAAGGAGAGGAAGCAGAGTTAGGACAACGGCTTTGTCACTAGCCATGTGAACTTACACTAGCCTCTTAGTGCCCCTGTGCCTCAGTTTCCCCACATGATGTCACACGGGACTGTTGTGCAGAGTGATACAGAGTAACAGAAGGGAACTCGCCTTGGAAGTCCCATGTAGATGTGGTATTTTGCCCAGCTTTGACTCTGCTGAGTGCACGTGCACTGGCAATGATCTTTTCTCCTTAGCTTATGATTTTACAAGCACTCTCTTGGGGCTGGCACTCGCCGGGTCATTTGGCCAGGGCTTCAGTGCCCCTTGCCCCATTTCAGCAATGCTGTAGTGGAACTGTGTGTTTCCCTTTTTCTCCTCTGCCCTGCACCCACCAAACCACTTACGACCCGGAAACAGGAGACAGGTTTGTATGGAAGTAAATATTGCAGTTTAGGAGGAAATAAACCAACAAACAAAACCCCCTGAACACTAACCTTGTTAAGTGCCTACTTAGTTCATGGACTTCCATTTCAGTGCTTTTAAACTCGTTGAGCTCCTTCCGAATGGCTGCCTGGGGTGGAAGAGCAGCTGTCAGTATGCAGAGGGGGGAGGCAGAAGGGGGAACCCTTCACATGTAATAATTTTTATTTCACATGTAATAATATTGTTTTCTTCTGCAAAGCCATATAAACAGGTGGAATGAATTCTGTCCATGGAGAGGGAAATAAATGACCTTTAGAACCTTCTAAGAGTTCCCTTCTCAGGGGAACTGGTGAGGGTCTGATGCAGTGAGGCAAATACAATTTTAGCTTCTTTTGCTTTTATACCAAGGACAATGCCCCAAACATGGGAGGTCAGAGACATGTCTGAAGTCTGTGCTCTTGAATAGCTCTGGCCTAGACCAGCCCTGTTCTGTCTCACTGGGCACAGCCTTTGGGGCTATGATTTGAACGTGTCTCCCACAAGTGTGTTGGAACCTTACTTCCAAGTGCAGCCATACTGAAAGACATGGGAACTTTCTAGGTCATTGGGAGGAATTAGTTCCTTCCTCCAGGGGCTGGATTAGTCCCAGAGAGAGGGGCTGTTATAAAGCAAGGCCACCCCTGGTGTCTTCTCTGTGGCTTGCCCCTTCTCCTTCCGACTTCCGCCATCTTCGCAAGCGGCACAAGGCCCTCACCAGACACTACTCCAGACCTTGGATTTCCCACTTCTAGAACCATGAGACTAAACTGATTTCTTTCCTTGTAAAATGATGCAGTCTCAGGTACTCTGTTACAGTAACAGAGAATGGGCTAAGGCACTGCCCCTCCTTCTCCTGTAAATCAGGCACAGCGTTACACTGTCTTGTGCCTTCCTCAGTGAGGAGAATCTACCCAGGGATCTCTCTGCAGGCTCGCTGGAGTCCTGGGGAGAGGTGCTGAGGAGCTAGCACTGTGAGAAACAGGCTTAGGGGGCCCACCATGGGGCTGGCAGCTAAGGCCTTGCTGCTGTTCTCCTGCAGGGCTCCCCGAGAAGCCCCAGCCCCTGCCTCCCCCTGGCCCTCTTTGCTTACTTTGTCGGCAGCAGTGAGGCGGGTCCATGGCTTGTCTGCCCTGCGGTCATAGTCCTGAGCATCAGCCACCTCCACGTAGTCACTAAAGCGGATGAGGATCTTCCTTTCCCGAAGCTCTTCCACCGTGGGCCTCTGACTGAGCTGCAGTGGGGGACAGACAGGGCCCAGTCAACCAGAGGATTCTGGACCATGAGACCCTATCTATGATAAATGAGGTCCAGAGGGGAAATTAATGCGTCGGTCCCAACTCCTGGATTCCGGGATCTTACAGGTGATAGCCTGGATTCTGGGCCTGTCTCTTCCTGTGCACAGAGCTGCTATTTCTGGGTCTTTCTGAGAAGCTTGTTTTACTATGTGGCTGTGGGAGCCTGTCCTTCCCTTACCAGGTGGCAAGGAGGAGGATTATAGGAGGATTCTGTCTCATTCTAGATTTGAATCTACTCCTGAGTCTCTTAATTTAGCACTCTCTGCAAGGTGGGTTTGTAATGCATTTTTACATGTAGGTGTGCATGCGTGCGTGCATGTGTCTGTGTGTTTTAGACACACAAAAAAGCTAAGTGCAAACAGAATGCAAACTCCAGGGTACACAGGGATGGGAATGTGTTGAGAGTTTTCAGAGCAAACTTTGCTAATGGTCTCCTCAAGAAGGGCCAAGAGAACGCAGGGCAAGACCCCAGTCATGCCAAGGCAGATAGGGCTGAGTCTGCCAGCTGCAGGAATGAGGAATGAGATGATGTTTATTGAGCTCCCTCTCAATACTCCTCACCCCCAAGCACCCCTCCTCTGTTCTTTCACAATATCAGGCTTCCATTTCTATTATCTCTTCCTGCCACAGGTTTATGTCTTCAGGAGCGACAGTCACTCCTTTAGGGTACTGTCAATGCACGTTCAGCAGTGTTGTGTAAAAACAGTTCTTCCCAGTCCCACACTGTATTTAATGGTGTTAATAGAAGATGGAGTCCGACAGTCTTAGCCCCCAGACCTACAAAATAAATGCACACAAGCAAGTCAAGCCTTCCTGACTGTGGCGCAGCTGCCTGACACCCTGGGCTGGTACTGGAAGGTGCCATCTTGCTGCCATACTGGTGAGCACAAGAAGAATGTCTGCTGCTATCCAGTGGAGCTGTGTTAGTGACCACTGAGTCCTGAAGCAGGACAGGAGTGGGACAGGCCAGCAGGTCCCTTTCAGCCAGTGGTGGGGAGTTCCAGGGACCAGAGGCCTAGCAGCTGTGGAGCTGCCCACTAGCCTAGACTCCATGCATCTTCCCCTCTAGTCCCTCCTGAGGTAGCCACGGGTTTCCTAGGCCAGAACATTTTGGCCTCAGTGATGGTCCATTACAGAAAAGCACAGGTTTCCAAACTTAGTTGTGGTCATTGTAAACAAAATGGCGGCCACCCTGACACCAAAATGTGGGTGGAAAATGTGAAAAAGCTCTATAATTAAAAAACATAAAAACACTGAATATTTACCCCAGATAAATAGATTGCTACTCAAAATTCCCAGTTTTTGTATTTTAGGACTAGTGGGGTTGACCCCAGGCTGTTGGACAAACAGTATTCTTTTGTATGTGTGCAGTGATTGGAAAAAGTTGCTAAGCCCTGTGTTTTGTATTTGTCTCCCTAGAAATCATGATCTGGATGGTACTAATAGCTTGTCTGTGGCAGAGTCTGGTAGTAATGGAAAACTCAATGTGAGTTCTGAAGGGCAGGGACATTTACTTGTGCCTGAATCCTGTGGGGCCTCAGACACTACTGCTCCAAGTCAGGAAGGTACCATGACCATGCGCAAGAAGGGAGTGAGCTGGGACAGATTCAACTGCTGCCTCGGGGGTCTCAGGTTGAGTGTGGACCATGGTACTAATGGAGTAGCCAGGTCCCTCCTCCATATGGACAGGCTTGTCCCCCTGACTGCACAGAGCTTCGCATATGGACCCTTGGCCTGTGGCTGGTGGTGGCCTTGGGTATCTACAACTTGAGGTCATTCCTTGGATGCTGAGGAAATCATCTTTGAGGTCAAAGTCATGTTTTCTAGGGAGAACGGGCTGGTTAAGGGGGAGGCAGTGGTTGGTATGCTTGTATCAACCTACACTAGCAATAATCTCATGGACAAAGAACAGCTAAAAAAAAAAAAAGAAAGTAAATCGACTGAGACCCAAATTCTACTCTTTGTACAATCTGATCCCTTGGTGCATTTCTTTCTTTATTTTTTCCCCATCTTCCTTCCTCCCATCTATGTCTGCCTGCATGCATCCATCCATTTGGCTTTTCTTTCTTTCTTTTTTTGGAGAAGAAGATAGTCTTTTTTTTTTTTTTAACTATGTAACTTTTATGTTATTTTCAATCTGGCTGACCAAAGTGACTGCTCTGTTGCTATTGGCATCAGTCACTGAGTTTTATTTTTCTCACTAGCACATTAAAATTAAATAGAAATTTATTGAGGAAGTTTTGGGGCTGAGGGGAAGTAAATGGAAAGCAGTCACCAGCCTGGCATCTGGCCTTGGTGTGATAAAGGCTCAAGAGAAAAGAACTTGCCTAAGGCCAGGATGCAAAATGAGTCTTCTATGTGCTGGCAGGTGCCCCGTCTCTGGGCCACGGACAGATGGGAAAGATGCTTCCACTCTCTGGTCTTTTCCTTGCAGTCTTCCTATGCTCAGGTTATTCCTGGCTGTTGACTCTGCTGCTTACTGTTCCACCATCTTCCCGGAAGCTGCTCAGATTTTCCTAACTCCTAGAGCCAATGGCCAGGGAGGGCAAATGCTAGGGTTACAAGGCCATTTTTCTGGGTGTGGGGAGGAAGGAGAGGAAATCAGAGGGCAAAGAGGCCATTATCCTATCTTGGGGACTTGCAAGGACCAGATGTCCATCCTGTGAGCCACCCTAGGGAAGATGGGTGTGGGAAGGGACTCTCTTTTCTTTTCCATTACCACGTTATGCAGCTAGTCAGGTTTCTTCTCTCTGCCAGATCATATGATCTTTCTTTAACAGATATTAAGAACTGAATAAACATCTAAGTAATTTCTATGACTATTAGTAAGCAACCTTGAAGTTTTGGAGACGTCATTAATTCTAGCCATGAACTCAATGAACTTGACGAAAATTGGATTAAAATATTTTCTTTCAAATTTCTAGACGTTTCTGTGTGAGAAATGAGGAGCTATTATTGGTTCTTTCTCACATGCCCCTAATTTCAAAGGCACACTTAGAACAAGTGAATATATCTCTCCTGTTCTTCTCACAGCTCAGTCTCGGGAATAAACACACTCTGGGTCCAAACCCTGGATGGTTTGAGGTTGTTGAGGGACAGATCTCCACTAGGTTAAGAGCGACTGGCTGAAATGAGGTCATTTAGTTCTTATCCTAGTGACCCTCAGGGCGACACCAGCCAATTGCCCAGTGGTTCAGGCCCTTATTTGTCTTGCTTCTTTTAATTGGGTTGGCACTTGGCTGGTCATCAGAAGTTTAGGATACGTTGCTTAGGGTGTGCTGAGAAACAGAAACCATCCCTTTAATAATTTGTATGATATTTCAGGACCACTAAATTTCTTCCTTTGCATAACATTTCTAAGCTAAGAAATCTACTGATAAACCTTTTAAAATCTAATGGGTTTCATCACTGTCTTTAAGATTTGAGTATCTTTTCTAAGATGATCACAGTGGGTGGTTGATTGAAAACACGTTAGAGGGAAGATAATGTCATTTCTTGTGTCATCAATTAATTAAGCTTTTCAATATCACTCAGGAATAGCCTCAAATTTATTACTCAAGAGGCCACCCATGTAGCATGAGATCTCTGTGGGTCTTCACTGCATTGCTAAACCATCTTTTTTTGGGTTAAAATATATAAAAATTCCAGCTTTTATGACTTTTATGTAAGTGCTTTAAAAACATCTGCATCAATGTTATCTGCACTTCTGGCATTTTCCTAATCCAATACTTCACACTGGATTTAACATAATCAAGCCAAATAGTTCTTAAACACTAACCAGTAAGGCAAAGAAAATCCACATTTTCCCAGGAAAATGACCACAGCAAATTGACAAGTCATATTTAAGTTATTATTTTGATAATGAATTTCTGATGCGCTGATGGGGTTATAACAATTTTTTGTGTTTTGGGGACTGAACCCAGTTTGCTGAGCATGCTAAGCCTGAGCTGTACCACTGAACTGCACCCCCGGTTCCCTTAATGAAATTGTAAAATCAAAATATCTAGTGTAGCTGAAAATACAATGTGACAGACATCAAGTTGTTGTGGGGTTGGTGGGTGTCACAAATTAAGCTGGAGTGAATGTCACCAGCCATAAGGACGGAGGGGCAGGATGCTGTGTTGAGCATGGGTTCCCCGGGGAGAGTTCACCTGAGAAATCTTGTAGGTTAAAAAGCTTTGCATGCAGACACCCAAAGTGGGGAACCAATGGGCCATGAGGCTTCAAGGCCACCGAGGCCACCAGAGGCAAAAGTGTGGCAAGCAGCCCACCCTCTCCTGGCCCAGCCCTTTGCATGCAGAACCTACTCACCTTTCGCGTTAACCGCCTCTTGATCTCTCTTTTCTCCTCTTGTTCCTCTTGTTCATTCCGAGCTGAAAGAAATATCAAAGATGCTTTTGACTTCAGTATACATGGATGCATCCTCTGGGCTCTAGTCCAAGTACTTCAGCTTGAAAAGGGGGAGCGGACAATGGTGCCCCCTTCCCTGGCCACACTCTGCCTGTGGGATGTTCCCCAAACTGTGGCAGCCAGCAGGTGACATTTACATTTTGTTTTTTTAATGTCATGTAGGGTTTTGGATCCTAGGTAGACAGACTGGGCTGAGAGATGTGACTAGGGGGCTAGGAGATGTTACATGAAGGTGGGAGACTGGTGAGGCTCCCTTCTGTGGCCCCCCGAGGCCTCATTCATATCCCTGAAGCCTCCCAGAAGGGGCTCACTTGGATGTGGCCCTGGGGTCAGGGGTGCAGGTGGGAGAACAGAGAGCAGATCTCCACTTTTGCCACCTCCACTGGCCAATAGCAAACCCGAGGCTGGTTCCACTGCCAGGAATTTCAGAATGCTCACCTTTCTCAAGCCTTAATTCCATGAATTCTTTGAATCTTCCAAGAAGTCTGTAGAACACGTATGTGACCTTGGTGTGGGATACAGCTGCCCGCAATTTGACTCACCACGAAGGTCTTTGGAGCAGACTGCAGAGCCCTAAGGTCCTTGGCTCAGTGTGTGGGTGACTTACTCGGCTACAGGGATTTTAAGAGCCAAAGGTAAGGGGGGTCTCAGAAAGGAGCAGAGATTTGATGGGCAGAGAATTGGTGCTTATTTCTCTGGCTCAGCTAACTGAATGACCCTGGTAAAGCGTTTCCCATCTGGGCCTTGGAAGGAGTCTTTGATATTTATGGAAATGTATATATCAATCTAGTGTCACCTGATTCGAAAAACACCCTGACACCAATGAGTGTCTCAGAAGGCCTTGGGTTTATAATGGCACTAGTGTAGGAAGCCACAAGTGGATTCTGGCCCAGGGTGCACTGAGATGGTTTGGGACCCCTGTCTCCTCATTTTGTTATCATAGCTGTTGAGTTATGTTTTGAAAACTTAATGAGTTTGTGGCTTGCCGTTTAGCTGTGACTTCTGCTGCTCCCAGGCCGGGACAGATCTTTACAATAGCAGTGTGGAAAAATGGGGGTGGGATTATCTGATGAGCTGTCTGGTCCTTCACTTTTGCCACTCAGACCACAGGCAACTTACACCAAAGGTGCCAAGGCCTCCCACTAGGACAAAGGGGTGGAGCCCAGGGCAGATTAATACCTAAGGGGATCACAAACTTGTACAAGGGCAGTGCACAAAATGCCACATTCTGTCCTGGCATGGGTCACCAGAGGCCCCTCCCCAGTTCCACCATGGAATGCTCCTTCCTTTGGATTTAAACATCTTCTTTCCCAATGTTTTCTTTGGAAATGCAAATTTCTCTTTGATAAAAACCCATTAAACTAGCCAGCCGTTCATGGATTGATATGAATTTATCAGAGATCATGGGAGAGAGACAGCAAGACCCAGGAGAGAACACAGGATGCAAATTTCTCTGACATAAAATCTGGGAAACTAGTCAGCCATTAATAGCTTAGTATGAAGTCACTTATCAAAGAATCAACTGGAAGGCAGACAGCAAGAACTGGAAGAAGGGAAACCCAGGTGGGAGAAAGGACAGAGGGAGAGTTTGGGAGTCTGTCCCAGGGGTAACTTGAGGGCACTTGGTTAAAATTCACAGGGACCACAAAAGCTACCACTCTTGGCTTACAAATGCAGATAGGAGAGCCATAGGGTTGGCCAGGCTGGCATGGTGGCACAGGCCTGTAATTCTAGTGCTTGGGAGGCTGAGGCAGGATCACTGTGAGTTTGAGTCCAGCCAGGGCTATGAAGTGAGTTTGAGGCCAGTTTGAACTGCATGGTGAAACCCTGTCTCAAAAAAAAAAAAAGCAAGAAAGCCCCTGGGAGTTCAGCAACTAGTCACACCCTCCATGGTTAATTAGTTAGACAAACAGTTCAGCTCTTCCTTTTCCTGCTGTTAGGTTTTGCTCCGGGCTTGTCCCACCTTCTCTTTACTGGGGACTCAGACTCAAGACTCGGCACATGCCTTCTGAGCCCGAGCCCACAGGTGGCATTCTGTGCCAGGGCTGAGAGCGCCTGGAGCCCCTGTTTCCTTTTTGTGATTCCTTGGTCCCTCTGAGAAGAGGGATCCCTGGCATCGGTTTACAAAATCCAAAATTTCAGTTTAAAGCCCAGGGTGGTGGCGCACACCTAGAATCCCTGTGCTCTGGAAGCCTGAGGCAGAAGGATTGAAAATTTGAGCCCAGACTGGGTAACTTAGTGACTTAGTAAGACCCTGTCTCAAAAATGAAAAATAAACAAAGGGCTGGGGACGTAGCTCAGTGCTGAGGGCCTGGGTTTAATCCCCAGTACTGCAAGACAAGACAAGAAAAGGCCATTTACAAACCTAGTGTCAAGAATTCTCAGGTAGAGCGTGCCAAGATAGCCCATTAAACAAATGAGAAAGAGGCCAGCTGTGGCCCAAGAGGTCACCGTTACCAGGGGCCCCATCAGTCTCTTCATTATGTGCTCAGATGGGCCCAGGGTCTCCCTGGCTGCAGAACAGAGGAAGGGCTGGGCAGGGTGAAGCTGTGAGGCAAACCGGACTCCCAAGGGGACCCCAGGCCAGCCTTTCTGGGCCACCCGCCCTCCACTTCTCCAGCCCTGCAGCTCCTTCAGTGACTGAAAGGCCAGAAAAGAAGATTTATTTACCTATGTATTTATTTGGTCCTAGGCACTCAGGACCTTCACACTGAGCTACATCCCCAAGAATTGTGTTTATTTTGAGACAGGCCTGCTCAGGCAACTCTCCTGCCTCGGCCACCTAGATTATAGGTGCACGGTACCGCCCTGGCTCACAAAATAATAGGCTTCAGAACAAATTGTTTGAGGGTGTTTTCTTATCCCACTAGACATTTCTTGTCTAGCAAGTCAAAGTAGATTAATAATACAGTTTAAAAAAAATTTAGAAAATCAGTTCCAGGTTGCAGAGAAAAATAAGAACCTTTAGGAAAAGCACAAGTTCTTTGTGGAAAAGTCTCCTGAAACTGCGACATGATTAACCTGTTTGAAGTTGGTCAAGCACTTCTGTAATCTGCAGCTATTGGACCAGAATGAGAAAGAAGAAAGAAGAGACTAAAAGCCTGGCAATGACCTTCAGATCTTCTCTTTGTGTGAACCTCGCTGCTGTTGGATTTGACTGTTTGCTGAAACCAGAACAGTCTCAAGAGCCCTGCATCCTCTTTGAGCTTAGAGCTTCGGGTCAGAAGCCCCCAAATCCAGTTCAGGAGCAGAAATACACTGTACAGAGATTCTCACAGGCCACAGAGCCACGAGAGCTACACGTGTGGGTCAGATGAAGAGAGGTGGAAGCCCAATGGTCTGATTTCTGATGTTAGGAATCAGGGTCTGCCTGTCTTCCTGACAATGGATCATTTATAATGGATTGGGTCTCAGACTGGGGCTGCAAAGTGGGACATAATGCCAGCCAAATGCTTCTCTGACCACAGTAATCTCTGGACACTATACAGTATAGCAAATTCAGAAACTTATCTATTTATTTATTTGGTACTGAAGATTGAACCGAGGGTCTTCACACTCAGCTGCATCCCCAGTTCTTTTTTTTTTTTTTTTTTAATTTTGAGACAGGGTCTCACTAAGTTATTAAGTTACCCAGGCTGGGTGAGAACTTGTAATCCTCCTGCCTCAGCCTCCCAGAGTGCAAGGGTTACAGGAGCCTACCACCAAGTCTGACTGCTTAGAAACTTTTAAGTGTCCTCACAGATGAGCATCACTGTACACACACATCCCTAGGTGCACTGAGCACTGAGGCAGACCTGCCCTGAACACACAGCTCAGTGCTTTGGGGAGGAAGGGGGCTGGGATTCCCAGCCAGGTGAGCAGAGATGGCCTTTGCTCACCAAGCCTCCAGCCACGGCCAGTGCTACGCTCTCAGCAAACTGGCAAGTGCTGACCCAGTCACGGGGTGTGAGGGGGAAGCTTAGCAAAGCACAACCAAGAGCATTTTAGGTCAGTTTAAGTGGAAATACCCAGCTGGAGCAAGGTCACACACGTGACAGGGGTCTGTGTGTGTGCGTGTGCATGTGAGCACATCTGTACATGTCTAGAAAACTGTGTAGTATGTACTTCTCTTTTTTTGGGGAAACATTAAAAGGGTGTTTCTAGATTGGAGGAAAAAGGGTCATAAATTAAACAAAATATATTATTTGTTGGTGAAAATGCTTCTTTCAGTATTTTGTATTCTAATATTTTAGCACCAAGTGGCTCCTCCATATATATCCAAATACACTCTGTCCTGGACCCAATTAGGGATTCCCATATTTTTCTGCCAGTGGCCTCGGTGACAGCGAGTTTTTCCTGAATGACAGCGATGAACCCTGACAGAGGGACACAAGACATTTTCGTGGGGAACTGCTACCTCGGATTGCAAACTCAGTGTTTCAAAGGCCAAGGATGTTTATCCACAGCAGTCAGCTGCCACAGAGACTGGTGTTTCCGAGTCCCCACTGTCAGATGGCTACTTCTCTCGTGTTAGCCAGCAAAACCCTCTTCAGTGTTTGGAAGCCACCTTGGTTAAAAGGTGACCCGCACTCTCTTTAAAGCTACTTAGCAGTAAGTTAGTAGAATTTTTCAGCTTCTCTGACTTCACAAAGGGAGGTTCTGCAGCCACCAGAGGGGAATAAAACATACCTTTGCCCTTTGATGCACCAGCACCCAGGGGAAGCATCCAGTGGTCAACCAGGGAAAAGCCCAGTAGCCAGGCTCTTGGGAACAAGAAAAGTCACCCAGAACATACGGCACTGCCGGGGCTGAGTCACTTACGTTTCAGGATGTTCCTCTGCTCCAGCTCCTCTGCCGTGGGCCTCTGGCTCAGCCGCCTACGGAAAAAATCCAGGAGAAGTTTTTGGACCATGTCATAGCCTCCTTGGGTCATTAATCTCCTCAGCCCTTGGAGATGCATGAGGCAGAGCTGGTGGCCGAAGGTCTGCTTCCATCCTGTGCTGCGACGCTGCCTCTCCTCTGCTGCCTCCTCAGTTCCTCAATTTCAACCCCAGGCAAGTCACCCTGCGTCATGTCACGCAGGGCTGACCTCGGCCTGCCTTCCCGCCTGATCCCTCCCTCCCTCCCTCCCCGGCCTTGCTCCTCAGTGCCCCCAGGCCAGGGGACCGAAACTTAGCAGGGACTGTCCTCTTCACAGAAGCTCCTTTCTTTCCTTGTGGCCTGTTCACTTCAGGACCATGGCCTCTAGCCTTTCCCCCCTCCCAAAGTGACAGCCTGCTCCCAGCCACATGAATGCAGACTCAGAACAGAAAGTGACTTATGGTCCCAGGGACATGCAAGAGAGCATGTCTGTCTGCACAGACAATGGCTGCTCCTCTTTCATCCCACCTGTCCCCCTTTGAGCCTCATCAGACATGAAGTGACAAAGGAACAGGCTCCAAAAAAATGACACTCCTGTAGCTGGACATCACAGCAAGGCGTGAGCACATCAAGATGCACAGGGAAGGCGGGGACAGATGGTGGGCAGGTGGAGTTTTGCGGAAGAAGTTACCAGAGAACGGGAATGACATCGCACAGGAGAGCGACACATTTGTACCCATGTGAAAGGACACAGACAATCAACACAAAGAGTGGGCCCAGGCATGGACAGAGATATATGCAGTTTTGAAGTTGTTGGTGATCACTGAACAACCCTGCAATCATGCTGCATTCCTGCTTTATCCACTGGGGTGAGGTGTGTGTGAATAAGAATATTCTGGAAGGAGTTGGAAGCACCTGGAAACCTCCCCTGGGACCTAAGGGGCAAAGAGGAAAGCTCTCAGAGTTGGAGGAGGGGCAGTTCCTCCCCAAATATCCCAAATGCACACCTTCAGTTGGTAAGGGATTCACATCATGGAATCTGAAGGAATGTGCTAGAACGTGAGAAAGTTGCCAGAATCAAAATGGAGTCACTTTTGTCAGACTCCAAACAATAAATTAAATAAATGGAGCCTGGATGTTATGAAGGAGGGGATTTCACTCATGCATACCTGATAGAATCATTCAGGAAGACTGCAAATTGAAGATTCTTGTTTTAAAATGTATCCTATGTTATCTTCATAAATATCATTATTCCCTGAAGAATTTCGGTCAGAGTTTATTGAGGTTGAGAAGTGAAAATAGAAAGTCCATGAAGTCTCCAAGTATGACTCCTTCAAATGTAATGGCTGTTGACATTTGCAAAATCTGTAGCACTTTGAAACGGTTGGGAATTTTATTCTAAAATCTTTTTATGTTTGTAAGAAGATTTTGACAGTTATTTGTTTTCTCTATAAATGTCTCTGTGGCAAATATCTATGAAATATATTTGGTCTTTGTCTCTGGTACCTGTCATACAGCACCCAGAACTCCCAGAATTTCCCGGGTAGAGTAACTGGCGTGTTTTTTGCTTTTCTGGAGTCCTTTTGATTACACATGCATTTATGCTAACCAGCTGAGGTGGGGCACTCAGAAAGACTCAAGACAGGACTGGTCACCAGAACAGGCAGGATCATCTGTCAATTAAAATTCTTTTTTTTTTTTTTTTTTTTGAGGTACTGGGAGTTGAACCCAGGGCTTTTGCACTGATCAACATCCCCAACCCCTTTTTAGTTTTTTATTTTTAGATAAGGTCTTGCTAAGTGGTTAAACTGCCCAGGTGGGGCTGGACTTAGTGATCCTCATGCCTCAGCCTCTCCGAGTGCTAGAATTACAGGGCTGTGCCACCAGGTCCAGCTCGAAGGATGGAATTTGCTGAGTTTCCTGGTTGCTGAACACCTGGAAGCACTGGAAGGGTGAGATGGACGGAAGGTATGGAAATTCTGCCCTCTTCTCTTTGCTACCCATTTCTTGCCCGGCTTTTTATCTGTACCCTTTATAACTTTATAATAAAGTGATAGTAAAAAAAGCGTTTTTCTGAATTCCCTGTGCCACCCGAGCAAACCAATCAAAGCCAAGGACAGGGTTATCAAAGCCCCAAGATTTACAGCCAGATGCCGAGAATACAGGCAACAATCTCCTACTCAGAAAAAGTAACCGTGTGCGATGGAGCCCCTGCCACTCCTGGGTTAACTGAGTCATGGGCACCTGGCCAGCCTCGCTGGAGAACTGTTTGGTGTGTGGGGAGAAACCCACACATCTGGGCACAAACGTGTGCTATGTTGAGTGTGAGAGGAGGGAGAAATCAGATTTGTTTTTTCATTTATAACCCCGTTAAGCATTCTTGAGCTCCAGTGACAAAGGGCAGCTGTGTGTCTGGAAACTCAGTATAAATAACACTCTCACACCGCAGGAGGAAGCTGGAGATTCCACCCGGAGCAGGGTGGTGTCACAGGTCTGGAATGCAGTTTACAACTCCTCGTTGAATTATCTTCTTAAATGAGTTTTCTCATCTTCCAGTTTTTCCTGAGGAATAATTGTTCCTTTTATAAGGGATGCACAGCCACCTTTACAGGGTGGTTTTGAGGCAGGAGATTAGGGTGTGGACATGACCTGCCAATCACAGAAATCCAGGACACATTTGCAGAGCGTGGCTTTCAAACCCTACACCTAGGACCAACCAACTCTTCTGGCATGAAATCAAGCTGGTTTTTGATAGGACGGTCTAGATCTGACATCAGCCCGAGAAAGGGGGGATTAAAAAAAGACTTCCGCTATTCAACTCACGGCCACTGTGAACTCTCTCAGCACTAGCTTTCTTGTGTCTCTTGTGTAGTTCTTTGTTCAGGACACCAAGGACTTGAAAAGAGTCGACAGAACCCCAGAACCTGGTAGCTGTTTGGTGATAGTGATTTCAGTGATGCTGGTGTTTCCGGGGAATGATGTTTTGAACAAGCCCTGGAGACACACTCCAATAAAGCTTGCATTTGGGAGGTCCAGCCAGTATTTTGGAGCTTGATGCTAAGAAATAGCTTCAGAATCTTCCTGGACTGGTATCTAATGAGCAGCCCATTGGTTCTGATACCAAGCACATTGCCTGGTTCTATGTTTTTGTTTTCCTAGAGAGTCACATTTGGAGAGAACAAACTGTAAGTGAGTGGATTATCACCAGAGACAATTCTGTTACTAACAAGGCAGTCTTACAGTCAAACTCACAGGATTTCAAAAAAGGCTGTCCTTTTATTTTTGCTTTCTCTCACAAGGATCTGATCACCAAAACTAATCATAGTTTTGAAATGTAGATAAGCCTCCCAGAAGGGCATGTTTTATAATTAGTTTTGACTTGAAAATGAGATTCAATAAGACTATGATGCTATAACATTGAAATGACAAATGACCCAGGTCTCAGGAGTTTGCAGGTCTTGGCCTAGTCTTGGCCTTTCTAAAACTACTCACCTTTCTAAAACTACTTTAATAAGCTAATTGTGTTTGGGACCTCCCAAACAAGCTTTATTGGACTGTGTCTATAGGACTTGTTCAAAACATCAGGCCCCAGAAACACTAGCTTCACTGAAGCTTGGTATTACTATCACCAAACCAGATTCTGGGGTTCTGTAGACTCCTTTCAGGTTCTTGGTTTAATGCTCATCATGTATCAACACTGTTTCAAACACTGAATTCATCAAACCTGAACCTCTGGATCCTTAACTTAATTCATAGCTGTAAGTCCCCTTAGCCATACGAGGTTCCTGATTCATAGATTTGGGGATAAGAACGTGCACACTTTGCAGGGAGGTGACAACACTCTTTTTATCACTGCCACGATGACATCCTAGTCACTAGATGGAACTGGCATCTGATGCACTACACTGGACTCTCAAGTGCTCTTTGGCATTGAGACAGTTAATCCCAGTTGTCACCTTGGTGGGTTAGAGACACCTAAATGAGTAAAACACAGATCCGGTGGGTGGGGCATGGGCTGTGACCTTGGGGACCAGGTCTGGCTTCTGGACCTTTCCTCTTGAACCCTTCCCCTGCTGTATGCTTCCTGGCTGCCACGGGCTGAGCACGCTTCCTCCACAAGGCCCTTCTGCCATGAGGCTCCTGCCTAGGAGCCAGTCAACTACGGACTGGAACCTCTGAACCGTGAGCCAAAATAAACGTCTCCTTTAAGTCATGTGTGTCAGGCATTTCATCCCAGCGGTGGGAAAGCTCGCCCATCCAGGCATGCTCACAGATCAGTTTTTTGAGGCTGAAAGCCTTTAGACAGGGCATAGGCGTGGAGGGCAGCCCAATCCCAGTGCTCCCTTAAATCCTTCACGGGGAGCAGGACTTCTCTACCTGTCCTGTGTTCTGCCCCACCATTTCACCCCTCCCCATCCTGGGGCTCCTGATTGGGCACCTCTGGGTGACATCAAGTCATAAGACTCTTTGGTCTTTCTCCCTCTAATCTACCCTACACGGACTATAGGCTGCTGAGGGCCACGCCCACTCTCGGGAAATGCACAGCCTAGAGGTGCACAGCAGCATTGTCCTGCCCATGCTAAAACGGAATGAGTAACTTCCAAGGAACTGGGCCACAGTGAAATCTCCTGCAAATGATGAGCTAGGTGTCCAGGCTTTGTTCTCCCACCACCTTAGAAGACATGGCAGTGTGTTGCAGTGTCTCTGGTTGGCAATGTAGTGCTGGACCAGGCCAACTCCACTCAGTGGGCACATGTCAGTGTGTCAGGCACTGGACTAAATATGCAGGAGACAGAGATTCTGTCCTGGTTCTGTTCTGACCCTCCTTCCTGAACACCTCTCCACCCAAGTCTCTGCAATTATGTCACCAACCTTGCTTTATCTCATTCCTGTTGAGACCGTTCTTAAAAACGGGTGCTACACGTAGCAGTTTCCCATATCCATAGGAAGTATTCCAGGAGCCCTGAAACCATGGAGAGTACTGAGCCCTGTATGTACAATATCCTTTAATATACACCTGGGATATTATTTAATGTGCTCAAGTACAGTATGAGATCAACAAAAGTAACTAATAAAACAGTTTTAACAATATGACATAATAAAATGATGTCAGCATAATCTCTTCTTTTCAAAATGCTTTACTGTACTATGCAGTAGTTTTGGACCACAGGTGGTTGTGGGAATCTAAAACTTGAAAGCTAAACCACGGATAAGAAGGACGACTGTGTAATCCCAAGGGGCCAGCAGTAACCCAAAGCCTCCAAGCCGAGACTCCTTCCTTACTGTCTTGTACCTTTCTTACTCCTGCCTTGCTAAGAGATTTAACTAATTCTCTGATTTAAATTAATGTTAATTAAAAAGAAATTTCCTAACTTTGTGTTTAGATATTTACATACTTCTTGGCAAAAGAAATCTTTTCTGAGTTAAACTTGTGTGTGTGTGTGTGTGTGTGTGTGTGTGTTACTTGGGATTGAATTATTTGCACTGAATTACATCCTCAGGTTTTCTTTGTCTTTGGTATCGGGAATTGAACTCATGACCTCGTACTTGCCAGGCAGGTGCTTTGATGCTGAACTATATTACCAGCTATCACCAGATTAAAAAAAATTTTTTTTTAAAAAAATTTTGAGACAGGGTCTTGCAGGAATTAAAATTTTATATCAAGAGAATTATCCTAAATTAAATGGCTACTATACTTGCAAATGATCTTAAATAGCTTTGCTATTAGGTATGTGACCCTCATTTATAAAATACCTCTGAGAATTAAAGTTGTTTCCATGCCTCGGATGATTTCCTCTTTATAGTGGACTATAGCTAAATGATTCCCTATTTACCACTGACTGAAAAGTGGATTCCTAAATGCCAACTGCTATCAATTGTCATGTGAGCCTTCTATTCTCTTTCAAAATTTAAGGGCGGATCTCTCTTTGACTCTCTCTGTCTCTCCTCTAACTTTGATTCTCTCTCTCCTTTTTTCTTTTTTTGAGTTGGAGACTCATCGTATTTCCCACACTGGTCTTGAACTCCCAGGCCCAAGGGATCTGCCTTCCTCAGCCCTCCTAGTAACTGAGACTATAGGCACACACCGCTGAACCCAGCTCTGGTCTTGTCTTTTCTCAAAGACACAATTAAATAAACTGAAGCTTTCCTTTTTTGCACAAAAAAGACAAAAACGGGAACAGAAAAGCCTTAAGCAAATGGACCCTCACTTTTATCCTTGGGAAAAGGCGCGTGCTAGAGGATGTGGCAGTCAGATGCCTCGAATACACGCAGTGCGGGGAGTCCGTCTGCGTATCACAGCACGTCCCCAGAGAGGTGACAAAACCCTTGTAGGTTTTGCAGGTCTGACTCCTCCAGGATTAGCTCTGCTGCACAGAGCTAATGAGCCTGCTGCTGGCTGTAGAACACCAAGGTCACCACTTTCATTAGCATTTACAACTGCTTATTGTTCTCAGAGCCCAGATTCTAAAGTCTGGGACCCTGGAGCTGTGTCCGCATTTCAGGACAAGGCAAAAAATTATGGTGGTTTTCTGCAGCTGGGCACCAGAAGGAGGTAAATGCAGTGTGAGTCAGAGGGAAAGAGGAACTATGAAGGTACTCTGGGGAGATGGTGCTAAGGTGTCTTCTCTCCTAGGGCAGGAAGTGATGGGGTTTTCTAACAGCTGCCGTGGGTGGGACACCTTACTTCTTTTTCTGTAGCTATAACAAAATATTGGGTGCTGGGTACTATCTAAAGAAAAGGGGTTTTTAAAGCTCAGTTTTGGTGCTATTTACTATAGCTCCAAATATAACTATTTAAACGAGGTCCTTCCAGGTCCAATGCCAAACATGCCCCTTGATGACTTCATCATTGCTCACAACTTCAGTTCACAGCAGCATGCTAATGACTCCAACATCTAACCCTCCAGTTATACTTCTGAGTTTCTGATCCTCTGTCCAACTGCCTTCTTATTCTCGTGCACACCATCAAGCCTAAAGGGTCCCAAGTGAATTTGTTCTTCCTCTAGACACTGCTCCCCAAGTAGTTTTGCATCTCACCTCACAGTGAGCAGCCAAGCAAGAGGTGAAATCATCCTCTCTCAACTTCGGTCTCAACAGCTGCCTTAGTTTTATTTTCTGCTGCTTGAAATAAATAGCACAGACCGGGTAATTTATAAAGAACAGAAGTGCGTGTAGCTCTTGGATCTGGAGTGTGGTGTCGGCAGCTGTTCGGCTTATGCTCAGCATCTGGCGAGGACCTTCTTGCTAGGCAGCATCACAATCGGTGACAGAGCAGGCGTGCTAACTTGGATCTCTCTTCTTAGAAAGCCACGGGTGCTGTCATGGGACCTCACTCTCATGACCTCATCCAATCCTGATGACCCTGCAAAAGCTCCACCTCCAAATCCATTAGTATGACTTTGAGGATTTAGATTTAACATGGGTTTTGGGGAGAACCTACATCCAGAACACAGCAACCACTAAGTGACCAAGCAACCACTAAGTTCAACACCTGAACCATCTGTCCTTCTATCTATCATTGTGACCTTGGGAAAGCAGGCCACCAGCACCTCTCCAGGGGGCTCTGAGTCTACCTACTGTTTCTCAGCCAATGCAGTGACACACTTCCTGCTGGGAAACTAAGCTTACCTTCCCGGTTCCCAGGGAGTACATAGTCAAAGTACTCAGTGTTCTGTGAGATTCTTTGTGATCAGCCCACATACTGAGAACCTCTCCATTCTATGTTCCACACACAACCATCTCCCCTTCTAGATCTGCTTGCCTTTCCTTGAAGGTGTGACAATCTTTCTCTCCTGCTTTGTCCAGGTAATTGATGATAACCCCTAACATCACAGCTTCATCCTTAAGTCTCACTTCTCGTGTCCTCCAAACTCTTAAGGTGCCTTGACAGCATCCAGCACTTCCTGTCCCCTGGTGCTCACTATGCCACCATCCTCTTCCCACTGGACCCCACGGATTTTGCTGTCTGAGACAGGGGTCACTTCTGTCTTACTCAGTACCAGAGCTCACAGGGGCCTCCAATGCTCTGGGCCACCTGGACATTTTCAATAATTTCTGAATAAAGCACTCGTTCGTTCATGCTGGCATCTTTGAAGGCTCGCCGAGCCTGGTAACCGGAGATAGTCAATGTTTGTGAAATAACTAAGTAGGTGCTGCTCTATGCTGTCTTTCCCCCTCTTTTGCAGTTTTTCTCCCAGGCAAACAGATGCATTTTCTGCCAGAAATAAAAAAGAATAAAACAACAACCACAGAAGCTACGTTCACAACCCCACCCTCTCCTCACACGCCCATCACCTGCTTGCTGCTGGCTGCCAGACCTTCAGAAAGGATGGTCCAGACTCCAGGCCTTCAAATGCATCACAGGCTGACTTCAGTGCTCACCTCTCTACTGCATAGGTTCTCAACCAGGGGTGGTTTTGCTTCCCAGAGAGCTTGTGATGAAATATGGAATCATTTTCAGTTGTGAGGAGTTGGCAGGAGCTACTGGGTGGAGGCCAGATACGCCGCTGAGCTTTGACAGTGCATGGGACAGACCCACACCACAAAGCAGCATCCAGCCCAAATCACCAAGGGCGCCACAGTTGAGAAACCCTATTTGCTGAATCCGTTCTTGTTAAGATCATCAGTAAGTCAGTTGGCAGACTTAGTGGCCTTGATAGAGCCCTCATTTTATCATAAGTCACCTTTGACTTAACTAATTCTGGAATTCCTTTCTTTCCTAGGTGTGTAGAAATCTCACATTTCCTTTTATTTATCATTATGATTCTTATCTGTGGCATTGGGGATTTTACACTGAGCTTTCACACTGAGCTACAGCCAGCCCCGTTTTTCACTTTTCTGCTACGAGACAGGGTCTCACTAAGTCACTTAGTTGCCCAGGCCGGGCTTGAACTTGCCATCCTCCTACGTAAGCCCCCCAGAGAGATTCTAGGCATTCACTGCCATACTCAACTTTCACGGCTTCCTCTTATATCTCCTAGTTCCTGCTCCTCACCAAGTCTCAAGTATGCTGAGATCTCACAGATGTCCCCTACTTTGTGTGGCTTTAGGGACAGTAGTATGCATGCCAGTGGCCAGTGTGGTCCACTACCTAACAGGTGTGGACTTCGGATTGGCATCAGATTGGAACCCAAGGAGCCTGTAATTCCCAGTGTTGATCACACTTCCTAGAATTCAGTGCTTGAGAATGGGCAGAGGAGGAAGGAGGTGGGAAGGTTCTGACTTGACTGCTTCCTTCCGGTGCTAACAGCCTTCTGTAGTCGGAGAATAGCCTTGCACACTAAGAGTGCTCTAACTTGCTCCATCCCGTACCTCTGACATGGGTGTAACGTGTTCCCAATGCCTTGTCTGCCTTCACGCCCCCATTCACGGTCACACGTCTGTGGCTGAGGGACGCCGGTGCCTGATTCTACCAGGCAGAGTGAGGAGGTCCTGCTACTTGTGTCCTGCTTCTTTACAGTGACTGTCTCCACTGAGTCTTCCCAGTTACGGGGGTCTTCCCAACTGCACTGTGAATGCCACAAGGGCACAAATTATACCCCAGTTTTACCTCTGCGCCTTACACTTAGCATAGTGCCTGGCACACAGTAAGGATTCAAAAGATTTGTGATGGTCAGATAAATTACCAACACCCAGCTCGACCCTGGGGTTGTGGCCTTGGGAGGGATGGAGGATTCTGGGCTTGGACCGAGAGCAGCCTTGCTGTAGAAGGGGCTCCTCGGGGAAGGCTCAGTTAATACCGCAGGATGACACCCCTTTGCTTCTCCTCTGCAAAATAAGCAGAACAACTCAGTCCTGCTGATTTACACACTCCACTGTCCAG
This sequence comes from Hydrochoerus hydrochaeris, assembly GCA_004027455.1. Taxonomy (NCBI): domain Eukaryota; kingdom Metazoa; phylum Chordata; class Mammalia; order Rodentia; family Hydrochaeridae; genus Hydrochoerus; species Hydrochoerus hydrochaeris. Next base: position 242,557 of record PVLA01001294.1, on the reverse strand, counting down.
AATTTTCACTCAGTAATTTTCAGTTTTCTCCCTCACTGTCATTGCCCTCAAGCTATGAGCACATTGCTTGCTTCCTGGAGAGAGCACAGAGAGGAGAAGATGGGTGGGGTCCCTGAATCCTGCATCCCAGCCTCCGCCCACCACTAACCAGGCCAGCTGGGTATATTCTATCACTTTACCTCTCCACCCTACGACTCCCCGTGACAAACGGCCTTAATGGTGTTAAGGCCACATGCTGCCTCAGAGTATTGGGAGGACCCAGGGAGGAAGCGATATGAAAGTCCCCTTTAAAAATAGGTATAGAGCATGAAATATTTTTGGAAATTTAAAAAGGTCCTTTACCTCCCAAAGATAAATAGGTTACACTTCAGAGAATATTTTTGGCTGTATTTTCTAGAGGTCATGGTCCCAACATGGGGTCCTATGGTTAAGATAAAGCATGGTGAGACAATAACTAGAGAAAGCTCTGAAATAATCCTGGTCATGCTGAGTGGAAATCGATTTTGAAATAAGACTAAGACTGTGTGTATTACTAAGTATCAAAGCCATGAAAAGCAAAACCATCCGAAACCTAAAACTGGCTATAGTGGTGCACACCTATAATCCTAGCACTCAGGAGGTTAAGGCAGGAGGATCACAAGAGGATCACTCTGGGCTCCATAGGGAGTTTCAGGCCAGCCTGGACAACAGAATGTGAGCCTTTTCCATAAAAAAAAAAAAAAGCTACAGAGTGAACGCTTTCTTTCAAGGACTACTGCACATCAGCCTCTCATCAACAATCAGGGGACTTTCACTTTGGAAAAGGATCTGAGTGTTACAGCAGAAATTAAGACTTAATAAACTTAACCAAAGACAAAGCTCTTTTTACATGAAAAATCAATCAACACGAATGCCAAAACAAAGCGAGGCCAAAAGCTAAACAAAAGAGGAATAAAAAAGTAATTCCCAGTGTACTACTATATTAAAGTGACGGATGAGATTTGATCATCTTTAGCTTAACTCATCCACCGATCCACCCACTCACGCACCAGTCATGTCCACATGGGAGACTGACCCACACCTTTCCGGGAGGCTGGGCATGAGAACAGTGCCAGCCTGAGTGACTGTGCAGGGATCATTCAATAAAGGCCTTCCTCAATACACACTGCATTTTACCGTTTGTTATTAACCTCTTCCCCAACATTAAAAGCTGAGATTTAGCCTTTGTTTCTTCTTTCCCTTCATTTTCAATACGTAGCTCCACTGGACACCCATGGTAAAAGTCAACCTTCTCCCTAGGAGCACCAAGTCTTTTTAAAAAAAATTTATTTAAAATAACTTTCTATTAGTATCTGCAACAACTTTAATATGATCTGGTGTGAGGTCCAGGGAAAAACTGTGACTGGGCCAAAACCAGTGCCCTGATAATGGCCCTAATCATCACCTTCATCAGCTCAGGGGAACAACACAACAGAACACTCAAGTTTTTTTTTTTCTCTTTAAACTTTTTTTTTTTTAATTTAAAGAGGAAAAAAACCAGGAAAAATGTACAAATATTACAGAATTTCAAGAAAAGAAGATAAACAGTAAGAAATCACTAGTTGATACATCGCATATTGTTCTTTTAGAAATAGTTATTCAAGTTACAGGATTAAAGCACACACGAAGTGGACACTCAAGCAGTGAGAGTGCAAACAGATCTGTTCAACAATCTCACAAGAACCTAGAAATATGGTCATCAATCCCACACACCTAAACATACACGCAGCTATATCTTTTATAGCGCTTCCTATTTCCTCTTATTTTTATAATAGCAATTATGCATTTTTAAAATTTTATTTAAACAGAAAAAAGGTAGCAACAATACAGAATTCTAAAAGAAAGAAAGAAAAAGGAGAGTGAGAAAAAGCCCCACTAAGAAATCAGTAATTTATAAATTACGTACTGTCATCCTGGATGTAGTTGTTCAGGTTACAGAGTTAAAGGGTACATAGTAAGAACCCTCAAGTTTTAACTCGCTCCTCCTTGGCTTCCTTCCTACAGAATTTTTCCTGTTGTCTTTGTACCTGCAGTTTCCCAGGGTTTCTGGGCTGATGATTATCAGTTCTATAGCACATGAAAATAAACAGAATTATCTCAAACATACCCATGAGCGGGCCACCTTCCCGATCAGTTAAATGAGAATATTGAAGGATAGAAGTCAAGTCCTTCTTCTCTGTGGTGCTGGGGATGGAACCAGGACCGCGTGCATGCTAAGCATGTGCTCTACCACTCGGCTACGCAGATAGTTTGAAAACAGCCCAGGTAATTCAGGTGGTTCTCACAGTGTGTTTCCTGGGCCAGCAGCAGCAGCACCTGGGAACCCCCAACTGTGCAAATTCCTGGGGTCAGAAACTGGGAGGTGGCCCAGCAGTTAGTGCTGCTGTCATAAACTCTCCAGGAGATGGGAGCACCCCTAGGACAATGGCCCTAGATGGTATAAAACCTAGGAGGAGACTGCTGGAGTAAGTGGGTGGAAAGAGGTAAGTGGATGATTTTAGACAGCGTGCGGGGATCTGAGGAGAGCTTGGGGGTCCCGAGAGGGGCTGAGTTCTTGTTACCTCTGCCGTGATGAGGGGCAATCGGGACAGAAATAGGACGGGAGGAGTGTGGACCATTAGGAGGAAAAATGAGCCTTTTTTTTTTTTTTGGTCTTCATTTTGTGACTTCATTTTGAGACAGGGTCTTGCTGTGTAGTCAGGAGGGCCTTAAACTCTCATTCCCTCTGCCTCGGGTTACAGGTGGGTGTTGGAATTACAGGTGAGTGCCACCATGCCTGGCGCGAGGCAGATTTCCTAGCCCATGGAAATAAAAAGATCCTGAAGGACTTAGGAGCTGTACTTTGGGCCATTGGATTCAACATTTATTTAATATTTAATATTCATTTTCTATCAATTTAAATGTATTCAATTAAAAATAATTTTATTGAAATCAATATGATTCAGGATTATCTACTGAATATTTTCAATCCAACCCAGCAAACTAAGACAAAAAATATTCAGATGATTTACACAGAGTGTCCTCTAGGTCACACAAATACTGTACATGACTTCTGATCCTGCAATACATGCCAGTTATTTCTGGGAGTCTACCCTCGGTTTTGCACGTGTGCCTCAGAGCAAGGCCTGCCACTATCACATGGCATTGGCTCTTTCTTTCTTTCTTTCTTTCTTTCTTTCTTTCTTTCTTTCTTTCTTTCTTTCTTTCTTTCTTTCTTTCTTCTGTCCTTCCTTCCTTCCTTCCTTCCTTCCTTCCTTCCTCTTTCTTTCTTTCTTTCTTTCTTTCTTTCTTTCTTTCTTTCTTTCTTTCTTTCTTCTTCAGCCCCTTTAGTGAGGATTCCTGATAACACCTAATCACTGCAGTATGACGGCATGAGAGCAGAAATTTGCTATCAGTGAAGTTGGCCTCCTCAGGAAAGCAGCTCTCTAGGATACCCAGGAAATATACCTACATATACATTAGTCATATATAATGTATAATAAAACAATATACTATATAATATTGTTTATATCATATATATGTTTATATCATACATGATATATACACATATGTTTATATCATATATTATATATGATAAAACAAGAAGACCCTGCTCCCCAAGCAGTTTTTAGAGCAGCATGATACATTTCAGAAATGCCTAACCAATCTGTATTCGCATTTCTGCATTCTTTGAAAATGTCTCCCTTAATTGTAAGGAGAACTAGAGGATGAAGTTTTCAAATGGAATGGGCTTATTTATTTAAAATTGGAAAGGACCTATTTATAATGGAAAGGGAAAGAGGAAAAAGAATGAGAAGAGGGGCTGGGCACAGCGGTGCACACCTATAATCCCTGCACTGTGGGAGGCTGAGGCAGGACCATTGCAAATCTGAGCCTAGGCAGGGCGATGCAGCAAAACCTTGTCCATAAACAAATAAATAGGCCGGCCAGGAGATGCAGCTTGGTGTAAAGGCACTGGGTTCAATACCCAGCTGTATCCAAAGGAAGAAAAGTAAGAAAGAAGAAAAAGAATGATTGGAGTGTGACGTGGAAGTTCCATATAGCCTATATTCTGATTACATTCATGCTAATTTCTCCAGTTTATCCATTCGATGGCTTGAGAGATTCCCTGAGAGTAGAAACAATCATTTGTCAAATGAGAGACCCCAAAGGGGACTGAATTCATAGCGTGTGTCTGCCATAGGAAGGCAGCCTGGTATTTATCGGTCCCCATTCTCTTTCCTCTTGTACAGTTTTGTATTCCCTCGCAGTCTGGTCACGTCAAATACAGCGCACCCAAACACTGTCCATTGCTTCCTGCCTGTCCACGGACACAACAGGGGAGGCCAGATGGAAATCTGAGACCACAGTGGCAAATGGGTTGCAGCTTCTCCATGCTGAAAAGTCCCAGGAGGAGTAAGGAAAACTTGGGCTGATTCTGCGAGCAACCCTGTGACTTCTCACAGGAAGCAGCCAAACCAGCCTTTGAAGTGTGATAGGAAACAACACCTCCTTCCTGAGGGTCTGGAGATGGCATCCGAGTGTCACTCCATGGCCCTTGTACTGCCGATGTGTCTCTAATAAAAAGTCATCTCAAAGTTGAGCATGTAGAAAAGCCAAGTCCTACACACAGCAGATAGGAACACTCGGCCAGTCAGGGCCTGAAAGCCAATCTTCCTAGCTGACCACTATTCAGTGGAAAAACACTGGTCCTGGGACAGGAACAACGAACCACAGATGTTCCTCAGTGTGTGTGTGATACACATGTGTGTGAACGTCAAACATCCAATCTTTCCTTCCTCCAAGAAGTGTATAGAGGCTTTGCCATCTCTCTATACCACACTTTTACACATCCCAAACATATGCTATGCTTTTGAAATTGGGGGCAGAAATGTCAGTACAATGTCATATCAGACCGTATGACCCCAATTTCCCTATCACCTCTCCTGAAGGGAGAGTTTATGTCCAAGAAGTGTTTCACTTTTCCTCAGCAGTGTTGTGCCCTGTAGTCCCACCGTTCTGGTAGGGCTTGGAATCTAGCTTTAGCTGTGAGACCAAGATGACCTTTGGACTCCTGTTGATATTTCTTTTCAAGCTGGGCCTGCCTGGTGTGACTTATGCCCCCCCCCCTTTTAAGGACAGTACACATCTGCCATGACAGATGCCCTCTTCCGGTCCATCTGCACATCCGGTCTCTTCCTAGCTGGCCAACGGCTGGGCTAGTTTTGATGGTACCTGGTTGTGCTGAACTAGCTTTTCTAATTACTCAGGAAATAAATTAAATTTTAAAAACTGGACAGTGTCCCCAGTATAACTGGAATGCTCCATCATGCTCCACAGGCAGATCTGGACTAACAAGTCAGGGTAAATGGAATCATATTGATGATTAGGGAAAAGAACACAAAGAAAAACCAAGTGTTGTGAGGATAAATATAATTTTCTCCTTTAGAGGAGATCTTTTAAGCAAATGTGCTTCTGAAATGGATCCAGAATCAACACTTGAAAGCAAGGATGTTTCCTCTCAGTGTTGTCAGTCTAGGTCCTTAAATGTGTCATCTCTTTCTTCCTCACAGTAAATATTTCCTCACAGTAAATATTTTAGGCCTCATGAACTGGGTCATCTCTGCCATAAGAGTATGAAAACAGCCCTGGACAGAACAGAAATGAATGCAACTATGTTCCAATAAAACTTTATTGACAAGATTGGTGGAGCCTGGATATGCCCATAGGTCCCTATCAGTGTCACTAAAGCCTGAGAATTCTGTCTCCTTGACGTATGAGCCAGTGGAGCAGAACCACAAATACTGACAGCTCAGCAGATGCAAATTCTTTCAGTTCCCCAATGCAAAATGAAACAGATGACTTTTTAGTAACCATGCTAGGTAGTTCTTAACCCTGATCAAGAACATATAATTTGCTGGGTCCATCATTTTAACCCGAAAAACAAAAACAAAAACATCAAAACATGAAGCACAGCCAACTGCCATAAACAACAATGCTTTTTGTCCAAAATTAGTCCTACAACTCTTCAGTAATCATCAGTTACGGATTATGGATGGCAATGCAGAGGGAAGGCTTCTCTCAGCCTTTTCTGTTCTTCATTATCATCATGGATAAAATATCTGGAAGACACCACATCTTCCATGTGATGGCTTTCGTTGTTCAGCATGCTTTTCTGATAACCGAGTAGCTTGTCTACCCCTCGCTGTGACTTCCAGCCTCTGTCCTTTGCTTTTGCTTTTGCCACCCGAGGACAAACTTTCTGGGAGGCTTTGGGGGGTCCCTCTGAGAAGAGGGATTTCCCTGTGTGGGCAGCTGGAAACACACTGCTCTTAACACAACTGCTGGTGCCTTCTACTCTACTTCAAAAACTGCTCCATCCCATTTACAAATTTACAAACTCCTCAGTACTATATTAGTGACAAATTAGATACATGATACCTGGTGTGAGTTTATGATACATTTTCATTAATTTCTCTGGGAACAAAGCTGACATTATACAGTGGTTCTTTGATTGGTTCAGTTTGGTTTTAAGTGAACGGCTTATTTTCTTTCTTTGTGGATGAAGTTCACCTCTGTGGGATGCCCGATCCCCTGCACGTGCTATGGGAATCTGATTTCACAGGTTGTGGCCCTTCGTGGCTCTGCTGATTAAGGACTGTGATGACAGAGGGCCACGTGACTGAGCTCCAGGCCAGAGCGAGCAGGGACAGAGTGGTGGGGCAGGAGCTTCCGAGATGTACTGCACTGTCAGGATGGGCTTCACCGAGAAGCTCCCATGGTGTCCATAAACACGACGGTCATGGCAGCGGAGCCGTGCAGGCACTGGAGGGTGTCCCTGGGAGCGCAGCGCTGGCCAGGATGCTTGGGCAGGACACGCAGGGAGGTGGGTTCAATCAAATCAGTGGAGGGCGGCACCTCGAAAGGTCATCTTAGTGCACGGGAAGATGTAATAACTCATCCTGGCATCGTCTCAGAGGCCAAGTGTTAAATCACAGTATGAAGGTGGGCAAACTAAGGGAAATCAGAGCACGCCAAAGGAGGCGTGGATTCCCAGAAGGCAAAGCTCTCTTCACGCTGCTGATGACCTGTCAGCACCCCGCTGTGTATCTGCCAGCTTAATTCTTTTCAAAGGCACTAACAAGGCTGCCCATTTTGAAAAACTATTGTTTTAGGATTCAATGGGCACAGAACATCAAATTTTCATGATCACGCTTCCTAAAATAGAAGTGTATTTACTTACATTTCAAAGAAATTGCCTTTAGAATCCCAGGAAAAGCAATTTTTCAGCGTTTGCATCCTTGGATGGTTTTCCCTGCTTACACTCTATCTGAAAATGACTACTTAGTTAGGCACATAAATATAATATGTAATAATTACATATTTATAGTTTTTGAGGCTATTATACAAATCTTGGCGTGTCTAAGAGGAGACAAGTATAATGAAGATAGATACAATGAATTACTCCTATTAGCATTTTGCGTGAGATTTGAGGAATTTTGCCACTAAATAAAAATGTACGGGGACACGTGAAAAACCAGCTTATTGCAAGTTTTCAATTGTAATTCAGTTCTGCTATTTAAATACTCAAGGCCACGTGAGAATTTTGTGTAGGAGCTGCAGAAAGATCAGATCCCATCACACCTGAAGCCAGACTTGGTGAGGAGGGGAGAAAGGGCACTAGAAGTCATGAACATTACCCTGGAGACTAAAAATGCCAATTTTCTCATTGAAACAAAAACTCTACCCCATGGTGGTACCGAGGAGTGAACCCAGGGCCTGGCACATGATAAGTAAGTGCTCTACCACTGAACTACATCCCTAGCCCTTCTGATTTTGTGAGACAGAGTCTCTTTAAGTGGCCCAGCCTGGCCTGAAACTAGGATCCTCTTGCCTCAGCCTCCAGAATAGCTGGCATTGTGCTACCATAGTTGGCGAGAATTCTTAATAAATGCAAATAGTTACAGCTTCACTGTTAATTAAGAGGTAGAGTCACTACAACGGGACAACTCCAAACAAAGGTACCAGGCAAAGAATCCTCCAAAAAGCCAGGTGTGATGGCATACTCCTGTCATTCCAGGCTTCCAGGAGGCTGAGGCAGGAGGATGACAAATTCAAGTTTTGTCTGGGCAACTTAGCAAGACCCTGTCTCAAAAAATAAAAAGGGTTGGGGACATAGCTCATTATGAAAACCCTGCTCCAATTTTCAATATACCCTGCGTTTCCCAAATGAATCCTCCAGTGCTCCTATTCACTCTTCAAAATTTTTACAACCGTCATTTCACAGCGTGGAGGAAGGAGCTCAGGGCCTTGTGCACAACAGGTGAGTCCTCCACCCCTGAGCTGTACTTGTCCTTCAGAATCACTGGTGAGGCCGCACTCAGGAGGAGCATCAGCAATCCATACTCAGAGGAATCACGGGCTCCCCCTTGCCAATTTAATTTAAATGTTCTTTTAGCTGGGTGGGACCAAGGAGGGGAACCGAGGCTGGCGTAGAGCACAACTGTGGGAGAACCCGAGGATTCTTTCTTCACAGAATAACCAGTACACATTCTTCCCGTGGACCTTTTGATTACTGAAAATGTGTCTTAAAGATTTAATTCAGAGCCTCCACTTTAGTCATTTGTTTTGCTTTCTGAAATCAATTTTCTTCTTCCCAAATTGAGAAAATCAATGCAGAAATGTGATTTGTTATGCTCTGTAGCAAATAATTGACCTGTTTCTCCCAAGAAGAAAGGAACTGCATTCTTTCTTTTTTTGGAGGGGTATTAATTTTTAGCATCAACTGCAGTCAGAAGACTTGGTTTTAAAATCCTAATATGGGCAGAAAACACTGGTGAACTTGGCTAGTAGTGGAACATTTAACAGACTCAGTTTCCTTATCTGTAAAGTTAAAAGTACTAGGCACAGTAATGATGTGTTCATTTAACTTCTAAAGTGCTCTGTTCTATTACTCTTTCATGTCCTTAAGGTACCTTTTGATGAAATTCATCAATAGTCACCTAAAAGTCATGGGTACAATCTCATAATGACAAAAATTTCTGAGCATACATCAAGGTCTAATTAAGGTCTAACAAATTGCTTTTCAAACAAAGTTTGGACCATTGTTTAATGCTTCATAAGATGATTTATCTCACAGTTTATTCATTGCCTCTTGTTAAGTTTACATTTGACAGAGTGATAATTCTATGGATAAAATATAACATAAATAATATATCCTGTGACTGCATTAGCTAATAAGTGGGTCAAAATAATAAAAGAAAAGAAAAAGAATACAGAGTATTACAAGAACCTGACAACTCAAGTTGAAGTTGTCCATGCGAATGCACAGGTTTGAGAGAAAATAAACTCTGAATTGAATGTTTAGTTTGTTTGGTGTTTCTTTGAGATATTTTTGGTTTTTTGATACAGTATCTTGCTATATAGTCCAGGCCAGGTTTGAAGTTGCTATGTAACCCAGGCTGGCCTCAAACTTGTGATCCCCCTGCCTCAGCTTTTTGGATGCTGGATTACAGGAATAAGCCATCATGCCCAATTTTTAAAAGAAATGTTTTAAAGACAACAATGGGAGGGTAAACTTATGACTAAAACAATGTCTACTGGGGGAATCCATGACTTTCCAAAACCTCACCATTAGCATGTCTTCCTCAGATTGAATCACAGAATAATCAGTACACATTGATTAGCTCTCGTTTATATCTCTGGAAAGGATAATTATCCACATACCTTTCAAAAGACACCTGGTAGGTACAGTGTTGTCACATACTAGATGATTAATCAGTACCTTTCAGTGCACCTGGCTGCAGCCAAGGCTCCATGGTAATTTGTTTCCCTGTGATAAACTCCTACAAAACAAGCTCATTCAGCTCAAGGTTCCCTGCTCCTTTTGGGGGATTTTCCAGACTTAGCAAGGGTTTTTCCATTATATACAAACACTGTTTATTTTGGCTCTCATTTTTCTCTAAATGAGTTTATTTGTTTTCCATGAATCATTTTACTAAACTGGACCTTAGGAACAAATTCACTGCTACAGGCCCTGAGCATTTAGCCATAGCCACATCCCAGTACTGATCCTCTGCAATCCATATGATCTACTCCACGCTGGTCTGCTACATGTCTTCAACTGCCTTCCGTGAAAAATCTTTTAATCAACTCTCTCTTAGCTATGTCATCCCATGTATGTCATTGGAAGACCATGAAATAAAGAGAATTCATGGTGGCTGTCAGAGCAGAGACACAAATGTAGGAAAGGATCCTTGATGCTTATCAAATATTTCATGTGTGCCTGTGTTTCCCAGGCTCCTTTGCAGCTACCCTGGGTCAGGAGACTAGTCCTGCTGTGTGTCTATGAGCAGGAGTGATGTGCAGCACTCCCTCTTCTGTGGCTCTCATGAGCTCAGAGTGATGTGGTCTAGAAGTACATCATGGCTCAGTGGTGTGTAAAGGCCAACAGACCCACATTAAGCTTAACTCCAGTAAGAAATAAACCATTACTCCCTTAAGACACTGCGATTTAGGATTTGCCTGTTACAGCAGCTAGTGTTATTTATTTTTTCTAGCTAATAAGAGCCTTGCATGCATGTCCGCAATGAGAAAGGAACATTATCATCTTCTACATTTAGGAAAATTACTCAGTCCCCTGGATGATTTTCCAGATGGGGGGAGTTTTTTCTTATGCCTTCTCTCTCTGTCTTTCTTAGCTCACAAGGACATTTGCACCTTGACTTTGCTCAAGCCACTGACTTAGAATTTAACAATGCCATAGGTGTCTGGGAGAGAAATTCTGCTCAGCAAAACAACTAAAGGCAATGAACAATCCTCCCTAGCAAGTTCCTATCCAGTAGGCAAACCCTGGAATTGGAAGCTGTGTTTCTCTTGGCCACTGATGCCTCTAAGATCATTAGCTCTGCTCCCTCAACCAGAAGGCGAGTATCCTAGCAGCGGTCTTTTTGCAGGGTTACATTGAAGATTATTAGCTGAGGTGCTGTGAGGAAGTGTTTTATCAACAGCACAGGGCTTTAAAGCCATGCCTAAGGCATGCTGAGGACCATCACCCTGGCAGGCTGTCTTCAGTGTGGACACACTCATTGTACTTTCATTTAGCCAAAGAGTTCAGGAGCCACCGCCTTCCTTTCCGCCATGTGCTAAGATGCACAATAAGGGGGAATGAGGACTTGCAGAAAGCCTGGAGAACTAAAAGGCGGCCGTGAGTAATAGGTCAGTCTTTGAAGTTTCCCCTTCATTGAACTTCAGAGGAGCCCCTGAAAAACGTGATCAGAAGACTCCTCCATTCCCTGAGTGTGTGGCCGAATCCAGCCATATCCTCCCCGCCCCCTGCACACAGTCTGAAAGACTGCTGGAATCCTCAGTGATTTTAAAAAAGCTATACTGGGTGGCTGGAGCAGGAGCATTCTGAGGTGGAGCCCAGCGAGACCCTTTCTCAAAGTAAAAACTAAAAATAAAACAAGCAAGCTGTGAAGTTTAAAACAAAAGCGCCACAAGCCCCAAGGATGGCTGCTTTCTTTTTAAAACCTTTTGTGAGTTTTTAACACCGCGATCAATTCAGCTCCTGCTGCTAAGAGGCTGCTCTTTTGTCCACCACGATTACTATATCATGGAAAAATGCGGGCACTGCCAGCACAGCTGTGCATCCCAGATGCAAAGCGCTAGAAGGGCTCGACGAGATGTGACTTTATTCCTTGACATCCGGGTGAGGTCTGCATACCGCAGTTCCTCTCCTCCTAGGCAGACAAGCAGATGCGCGTGCGCGCGCGCGCACACACACACACACACACACACACACACGCACGTGCAAACACACATGTGCACACATATGCAGTCAGAGCTCAGGAACTCCATCCTGACTTCAGATGTCAGGAATTTAGCCTTTATTGGGTTCTTCACAGCTGGAAATTGAGGTCAGAGGCCATGAGGCTGTGATTGTCCCCCTGAAAGGGATCTGAGATGGTCAATCACCAGGGGGCCCCAGGATGCTGTGACTCATGTCTCAGGCCAAAAGCTCTATGTGTATGACTATAAAGTTTTATTCTACCTCCTCCCAAAGCACCTTGCTCAGATCTTATTGGAACAATGGTCTCACCTTTCACTGAAAAACAGTAACACCAAACCCAGGGAGCATGTGTTTTAACTTTTCATTGGAACACTTCAGAGAGGATGCAAGCTTCCCTCACCGGCTTCCAGAAGGATTTTCTATTTGGTGCAGCGAGTTCATGAAAGATGTCAAGTGATCGCAAAGCAGTTTGCGTCTCTGAGAGTCTGTGCATTTGTAATGCAGATGCTGCTCTGCTCAACAGCCACCTTCCAGCAGGTTCATCCTGACCCAACTCATTCTCCTCATGATGTTTCAACCTGGTGCCTGGTACCCATTTTCAGTTTCATGGGAGGACTCAGCATCTATGGGAAAAGCTCTCCCAATGTGAGCGATTCCTGTTGGGTTGTGTGGCTCTGATGATGGCAATTCCAAGGGCCCTCTTTCCAATCCTTGTTGGTCTCCCTGAGCTGCGTCCCATCTCCTGGTGTCTTCACGGCCAAAGTGAGGATGAGGGAGAAGCACAGTGGCCAGGGCCGATCCACAAGGAGGTTTCTCCAGAACTTCACATGAGACCATCTCTCTCCTTCTCTCTTTCAAGTGGTAACTTTACAGGGACATGTCTTGAGGGACACTGAGCAAGTCCAAGTGGAATTGAATTCACAGAGCCTCTGATTGCTGTGCTTATTTTTAGAAAGTGCTTTTGTGACTGAAGAAATTATCTAGCCTGGGGAGATGCTAGCTCACACTTGGCACTGGTCCTCAGGTTCCTGGGGGAGACGTTGTTTGCTACTTTGCAGGGAGGTGCTCATGTGACAGGGAGGGGCTGGTGTGTCAGATGTGTAGCATCGATTTTCTCAAACCATAAACACCATGCGAGCCGTACTTAGAAGTCAGGAATACTGTATTTTATTGCCTGCACTATGAGCATTAAAAAAGGAACTTCATTTCTTTCCTTTGAATATTGTGTTATGCTTTAAAGCAGCTCACAACCCTCGGTACATATTATTTTATATGCTGCTTATAGTGATGATAGTGTGGATTATTGAGGAGCATAAAATACAGAATCAGGCTACTTCTTCTTTCCAGCATATCATTAAACCCTAAGTAAGAGAATTAATGTCCTAAGTTTCACAGGGGAGAATTAGATGATTATTTGTCCACCCCTTCTGCAAACACAATGACAGAGGGTTTTAAATGTCAGTTACAATAAGCAGTGAGGAAGGAAAGGGACAGTTGGGGCACTTTTCAAAAGGGAGAACTATAGCAAAGCCACCGAGTGGTGCTTGGTGCTGGTTTCCATGGTTACAGTATAGCTTCACTCCATCAGTGTCAGCAAGCACTTCAACCTCAACTCCCGATTTCCCAGCTCCTGAGCGTTAAGGAAGAGAAAGCAGCGTAGCTGTGTAAATCAACATACAGCTTCCGAGATCAACCTGAGCATGTTCCTGAAACACAGTGAGCTGGAATCAACACTGTCTTTGGGAAAGCGGTAGATTGTTTTCAGGGTCCATCCAAGCAAATAAGTATGTTCAAACTCATTTTGGATCCTACAGATGTTAATCCCAGCTTGCCACAGACATACACAGGCATGTGCTTGTGCTTCTATTTCCACACAGACTGTTCCTGCCTCATTACCACATGGATAGCACATGGCAGAGACTTTGGAAATACACTGCAGATGGGATGAACTACACTGCTGCTTCTGGGGTTGAAACCAGGTAGCCCAGGGCTAATGCAGCATTTCTGGGCTCAGTTCAGTCCATGACTCTGTTGTTTGATCTGTGTAATTGCAATGCTTAAGATAAATCCCTATGGCACTGATGGAACCTTTAAGAGTGGGGCCTAAGGGGAGGTCTTAGGTTACTGGCAGCCTATCCTGGAAGAGGATTATGGGACTCCGGTTGTTTCTTTCTCCTCTCTTTTTATGTTTTTGAGTTACCATGAGGTGAGCAGATGTGCTGAATCATGCATTCCCACCGTGTCATGCTGCCTTGATCATAGACTGAAACCTCCAAAACAGCCAAAAGAAACTTTCCTCTTTATATGCTTATTGTCTCAGGTATTTTGTTACAGTAATGGCAAGCTAATGATGTCTCTTTTTAAATTGTAATTGTCATTTTACTTTTTTTTTTTTAAAACAAGGTCTTGCTACATAGTTCAGGCTGACCAGCCAGCTTCCCTCCAGTGCACAGCAATCCTCCTGCCTCAGCTTCATGAGTACTGAGACTACAGATGTATGTCACCATTTTTGGCTGGAATTATCATTTTAAATTTTCAGATATTTCAGAAGAGCTGACAAAAGTAGTCCTTCATTTCTCCAAAATGATCCCCTCTGCTTAAGGGCCTTTTTTCATTTCACAGTAGTTCCCAACTTTCCCTGTTAACAGTCTCATGCCCGTGTCTCTTCTGTATTCTATCTACCTATCTGTTCACGCATTTGAGGTTGTGGCTCCTTTTCCAGGCAGACTTATTCCTCAAGTACTAAGGGTTGAAATTTATAGGTTGAAGTCTTCGACCCCAGTACATCAGAATGGTGCGACTAGGATTATACAGTGGTCATCAAGTTAAATGAGGGCACCAGGGCAGGTTGTATCCAACGTAACTGTTTCCTTATAGAAATGGAGAACTGTAGACCCAGAGATGCTCATGTAGGGAGAATTCCTTGTGGAATTATTGACAGAGATCAGACAATTTGATCACACATGAGGTATGATCAAAAACTACGATGAACATTTTGGATTAAAAAAAATTATTACAGTAAAAGACACATTTCCATCAGTTTCCCTCAAGATGCCCCTCCTTGCTCCAAACACACTTACATTATCATTCTTGCTACTTTCTAAAGTAGTTCTGAAGTCTTTTCTTATGCAAGTCTTTAGTTACAGTCATGGCTGCCTTGATGTCCTGAACTGATTCAAGGTGTTTACCTTTCATGATCATTTTGACTTTTGGGAAGAGCTAGAAGTCACATTGGTGACAGATTCAGTGAATAAGGTGGATGATGACACACAGTTATATTTTTACTTGACAAAATTCCCATGAATATTTTGATTCAAGATATTGAGCCAGCCATGAAAAAGACACATATGAAAGAGGATTTCCAGAACTGCTTCAGAAAGTGGTCAGAATGACACGATGAGTATGTTTGAAACAAGAGTGTTTTGAGGGAGATTAATGGCACTGTGTCTTTTACTGCAATAAATGGAAGTAATTTTTTAGTTTAAATATTCACTGTATTTGTCGATCACACTGTATACAATGCCAAGGAATGCCAAAGATTTCCAGCAAACCGGCTGAACACCTTGACATCAAACTTCCAGCCTTCAGAGCTATGGGACAATAATTTTCTATCACTAAGTCCAAAACCAAGCAGTGAGCCTTCCCAGAACGTCCACACGGAGATGCTGGGGCCCTAACTATGAGCTCCCTAGTTTGTTAATGCTCAGTTTGGGGAATAGGTTGTTAAGTTAGATTTCAGACATATACAATGGAGTCTTGTAAACCCAACGTTTCATTCTTGGGTGGATGGGGGGATTAAAAGCTCAGTATGTGAAGGGCTAAGTGCAGCTGAGAGCTAAGATTCCGCCACTTCTTAGGGTTCAAAGTGAGGGCCCTGAGGGAGACCCAGAGAGGATACAGCACAGTTTGGCATGGGTGGGTAGGTGGCAGGGGAGCTGTAGTGGGGTGACAGGTTGCACTGGAGTCTCTATATGTCCCCTGACTACAGGTCACTGGGGAGAAGTCCTCGGACTTAGCTGTGAAAAGTGACCCTGGGACCAGCACACCTAAGTATCTGGAGAACTCCGTAAGTAGAAATCTAAGTATACTGAGTTGGCGTGGTAGTGTATGTCTGAAAGCCCCGCAGTTGGGAGGCTGAGGCAGGAGGACGACAAGTTCAAGCCTGGGCTACATAGCAAATTCAAGGTCAACCTGAACTACATAGCGACAACCTCAAAAAATCAAGATGAATGAATGAATGAGTAAATAAATAACAACAATAGCAAAAAGTCGAAATAAAAACAAAATACGTAAGCCCACATGTCCATGGGTACCGTTTATTTATAAGAAACATAAACTACCACTGTACTGATATGCCGTGTACAGCTATAATGTGCATTCTAACATAGGTGCCAATAATCAAACTCCATAGAATTCTACAAACGAGACTCACACAGAAGTTTCACTTTCATCCCACACCCTAGTGGAGGGGAGGCCTTGTTCACCCCTTTTTTCTGCAACATCCCAGACTCCGTATGCATTAGGCACAGGGGGTGGGGGTGGGGGTTTTCATGCTCTCTCAGTCTCATTTTTGCCCCTGGCTCTAGGGCAGCCCATGTACTGTTAGCAGCAGGCATCTGAAGTCGTTCTCACTAAAACCTCTGGATGACTTCTGGACCTGAGAGCGAGGACAGTCTGCTCAATGGCATCAACAGGCAAACGGTTTTGGAAGCACAGTGCTCTCTGCATATTTAGGTAGAAGCTGTGCTTTCCTGCTGGGAGGTGCTGCAGGAATTGACACCTTTTTATTTGGTGTTCCTCTCCCCCTCACCACATTCCTCTTTGGGATTATTCTCAGAGCAGCACTGCACTTTATTTTTCCTATGCTATTAGAAGCTCAGGCTAAAACTGTGTCTTTTATCCTTCTTACTCCATGAGGAATGCAGACTTGGCTGTAAGCTTTTCAAGGAGCTTATGATTTCCAGAACTTTACTGCTGCCTCCTGCAGCCAGAGAAAGCCACAACCGGACTGCTTCGGACGTGTAAACTCCATGACAGCTTTCTGCATTGTTCCCAAGGCTCACTGTGATAATCAAGTGCACATTTTGCACAAAGTGACCAGATGACTTAGTTTAAGGTCCAGGGTGAGCAAATAACAATTTAGGGAGCAGAGCCCAAAGCCAAGCTTCTGACTCCAACATAGCAGCTCAGTCACCCGTATCCCAGGCTCTCAGATATACTTCGCCCTGCCTGGCTTCAGGAAGAATGAGTGGCTGGAATGCAGAGCTGGTCTTGCAGTCTAAGGTGAACAGTCCCTGGACCCTCTGGCTGTGAATCAATGGTCACACTGTCTCACGGACAACCCTGAGATGCAGGCTTGGCCTCTCCACCAGACGGGGAGAGCTCTGCAGCCCTGAGCTGCCAGGTGCTCCAGACAGCTGCTCCTGGAGGCACAGCTTCTGAAATCTGGCTAGAGCAGCCACAGGTCTACCACAAGGCACAAAACCCTCAGACTGAAAGAGCAAACAAAGACGAGGTGGAGTCAGAGCAAGGATGCAGACTGTCTCAGGGCTTCAGCTATGGCGGGCGCTGCCTCTCTTTCCCTGGCGGGCCTGCCTCCTGCCACCACCCAACATGAGGAAAGAAGGCGGGGAATGGTCGCATACTGTGGGAAAGGCTGAGCAATGTTATGAACTCCAAGGAAAGGTGGAGAGATGGTTGATTTACAGGACAAAGTCTTGAATGTAGAGTTCTTTCCCGCCACAGACGATTCAGGTCTCTTCTATCTCTGGGTTTTGCTGTCACGATGGCCAGCTGGCCACAGCAGTGCTATGTGTATGTGCTTAGGTATGAGAGGCTGAGGCTGCCTCTCCTTTGGGGAGTATGCTCTGGGACAACCATGTCCATTTTTTAATTTGTCAGTTAATGCTACAAGAAGGATGTGTCTGTCTGTTTATCTCTTTCTCCCCGCACCCCAGGATGCTACACCAGACTTTCTCCTTCCAACTGCAGAGAAAGTTTCCATTTGCTCTGCACATATCTGGAGCTCAGTTTGTTCCATGGCAAAGGCGGAAAAAAGGAATTGCAATAAAGGATGCCTACCCTGGGAAGAGGGGCTAGAGCCAAGGACCTGTTCCTTCTTTCCCCTCCCCAAGGGCAACTCCATCTGCTTGATGTGTAAACTTGAAGCAGCCCAGAACCATACCCGCCCACCACAGCCATCTGCAGCAGAGATAAGACCCGGGGAGGCCAAGGTGTCATCACAGGTTCTGAAAGAGCCATGGTAAGTGGATGGGGCTTCCAGAAGCTGCAGAAGAAAGAGCATAAGGCCATGGATGGTAGCTCTTGAGAGTTTCAGTTCAATAGAAGGAAGAATGGTTAACTCTCAGGCTCTCTAGAGAGTTGTGACTGTCCCTGAAGTACTGAGAATCTGGCCACCCCATACTGTGGCCATGTCCCTGCATTGAAAGGAGGGCCGAGAGACGTGTGGCAAGTGGTTAGATATTCCAACGCTGTGACTGTCAGGGCAGCATCACACTGGGCCCAAGCATGCAGCAGAGCTGACCTCCGTGTAACCCTGTGTCACGGCCACAACATCCTCCAAGAGGAAACCAGGCTCGTTCTGAGAAAGAGGCTGCCCTTACACTACGCGACAAATGCCGTGGGAGTGAAGTACACTAATACCACTGGGTGACCTGTTTTGCATGACCTCCGCATGCGCCACTTCCCGTGTATGTGCAGTGTGGAGAGGATGACGACAACTATCTGCCAAGGTTGCTGAGAAAAGCAGATGAAATTACAACAGGTCACCGAGAGCTTGTCATGGGCCAGGAACTGATTTACATACTTAGGTTACTACAACTAGCTGTTTTACAGAGGGGGAGTCAGGATTAAATCCCGGTAGATTTCTCCATATTCCATCCAAATACTCAGTGCCAGGCATGGCACAAAGTGAGTGCTCAGTGTATGACTTATCATCGTGGAGCAGGAGTGGAATACTGAGGTGAAGACGGGGGGCTCTAGAGCTCTGTGTCTGGTGCTGTCATCTGTAAACTGGGCACACAAACATCTATCTTACTGGGAAACTCAAAGGTTAAATTATTTAATGTATGGAAGAGAGTTAAAGACATCATAGCACATGGTCATAGCAGCACAACTTGTAATAGTTAAATCTTGGCAGTGGCCTGCATGCTTATCTACAGATGAGTGGATAGAAAAAGGTGGTATTTATACACAGTGGAGAACTCCTCTGCTATTAGGGATAAAACTGAGTCATTTGTAGGAAAATGGATGGGACCACAATGTTAAGTGAAACAAATCATACACGCGAGCTTAAATACTGCATAATTTCTCTTTTTTTTAAACGATTTCTCTTGTACAGGGAATCAAAGTATAAATAAAGAGCAAAATAAAAGATAGATAATAGGAAAAGTGGAGATTCAGTAGATATTTTGCAAATGGAAAGAGGACCAAGAGATAGAGGGAGGGGGAGAGAGGAGATGGGGAAGGGGGATATAAAAAGAATTAAGACGTGTTTTGTACATGGAGCAACTCCCCACAATGAATAAAGTCATTATGTACTGTAAGCATGTATTAATAAAATATTTAAAATAATAAAATGCTTATAAGAATGCCTGACCAATAATAAGTGCTAAATGAATATTACCTAATATGACATAAACATGGCTTAGATGACAAATACTTACAAAGGTGTTTCATGTGCTACTACAACAAGAAGTCACGCCAATGGCCCTAATATCCACACACGAATGGCAGCCGCTCAAAAAGAGCCCCAGGGTAGTAATGAGGCATCACTACCAACCCCATAGCTTACAGCAGTCTGCTTCTTTGACTGCTTCATGCTTATCCAATCTCCAGCTCCTACATGTATGTCTAGGTCTTCTACCCTAGTGGTGATGATGTTTCTGTAGATGGTTATTCTCCCTGAAAATCTCTCCTTCTGCCTAACTTTCAAATGCAGTTTCCAAGATTTGGGATCAAGGAGAGGGGTATAGTAGTGACCCTGAAGACAAGCTAGGGTGTTTTCCTTTTTTTTTTTTTTTTTTTTTAATGCCGTATATTATTAAGAGACACCAAGGACTGAGCCGAGTATGGAGATAGCACTCTTCTGCTAAAATCCACTTTTTTCTGGGGCAGAGGGGCTTCCATCCTACCTGGTGAGCTTGGTGCCGATCTGCTGCCTCAGCTCCAGCCTCTCCTCGTCCGTCTGCCTGGGCAGGATGTTCTTTTCTTCCAGCTCTCGCTTGGAGGGCCTGTTGCTGAGTTTGATGGCTAACGAGTCCTTTCTGCAGACCTTCATGGCCAGGGAGCCTGCACAAGGGAGAACTGATTTAGTGAACATGGACACGTATCTGCCTGGGCTCCCAAGGAGCTGACGGTGGGCCACATGGTAAGAGGCAGGAGGGAAAGCATGAAGGGCCGGACACCTGAAAGAGCTGATGGCCCCAGGGCCTAGAGTCCCTGCCATCACCACGCTCCAGACACCTGGCATTGTGGGGAGCTGCGACTGGGTTTCTGTTCTTCAGAAACTCCAGGATGCAGGCAACATCCCCAAGGAGGGCAGGATGGGTTGCCACTGCCTGAAGAGGTGAGAGGACAGGGCCTGGTCACCTGGGACAGCTTCACAGAGCTGGCACTGATTCCTGGAGAGGGGAGGGCCCCAGGTAGCAGGCTGGTGGGAAACTGTACCTGTGTGTGCTCAGGTGTAACCTAGGGGGTCCCGGGGGGCAGAGAGAACTGCTGCTCTGGGGCTGAGGCAAGCGGCAAGGGGCAGCTAGGTGGAGAAGGTGGGGCCTGTTCAGGGTGGGAGCAGAGGTATGGACTCCATAGCAGGCAACATTCTGGCCTGCGCTGTCTTTTTTTAGGTATGAGTTTCTGAGCAGTGGGGCAGGGCTTTCTCATATCTGGTGTAAATCTGTGGTTCTCAGCTGGGTCGGTCTTGCTCCCCAGGGGGTAGTTGACATAGTCAGGTGCTGTCCTTGGTTGTCAGAACTAGGGCTGCAGGGAAGGCTGTGAAGATATCTATGGGGCAGGGGGAGGCCAGTGAGGCTACCAGTCACCCTGCAACTCACAGGGGAGCCTCTGGCACCCAGGACCAGCTGGGCCAAAAGATCAAGTGTGCAAGGCTGAGAGCCCTGGCGGGAAGCATTCAAGTCCCTGGCACCGCTGTGAATGGTGATCGAGAAGCTGCCCTTCCCATCGCTGGCTTGCTGAGGTCTCTGGTTGCTCCTCTGGGCTTCTGTGCTCAACCTCACTTTGGTCATTTCTTAGCTCACCAAGCCTCTTAGAGGTACTTGGATCCCAGAAGCAGAGAGCAAGAGTGAGTGAGCTGGGCCTTTGGGTTTTATTTAGTAGTACCTTTCTTCTTTGTTCTGCTGCTGGTTTTAGAACATGGGCTGTGGAATAAAATCTCATTGTTGGCTCTTAATTTAGAGACTCCGGGCCACTCCTCCTGTTTCTGTCTTCTCCCCTTCTCCATAAATAGTGTGAATAGTGTCTATGCCCCAGGGCTGTTGTAAGATGCAGATAAGATAATACACTCTTAGCAGGGTTTCAGGCTCACAGTATATATTCAATAAATGGTTGCTGTGATCATGAATTCAATTATCAAAAAGTTGACCAAATTAACAGGCTGCACTCATATTACTAAAATATCTTTATTATTCATGGCCGGAGTGATAGGCTTTGAATTCTGTTTTCTCTGTTTCTTCTTTTGTCTCACAGCACATTTAAAAAGTCTTAAATGGCAAATTTAAGTTCAGGCCTCCTGAAGCCAATGAGGGATCCTAAACGTGAGTGATTTGCTGCACACAAAGCGGGAGGTGTTGGTATATTTTCTAGATGGGAAAAATTTTTAAGGCTCCCCTCTTTTTGAGGGGTAGGGTGCAATCCCAAAGAAAGCAACAAAGGAAGAGCCACCTAAGACGCAGGAGGGCTGGTGGGGCGCTGCAGTGTTTAGAGCTGGGAGGGCATTTAGAGACTATTTACCGCCTCGGATCACTGCTAAAGAAAGAGATAGCAAAAGGGAAGGAGACTCTGAGATGGAAGGATGGGGGCAGGGGGTGGAGAAAGAAGGAAGACCTATCACGTGCACGCACCAGTCCCCGTTATGAATGCAATCCTTATGCACTACAATCGGGTACTAATAACAGTTTAAAAATAATAAAAGAAAGAAACTGAGGCCCGGAGGCATTAATTTAACTGCCCTATGACCCAGATCAGAACCGGAAGCTGGGGCACTGGGTCAGCCCTCCCTGCCCACACCAGGCTCCCCTCCCTGGCGGTGTCCGCTGCACTCACTGGTGTACAAGGAGCTGTCATCATCCTCATCCTCTTCCTCTTCCTCCTCTTCCCTCGTGTAGAGGCAAGAAGCGTCTTCGTAGTCTGACTCGTGAGGCACGTTTTCTTTATTGTCGTCACATTCAATCACAACCGTTGGCACTTGTCTTATTTCCGGAAGACCCATAGGTCCTGCTTTTGTGACACCGTCACTCGAGTGCAATCCAGAGCTGTGGTACGAGGTCGAACACGGGACTCGCTGCTCAGAGCTGCTGAAAATGCAGGGGGAGGGAGGAAACTCATTCGAGCAAACGTGTCATAAAAGTGCCCCTACACTGTTCTAAAAGTCAGCTGTCCAGCCCAGGTGTGGCGGTGAGTAATCTCAGCACTCTGGGAAACTGAGGCAGGAGGGTCGCAAATGTGAACTCCACCTGGGCTGTTAAAAAGACTGCCTCAAAATAAAAAAAAAAAAAATAAAACAATGGTTGGAGACAGCTCAGTGCAAAGTCCTGACTGGTTCAGTCTCCATTTTTCTCTGAAAAAAAAAAAAAATCAGTTGTCCATTCCTAAGAGACAAAGAGTATAGCAGGCAATGTAAACCTGTTTCTCATCTTAAAGCTCAGCATTTTAGGACAACATAAGTTTCCCGACAGAGGCTGGTGGATAAGAAATAAGAATTCTAATTTTCTGATGGCGGATGGTGGTGATGGCCATACAACAATGCATACGCACTGCATGTCACATACACACACACTTTAAAATGGTTAAGATGGCACTCTTGGAGGGTGGGGTGGGGTGCGCTGTACTGGGAATGGGACTGAAGGGTCCCTCATCACTGGGCTACTCCCTAGCTTTTTAATTTTCAGACAGGGTCTCCTTGAGGTTGGCCTCCAACTTCCACCTTCCTGCCTCAGCCTTCTGTAAGTAGTTGGAACTAAAGGGGCAAGTGAGCCACCACACCCAGCTCCAGAGGGCAACTTTTATGTCCTGTGCATTTACCACAATTAAGTTTTTTTTTTTTTTTTTTTAGAAAAAGACAAGAATTATTATTCCATGAACATCTCTGATGGAGATCAGTATCTTCAAGGGCCAGAGGAAGGCTTGCTTTCAACCCACACCTGTCACAGGAGGGTACAGAAGCAACATGGTGGGAAAGCCAGGGGCCGCAGAGACAGATCACACATGTGAGGTTCAAGTTTTCGAAAGTCATGCAGAGTGGCTGGTGGGGATCCAGGCTCGGGTGGGGGTTGGCAGTGCCGTGGATGGAAGTCATGGGAAAGATGCGAAGGCGGGCAGGGTGCAGTGGCGCCCATGTGCAATCCCAGCATTCTGGGAGCAGGGTGGGAGGACCGTGGGTTTGCCCAGCCTCGCAACCTAGTGAGACGCTGTTTCAACAAACAAACAAACAAACAAACAAACAAGAAGAGCTGGGGATGCAGCTCAGCGCAAAGGTCCTGATACCAGGTTTAATCCCTGGTGTCTGCAGGAACAAGAAAGAATCGGGAGAGCCGTGAGTGAACATCAGATCCGGGTGGACACAGTGACAATGGGGACAGAGACAGTGTCGGGCCACCGCAGGCAGCCACAGCCAATGCCAGCCGGCTCTTGTTTTCTTTGTCCTCTGGGCATGTTAGTTATCTAAGAAGTGACGATCATGCTCTGGGAGCCAACTCAGATCAAACATTTTTTTTTTTTAATTAAAAAGAAAAATTCTATCCCATGTCTTTGAAAGTAGTTATTTTCTTAATAAAGTCTACCAAAGGATCTTGTAGCAATTGAGGGTCCTTCTAATAACAGTCTTTCCATGAATTCAGCCAAAATAATGAGAATAAGAAGCCAGAAACAGAATGAAATGTCTTCCAGTTTCACAGGGCTGGAGATGAAACCCCAAGCTCACGCGTGCTGGTCAGGAGGTTTACCGCTGGGCGCTACACCAGCCCGGCAAAAGCTTCGATTCTTTTCAGATTTATTGAAAATATAATTTCTTTTCTCATTTAACAAAGTTGCGAATCCTGGAAACTCAGTGTATTTTGTCATCTAAAAGTGTTTAACACTCATTAAGTAATGGGCTGAGAGGTTATATTACCTGTCAGTGAGTTTTACATTCAAACATTTTATCCTAAAGAAATCATACTTATGCTACAGGAAGTCATGAGTTTCCACTGAAGCTTTCAATTGTGCTTTAAATTATTGCTATGTCTAATTTAAATTCAATTAACTTTCTTTTATTGTTCCCAAAGAGTTGTTTTTCTCTATTTTTCACATAGCTCTTGGAAAACCCCATCTTCCTATGATGTGGGTTTATAAGCTATGATGTTGGGGGCAATGAACTCAATCAACATTAAAAAACAAAACAAAACAAAAAAATCCCTTTAATTACTGAAAGATGCAGCATTTTGCTGGGCTGGGGTGGAGCCCCGTGGCACAGCCCTTGGTAAACGTGTGTCAGCACGTGCAAGGCCCTGGGTTCCATCCCGGGCAACACACACACACACACACACACACACACACACACACACACACAGAGAGAGAGAGAGAGAGAGAGAGAGAGAGAGAGAGAGAGAGAGAGAGAGAGCGAGCATGGCAACTTCCTTACTGGTTCAAGGAAAGCCATTTACAGCTGATCTTGGAGACTTGGAGGCGGAAGCAGGAAGCTGGGGTGCACCCGTGACACGTGGTCTCCAAGGTGACAAACACGGCACGAGGCTGTAAGCTGGACTAAGCAGGGACTTGCTGCCCTGCCCATGCTGGCCACTGTGTCCCACCAGTGCTTGGATTTCTACACCAGGCGTTTAGGGAAGTAAGGGTGGCCCTGGCAGAGGCTCTCCATGCCTTGTGTTTGCATCGCCCTGCCTTCTTCTCTCCTCCCTTACAGTTTACTTAGCAGTGGTTCCTAGAAAGGGGAAGCTGGGGACACAGCAGCTGGGAGTCAGGGATGAAGAGCAGTTGACAGATGTCCTTGCCTGGTAGGAAGGATCGTTTGAGGAAAAATAAAGTCAAAAGCCAGAAAGCGTGAGCTCCCCAACACAGAAGGCTCTGCGCTGATCCCAAAGGGTGGAGAAGTGAGCGATACTATGCAAAAGAAGAGCAGAGATCAGCCCCATGGGTGGTGTGTGACAACGAAGATCGTGGGGGATGCGCGAGACCCTGAGTAGATGGGGTTACAGGGAGGCTCTCCGGTCACATTTGGGGTGAGGACCACCTCTCTGCTCAGACAAGCACTGGAAACTCGGCACCAACAAAGAATTTGTGGGCTGCAGGTGAATAAAGAAGATGCTTTTGTTGGTAAGGAGGAGAAAGCAGAAGATGGAAAGCTGCCCCAAAGAGCGGCAGGGAGTTCTGGAAAGATGTATTTCCCTTGCCCCCTGGAACCTGCCAAAGTCCATGCACTCCTCTGGCTGTCCTGGGACTATGCCAGGCACCCTCACCTACATGCGCCTTCCTTTCGGCGGGCTTTTGTTTGACACCTGTCTTGGCTGCTTGCCCTTGCCAGGGCCTTGTCTCTGGGACGGGCAGCAGGCTGGTTAGGGCAAGGCTTGGCTGGGTGAGCAGCTCACACTTAGAAGGGTGACGTGTGTTCTTCTCACAGTGGGGAGGGGCGGCTGTCTTGGCGTCTTGGCCTCATGTGCTTGGCCTTCTCTGTGCTGCCTGGCAGCTCCCTCTCGGGTAAGTCCCTAGGCCACCTGTGCTATCTGGAGCCTTTTCATATCTGGTTTTTCCCTTCTTTCTCTGCCCTTGTCCTTGAGACTGTTCCCAAGGGAGTTTCTCTAGTGGAGTTTTAACTCTTGGTCTTTATTCTGTTCTTTCCCTAACTGCCAGGTTAGTAATTGCTGTTTTTGCAGAATGAAAAAAAAATATAAGGCTGGAATGACTGATATTTAAGCATAAATGTAAATAGTTGGGAAGCATTTTCAAAGGGTATTAATTAAGGGATGGCTTTTTAATTTTTAGGGGGCCATCTGGTAGTATATTGCAGGGATCTTGGTACCTGAATTTGGTTGGCCTCTTTATGAATGGCTTAGATAATGCCAGAAAGAGCATCTTGATTAGAAACTGAGACAGAGAAGTAGAGAGAGTGAAATAAGGGAACATTTCCCCGACGCTGCCCCCACACCCTACATGTTCCCAGCCTCCCACTGCTTCTTTATAACTACCTTCCAGGAAAAGTTATTATTCTTATTTTGTGAAGCAGGAAATTGAGGCCCTGAGAGGGTAATTAATCAGCCCACAAATACAGGGAATGAGTTGAGATTTGAGTCCACCCTGTTACAATATTCCGTATCCCAAAATTGAACTGTGATCCTTACAGGTTTGTGGGCTTTGACTGAACACAAATCCCGCTAACTGTACCCACACAAGATGGAGGAAACATTACGTATAAAAAAGATGCATAAAGCTGGAAGTGGTGTCCTACTCCTGTAATCCCAGCACTTGGGAGGCTGAGATAGGAGGATCATTGCAAGTTTGAGACCAGTCTGGGCTACAAAGTGAGCCCAAGGCCGGCCTGAGCTGCATAATCTTACTAACCAGGGCAAGCAATGATGCCCTGCCCTGTCACATACAGGCCACTCCTTGGCACTGAGTCTAATGGGTTCACCTTGGATGCTGGGTCCAGAACAGTCAAATGGTGCAGGACTTATCTATGCTGGGGCTGCTCTTGTACCAAAATGGTAAAGCGGTTGCAAAGAAACTCTAAATATTTACTGTACGATTCTTTATAGAAAAAGTTTCCTGATCCCTGATCTAAACTAATACTTTCTAAACTTCCATTGTACTCCTACTTCCTTAATTTTTAAAATTTATTTTAAAATATAAAGAGAACAAAAAATGATGACACAGAATTTCAAAACATAATAGGAGATTAGTGATGGTTAATACATTACATATTGTTATCTTCAAAGCAGTTGCTCAGATTACAAGATATAGGCATGAAAAATTAATCAAACAATGAAAGCACAAACCATTCTTTTTGATGAATTAACAGAGATTAGTAGTCTAATTATCTATCTTTCATATATATAATCTCTTCTTCCTTTCTTTTCTCCTTTCCCTCATCCCAGTTCTTTCCTTTTGAACAGTTTCTTCCCCTTTCACTTCTGCACTATCTTGCACCTTTTAGATCCTATTTACACTTTCAGTTTTTTACACTAGGGAGCCAACATGATGTTTACACAAGCGAGTCTGATTCACTTATGAGTATGGTCTTAATTTGTACCCATTTACTTATAAGAGCCTTGAGTTTATCCTTTATAGCCGAGTAGTACTCTGCTGTATAAAAATACCACATCTTTTTTTAAGCATCCCACAGTTGATGGGCATTTAGGTTGTTTCTAAGATTTAGCTACTACAAATAGTGCTGCTATAAATAGGGTGCACATATATCACTGTGAAATGATGTTTTTAATTGTTCTAGGAAAATAGCCAGAAAGGGAATGGCTGGATCAAGTGGCACCTCTACTCCTAGTTTTTTGAGGAATCCACACATATATCCACAATGGTTGTACTAGTCTACACTCCCACTAACAGAGGCTGGCAGGACTGTGAGGAAAAAGGAATCTTTCCTTAATTTTTTGTGTAAGCCATTTTTAAAGTCCATTACACTATTTACAGTTATTCACTTTATAGTTTTCTTTAAGACAAGACTTAAAAACTTAAACTTACTTTAAGTAAATAATGTTTGTTATTAAAAGGTATGCTAAGTGTGTTAATAGCATGTTAAATATATACAATATTTTATACTAATACATATATTTTAATATTCATATTATGCATATTAAAGAAAATTATGACTTTTATGAAAAATTATTTCAAACTCATTTACCCACCACCCAGCTCACCCTCTGGACTGCCATCAAATAGGTCTGATCTGTAATTCTCTCAGTTACAACAGAGACCAGTTGTGTAATCAACAGCTGCCCGGGGAGGGTGCTGTAGAAACAGCTGGAGAC
This sequence comes from Hydrochoerus hydrochaeris, assembly GCA_004027455.1. Taxonomy (NCBI): domain Eukaryota; kingdom Metazoa; phylum Chordata; class Mammalia; order Rodentia; family Hydrochaeridae; genus Hydrochoerus; species Hydrochoerus hydrochaeris. The sequence continues at coordinate 214,543 of PVLA01001294.1, read as the reverse complement.
ATCTGCGGGCCCATTAGTTGGTATTCCAAGCAAATGTGAACCAAGCAGGTGATCTAACACCTGGTTTCTTTCTTTCTTTCTTTCTTTCTTTTTTTTTTTTTTTGGTACTGGGGATAGAACCGATGGCCTCATGCTTGCCTGGCAGGCACTTATGCCACTGAGCTAAAGCCCTGGCTCACCTGGTTTCTTAAAGGGAGAAAAAAATGTATTGTTCAGGAAGTAACGGGAATTCAACGAAAGGGTTGAAAATGTACATTAATAAGTAACCACTGAAGGCCAAGTATGTGACCACTAAAGACAGAGACATTGTCTTTTATTTAAATGCTGGTCTGGATCAGGTTTTCTCAACAGCAGCATGGGTTTCAGCCAGACGATTCTTTCCTTTGGGGGCTGTGCTGTGCATTGTGGTAGGTTTAGCATCACCCCCAGCTTCTACCTAATAGGTGCCAGTAGCATTTCCCTCAACTGTGATAATCAAAAGTATCTCAGGACACTGCCGATTATGTCTTCTGGGTTGAGACAAAAATGGCCTTGGCTCGGGAACCTCTGGCCAGGAGTATCCACAATGGCTTTGCTACTTACTGCATTCTAAGGACGGGACCACAGGAGCAAACTTAGTGATTCAAGATTTCTCAGCATCCACTGAATCACCCAGATCCCACCCTGTAGGGTCCTGGCATGCGGTGACTCGGGTTGGCACTTTGCTGCCTCCAGGGTTCCACTTAGCAAGTTATTTGCACCCCTGCTGTGGTTTCTGAGCAGTTACCCCATTAATATAAGAGCTTCCCACTGGCTCTGGCGTGAAGTGGTTTTTCTCATGATGTCGCCCAGATCAGTGGTTTACTCAGTGACACTCTAGTGGCCTGAAAGAGTCATCACATCCTCCAGCGGGGTAATGTGCCACATTCCCCCAGGAGAAGCTGACTCATGCAATCAGATCTATTCTAGACCTTTCACATCAAAATTCTTTGCACTAAGCATTTAGTTTGTTTAGACTTCATGTGGATTTCATGACACATAGGTTGTGTCCTGCTCGTCTTCCCATTGGCTGGCTATTAAAACCACAGGTAAACATGAAACAACTCATCCTAGCTTCCTACTGGAGCTGTTCTTGATTTTCTTTTTCAGCACTGGGGATGGAATTGAGGGCCCTGCACAAACAAAGCAGGTGCTCTGCCACCAAGCTACACCCTCAGCCCAGCCTCCGTTAATTCAAAATGGATTACTGTTACTGAAAATGATAAAATTAACATTTTTAAATGCATGCATTTAAGCTTCGCAAGAACCCTATGAGACAGGTACTATCGTATAGAAAGGAAAAACACTTGGCCAGGGATAGAAGCTGGAAGGGAAAAGGTGTTTCCAAACTCAGACAGTCGACTATGGGAGCTGATCTCTTACTGGTGTCTGTGCTGCTGCCTGTGCAGATGCTGTGGTCCTGCCACGCTTCTGAAACTTACCCTTCTAGAACTCTTCCCTTCCCATGACCCCTAGTCCATCCTCTATAAGCTGTCAAACAGGCCCGGTCCTATAATTCTCTCAATCAAAAGAGCCCTGAAGGGCCTCATGTAAACCACATAAACGCCAGCATTTTCTTTGGTGTTCAGTAGGAGGCGTCTCATGATCTGACTTCCAATTTCTTCCCTACTTTTTCTTTTTTTTTTTTTAAACAGTAAAACATCTTATTGGTCATAAAAATATAAATATGGAATGTTTTGGGGGTAGCATGCGATGTTTTGATACATGCATAATTTTACAACTATACTTTTTTATTTTTTTTGGTACCGGGAATCAAACTCACAATCTCGCACCTGCCATGCAGGCACTTACACTGCTGAGCTAAATCCCTGGCCCACATGCATAATTTTAAAATCAGGGTAATTATATCTTTGTGTGTGCATGGTGGGGGCACTGGGAATTGAACCACGGGCCTTTTCACTGAGCTACATCTCCAGTCCTTAATTCTGAGACAAGGTCTCACAGTAACTCTAAGTTGCCCAAACTTGTGATCCAGAGTACTGGGATTAGCAGCATTGGTCACCATGCCTGCTTCCATGACTATTTTTTTTTTAATATACAGGGCATTACTGCTACCTTTTGTCACCCCACTGTATACTAGCATGCCAGAACGTGCTGCTCCCATCTGATTATGGCACAGTGCCATCAATCAACCTGATTCCTACTTCATTTGTTATTATTCTGAGTGTTTCAGCTGCACCAGGCCACTGGCCACTGTCCAAGAAGGTTGTTGGCTTTCCTGCCTCCTCTCTCTGCTCCCGCTGTCACTTTGCCTTTGTACCCTTGCTTCTGAGTTTGGCTTAGAGAATCCTCCCCATACTGAGGGTCACCTCAAGTGCCATTTCTTTTGTGTAGCTTTTTCAAAGGAAAGAAATCCTTTCATGGTGCGCCCACAGCCTCTGCCCCTCCTCTCTGCTGTCATGAGTAAGTAACCCCAATGATCGCGAGCCTCCCAAAGACAGTGGCTAATTAATATTTCTTGTCATATCTCAGCCTTATTCTTGAGCATGCTTTGGAACTGAAGGAAAGGTCAAACTAATGTTTGAATTCAAGTCTCATGGAGTGACAGTAGGCCATATTACTGTCCTGCTGTGGTTTGGATCTTGTGTTCTTCAAGTTTCCATGTGTAAAGATTTGCTCCACAGGAAAGTGCTGGAGGAGGCATTGGAGCCTGTAGGAGGTAGGGCCTAGAGGGAGGTCTTTAGGTCTTTAGGTTATTGGGGTTTACACTTGAAAAGGATGTGGGATCCTGATTTCATTCTTCTCTGGTTCCCTGGCTGTAAGGTAAACAGCTTTGCTTTGATACATGCTATTGTCATAATATGCTCTTCACCCAAAGCAATAGGGCAAACTGATCATGGGCTGAAATCTCTAAAAAACATGGCCAAAACAAATCTTTTAAGTTTATAATTATCACATTTATATGTTTTGGCAATGGAACACTAACACAATTTCTATTGATTAATTTTCTAAAATAGCTATCCCCAGCCATTAGATCAATTTGTATTTTTATAGGGAAACAATCATTGTGAAAGGAGAATTAAGGGTTTCAGGTATAATGATCTGGAGTTCTCAGTTCTCTTTCCTAACAAAATAATTCAAAGAGTTTGCACACTGAGATCTATGCAGGAAGAAGGCAATGGTGCCGACAAGCTTTCTACCTCGGGACTACGCATACACAGCAGATGTGAAGAAAGCCTGAGGCTCTGGCATCTTTCCTCTGTGCTCACACCTGTCAGTCCACTCCAAATACAACTGTCCAGAGTTGGGTTACTCTGTATGGGGAGGTCAATGGGATAGGAGGGATCCACAAATTTCCTCTAACTTTTAATCATGAACGTAAACAAATGCCAAAGGTCTTACTTTTCAGGGAGAAAAGGATGATCTTCCATTTCCTGTCATCTATAATTTTCCTGATAAATGTAATAGGGATGAACATGCAGGAACTGAAGAGGATCCAATGACATTGAAAAGATGATGGACAGTTGCATAATTCTGGATTATTTTTATACTAGAATTTAAATGTATCAGAGGCTTCCATTGTTGTAGGGGCATTGTAACGTGTTCATCATCTCATTTAATTTTCACAAAAACTTTCAGAATCAAGACGGGTACTTTACTGCTTTGATTTTATAGATGAGGGCATTAGGTCTCTGAGACCTGGGTGTGATCACAGCAGGAACATGACCTTTGGTTTGCTAATCCCAGAGTTCCTTCTCTTTCCATTAACCATGCTGGCTGCCTTCTCCCAACAACAGTCATGTCTATTATTTTCCATAATATGTCTACATTGATAATTAAGTGGAAATGATTATTGAAACTTTATAATGAATAGCAAAGCTTTGGCAATGAATTAGGCTATGTAGAGACCCAAGAGAAGAGGTCACTGTGGGACATACAGGTGGAGTTCAGTTCTGAACTTGGCGGGCCGCACAGTTTTAGTGTGAGAAGCAGCACATGGCTGTGGGTGAGTAGGGGTGCAGAGAGAACAGGCTGCAAGGGGGAGGGAAGAATACTTGCCAGGCTGATGATCCAGGCTTGGACAATGGGCTGCTATCAATAAAAAGGGCTGCAAAGGGTTTGGTATCTGTTGTGGCGATTTTGATGACATGTGTCCTTGAGAATAGAAAGGCATCACCATTGCTCTCCTCCCAGGACTTTTTTGCAGTGATATCCTTATGTTAGAGATTGCACAGTTATTGGTTTATTGCCTGTTTCCTACTGTACAATAAACTCCCAAGGACAATGACTTTGTTTTGTTCTTGTCTTCACCCCAGTGGACTGAACAGCCTGAACGCTTTTCTTCAGCAAAATGAAAGGAGAGTGAAGAATGAACAGACATTTACCTAACACATGAAACATGAAGCATAGAAGCATTGGGAAAGTTGAAGAGAAGATGGTAACCCTAGGTTGGTAAAAGATGCACATCTTACTTGCTCTTATTATTCATCATGTTCCCAAGACACATTGAAGAGGAAAACACTTTATCCTCCTCTTGGTCCTGACTCCATCAAGAACGACATTTAAATAAGTCCTGTCTTTGGAAAACTCCATTGCCATCTTTGACTCTGCTCAAGCAAGTAGGAAACACATGGATTAAGAGCATATTGGTGCCCGCCAGATGCCCACTTTCCTATCATTGGAATCATCACATATTCCCAAGAAATCTCTAGACTTCGCAAATTAAGGGATTGGCCTTTCATGTTTCTTACTGGGTGAGGGGAAGGCACATACCTTATTTTTAATAATTCAAAAATAAATAAAAGCCAAGACAGGATAAACAGTTGGGCATTTCATCAGCTGGTTGCCTCTGAAGGGGGCTTTCCAATCCCCCCTTTATCTCTGTCCCAGGACAAGGGTTGACGGGTAGGAAAGTACCATGTTGCAGTGTCCATGGGTGGAAAATTACCAGTTACCAAATATCTCTGCAACCCTTGCAAGGAATCAGGGGCAAGTTACCAAATTAAAAAGTCTCTTTTAAATCCTTACTCTTCCTTGAAAATCCTCAAGAATTATTTTATCATCATTTCTAAAGAAAAATGTGTAATAAAGGGATATTGCTTTCTGGCATCTGATTCCAAATGCACTGATTAAAAAGAAAACCCAAAACAAAACAAAAACCATGAACCCTCCCAAAGGAGAGAGAAAATTTATTATCTACAAATATGACACTGAAAATGGAATTAAGCTTCAACAGGAATGGTGTCTGTAATTGCATCTGCAGGAGTCATGAAGAGACTTTTCAGAGGAGAGAGAGAACAATCAGTCATTTTTCTCTGGGAGACCAAAAAATGTATGAGAAATTATGTTGCAAATTGCAGTGCCTGAGGCTGAAAAATGAGAAATAACCACTGAAGCCTAAGAAAATCGTCAATCAGCTTCATTTTAAGAAAGCAGGCACACATTGTGTGGCTTATCATGGCCTAGGATTAGATAAGAAACACAACATCAGAGCTTTTGTTTTTCTGTTGGAGTTTAGTCAGCAGGAAACTATGCCACTCTATATATAGATGAGGGCACTGAGTAGGGAATGTAGTTTGAATTTCCTTTTCCAGAAGTGGCAATGGGTTTGAATTAACTTGTTTCCAATCCTTCCCCCAACCCTTTCATCCTTCCAGGGATCAGAGCCCATATCTATGACCTGGTGTCTGGAACTGAGAAAAGACAAGTAAAACCGTAAGACGTACAGCGTGGGATCACAGCGTACCTCTCCCAGCAGTCACCATTTCTGATGACAGAACTAAACAACGCTGATTTGACTTTATTTCTAGATGTCTGCAATGTCCCAGGTCATGCCTGACTGGGGCTGAGGGCACTAGGAAGATGTGGAGTGGTGAGGAGGTTCATAGCCGAGTCCCCGCTGGGCCATTAACCTGCTGTAGCTCTTGGCCTTTGGTTCCTTCTCAGTTAAGTGGCGGAATCTACTTGGCTGCCCACGGGGCAAGATCAGGGGAACATCCTGGTACAGTGTGACTCACACGTTTTGAAGTTGGTAGCTGCTGTTGTAACCAGGGATGTACTTGAACACCAGCAATTTATCATACACTAATCATTATGATATACTCATTAATACCCCATTAATAGATAATATTCACTCATTTATTAAAATATTTCATTTAGTGATGTTTTTTAATGTTAGATCTGTGAAAATTTAGTGGACAACGGCTTCCAAGGAAACTAAAGAATCAATACTCATGCTTTGGGAAATGGCAGGGTTTCTATATTGCAGACGCAGGAGTTCAAGTGCAGTTCAAGTTTCTCTTTTGAAAATACACTTCCTTTTAGACCCTCTTAAGACTTCAAAAGATGTTAATGCTTGTATAGTCTCAATTCATTTTCCTGCTAATGATCTGCTTCCCAGCCTTGCAGTGGAGAAAGGGATTGTCTTGCACTAAAATACGATAAATACATGCCTTAAAAGAAAACAACTAGCACAGGAGGTTGGTAACTCTGGCTTCCAAGGGCCAGGGACAAGTGTCTTACTAGAATTTCAAGAGATTTTGAAGAGGTGGTGTTGAACCGAAAAAGAATTTTCCTTGGAAAATTTTCATTTAACAATGTACAGCATTTCCTCTACAATGTATAAAACACTGAACTTCAAATCAGCGCTAGTTCACAAGCAAATAACACCTAGGACTTCAGATATGGCAGTGATTCACATCTGCTAATTATTATGGAGCACTGTGGTTTGCAGGTTAATGTTACAAACATAAGCCAATGCAATAAATATGTCAGAGTATTAAGGTCCAAAGAAACCCTGGGGATTCCCACACTCAGGATCAAGTATTACTTTTTAGAATTTCCTGAGACTCTTGGGACAACATGAAGAAAAGCAATTGTCACCATGAAATGGATGTATCCTTGGATTATAAATTCTATTGTGCTCTTTGAAAGGTTTAAAAATAATAATTGGATAATAGAATTTTAGAGATGGAAGGGATTTGGGCAGCTACCAATTTCAAATTCTTCTGTCCAAAATAAAAATGATTCCTTTTTCTATGTTTTGACAAGTAATAATTTCATCCCTAGCTAATTTGTAACTATAAAAAGGGACAATATAAGAAGACAAAAACCATTTATATACCTATACATATTAATATTAAAGGAAAGACTGTGTATTATTGTGTATCACAATGCTTGGTATGCAGTACTCAGTAGGTGCTGCTGAAAGTTCAAGAAGATTCTAGAACCTTCCTGGCTCTGGTGGACCACTGTGGTTCTGGCCTATCTGTGACAATATAAATTTATGCCATATTAAGTATATTTCCCAGCAGAGGTAAAGCCATTCTATTTCTAAAACTTTCCACAATGGAGCTAACAACCTACTTGAATATATCTAATAGAGTTCTAGTGCTGGACAGGTCCTTAGCAAATAACCTGACCTTTAAAGTTTTCCTTTATGTAAGTAAATTAGTAAACCCTCTGGGACTGTTGCTGGCCTGATCTCTTTTGAAGATCTCCAGTGTCCTTTTTGGAGGCTTGAGGGTCTTCCACATGTCTGATTATAACTTTCTGTAACTATTCTCATTCTCTGTGACTGGTCTTCTAAAAACCCAGGGAGGAACTGCCAACTTTCTCCATCCTCTTAATGAAAATCTCATCCACCTTTTGGAGACAGTAGACCACTCCTTCTCATCTGATGCAAATGTTCTCCCATACTTTCTCCCCCCTTTTCCTTTGACCTTTCATCTTTTGGTTCTTAGTTTAACTGTAGCTCTCTAGAGAAGACCATCTCGAGTCCCACTGACCGGCTAACAGCCTTGTTGTGCACTCTCTTCCCACCTGGCACCATCCCATAATGACCTGCTCAGACCACCTCACAGGGCATCCTAAACTCTGCAAGGATGGCCACTCCTGTATGGAGTTCACTGGTATTCCCAGCTCCAGGTGTAAAGTCTGCTTCCAAAAAGATACTCACTTCAGAACTATTGATGGGCCTTCTAGTTACTAAGTGCTATACTTTAACTGTGTACCTCCAAATTCATGTATTAGAAACTTAACCCCCAATGCAACAGTGTTGAGATGTAGGGACTTTAAGGGGTGAATTAACACATTAATATCATTATCATGGGAGGAGTGGGTTCCTTAGCTCAAGAGTGGGTTTGTTCTAAAAGCAAGTTTAGACCTGCCTTCTGTCCTCATCCTCTTCCCCTCCCACCTGCTACCATGTTAGATGTAACAAGAAGGCCCCTGCCACATTCTCGCACCTGAATCTTGAACATCAGCCCCAGAACTGAGAGAAAATATGTTTCTGTTCAGCCAGGCAGGCTGTGGTCTTTTGTGATGACAGCCCCTGTAAATGAATTCGGTCATGGTCTGGCTTTCGAGGCACATGATCTCACTGATCATTGTGCTGGAGAAGGTCTGAAGGGACAGAAGTGGGGGCAGGAAGGGAAGCAGCAAGGTCCAGGAGTACAGGGGTGGTGGCAAATCCAGGCATCTTCTTCCTGTAGCTTGGATAGGATTTGCTGACCTTTGGACATGGGGTATAAGATAGAGAAAGGTGTCAAGGGTGAGCCGAGGTGTCTGCTGTGGACAGCTGGAAGTATGAAGCTCCTTTCATCAGGAAGGGAAAGACTGCCCTGAGAACATTCCTAAGGGTCCTGTGGGGTCAGGGAGGCCCCATATCGCACTTCATTCTGCTCTGATGAAACAAGAGCCCAGAGAACTCAAAATGGAATTCACATCAGAAAGAAGATCAGGGGCTGATTAGAATTTAAAGTCTGGATTCCAGAATGGAGGCCAACTAGACCAACAGCTTACTGAAGATATTAAAAATAAGAAGGTTACATAACATTTAAATTGAGAAAACATTTCCAAAGGACATGAATCACACCAAGGGAGAGAAACAAAGACAATCTCATTTGAGGAATCCGGCACAAACAAACAGAATCCCTAACAAGACTGGATGGAGCCCATTTGCAATGTTCCTGTTACAGGCATTGAGGACAGATTTTATGTGCCATATAATTTTGCTTAATGCTCACTGCCATTTATTGGGTGTTTACGATGTGGCATGCAATGGCCCAGCTGACTTGGATTGATTAAATCATTTGACCCTCACAAATAATCCAAATGAGACTGGGAGTATTATTATCATCTTTGTTTTACAGAAGAGGAATAAAAGGCCAAAAGAGGTTAAGCGACACACTTTACTAGTAAGCCATATGTGAGATCCAAATCCTGGTGTTTGGTTCTGGAACCCACCACACACTTGGTCTTGCAGTGGGGACTCTCTCCAGCTCAGCTGTGCTGGCTACAGCAGCCCTGAGACTTTGGACAACACAAATTTGTTCAGTTTGTTTCACCAGGTCTCAAGTTCCCTTGTTTTGGACCTCTCCCCTCAGACTGGATGAGTCAAAGCTGGAAATGATCTCCCGCCAGGCTTCAGTGCCATCAAGCAACTTAGGGTAATGATTAAAAACCTTTCCATACAAATCAGAAGAGTTTTAGCAAAACCTCTGGCGAATGTACACAGGACATGAAAGGTTTAGAGACGCCCTTAGATGAAGGATATGGCAAGGTTGTCAAAGATTTGAAAGCTATTTTTTTTTTAAACTTATTCACTATACAACACTGGGGATTGAACTCAGGGCCTCACACTGAACTACATCTCCGGCTCTTTCTTTGTTGTCAGAAAGAGTCCTATGAAGTTGCCCAAGAGGGTCTTAAATTTGTGACACTTCTGCCTTGGTCTTCTGAGTAGCAGGGATTACAGGTATGTGCCATCATGCCCAGGCTAAAAACTTTTAATAGGGAAGGAAGATCAAAAGTAAGATGGGGAAATGTGTTACAATAGGTAAAATACTTAATGTAATGTAAAAAAGAACTCTCTAATGATTATCAGACCTTCTCACCAATGCAGCAGGCTGTTTTGGGGCTGTGGCTGCCATTCAAACTGAGAATGGTCAGAAACAACATCACGGGTAGGGCTGGTTATCTAGATAGACTCCAAGTCCCTTTCAATGGTCAATGCATATTTTTATAGACATTTGGCCCAAAGTCCAGCATCAATGCTGTTTAATGAATCATTTGATCTTTACATTACCTACCATGTTTTCTTCAGGATCAGACTATTAGCCTGGGCTGAGACTCTACAGGTGACATCCTAGGAGCTCTCAGCGGGTAGAGATGGCCCAAGAATCTCTGCAGGCAGATTGCCTTTCTGTTCAGTCACAGTTTTTCCTCTTTGCAGTGTTTCTTTTTGGGAAACTGCCAGGAGGATAGAGAAGCAGTCCTTTCTAGATCAAACTTGGTTAGATCCAGAATGAAATCATGTTGCTGGGCAATGGGGAAAAATTCTAGGTAGTGACAAGAGGGGTGACTTTGCCTAAGAGGGTGATGGCTCCCTCAGTACATGGGAGAGTGGCCGGTGTCATTGGCCTTCTCTCAGATCCTTCCTTCTATGACTCCTGGGAGACCATGCAGATGCTCAGAAAAATGCAGTCTTTATTTGGGAAGAAGGTTCTCCATCTCAGGGTGGACGGTCTGGTCAAAGTGATGCTGAATTAATTCCTAAGGCTGATTGATCTATAAAGAGGATCCTGCACCTTGATCTGGGGTGGATCTGAGAGAGACAGAGATATGTAGGCTCAGCTGCCAAGGTCATGCTGGACCCTCTTTCCTATACCCCAACATCTTCCAGCTTTTTCTCTGATTCATTTTAATAAAGAGCCCTGCCCAATATGGGTCCAACAAACTCACTCATTGGTCTGAACTCCAAAGCAACACTCCACAAATACCCATAGATATTATGAGATGCATGTTTTAAGTGGAAATATCCTACTAATATGTGGTCATGAGTGTCTTCTTCAGATGATTAAAACCCAGATGATTTACCTGGTGTAGAGTAGCCCTGGGATTGGCTATGATGTTAACAGCCGATTGTCTAGGAAAAAGCTATGCTACTGAAAAGAGTTTTGGATTTGGGTAGAAAGACCCAGGCTTGAAGGCTCTGCCCCTCAGCTCACAACACAGGGAAGTGTTTTTACATGTTTAGGCAGAAAGCACGATTTTGTTGTTCATTTCTTCTAATTTTTAATCCATCACAAACTGATGCTTTTGTAAAACATAATTAAAGATGTTCAAAAATGAAGCCTTCTTTAATCATAAGATTATTCTGCCAAATTGCTATACAAGTATCTAAAAGTATGCTCTCAATTTCTGTACTTACATGGTTGCAGATGGGGAAGAGCCATGTGTGGACCATTCTTTGAGTAGGGGGTGTTGGGGAACTCACTCAATCTTACTTTCTCCACGTAGTCAGTCTCCCTGGGAGGTGTGAGGTTAAACAGCACAATGATGGTAGCCGTGATGGCGGTGTGTGTATGTGTAATAGATTTAAAGGTACCACCCAAGCTTTAATCTATTGCTGTTTTCATAGCAGTAGTTGAGAACAATAGCAAGGGGCTGAATTTAACTGCTTTTTCTTTTCTCAGGGAGGATTGGTATTAACATAAAGTCACCAAGTTAGAATTTCTACAAATGCCGGCTTCCCTTCTAAGCTACTCGCTTCCCAAACACACAGTTCTTGGTGGAAGGGGAGGAAGCCGCACCTCCGAGCTCCAGCTTGCGTGCATCCCTGCCTTAGGCTCTCTGCTTTGCTGACTGTTGGGCCTCCTGGACTGCGGTCTTCCCATGCACTGCATCAGGGAACAGCAGTTACTACCCTGTGACATGCATTTAGGGTCCCAGTTCCAGGTGGAAACACTATTGTGCTAGGAAACCCCACGTATTTCTTGGGCAGGAGGCAGGCGGCAGTGGTGCTGGGATTCAGACACACCCAAGCGCTCACACAGGAGTAATGAGCCAGTGTAAGAGATGAGGGCTCTCCCTGCTCGGGATAGTCAGGGTCTCCCGCAGGCCTGCTGTTGGGGGTCCCCTGTGGAGGGGAAAACGCTTTGGGGGACAGAGTCAGGTGAAGGGGGTGCTGCCCAGGGGCTGCCACATCTTCAAGGCTCAGCTGCACCTGATTCAGCTGTGACACTCGCTTCCTCCACCTGCAAGAACAAGGGCGCTGCTCTCTGCCTCCTGCAGCCCCTGCTGGCTCTTCGCTTCCCGAGTAAACATTTAAATTGTCTTTTGAATATCACAAAAGTAACAGACACAAAATTAAAACGTAGCAGTAAAGTATGAAATACAAACTTATTTCTTCCCATTTCCCCACCCCAGGCTGACCTCTATGAATTACATGGACATCCTTTTACACAGCGTTAATGTTTAGAGAAACGTGTGTGTGTGTGTGTGTGTGTGTGTGTGAGACTATTTCTTTGTGATAAATGAGATGATAGTTTGACAGCTGGTGACATCATTTGTTTTTTCTTCCAGACTTGCCTTGGCATTGTCTCATTTTACTTTTAAGCTTTTGCTTTTTGGGGCTGTGTGGGGGTGGGGGTGGGGGCTTGTCCACCGTGTCAACCCCTTGTCTAGCTCCAGCCAACCCCACTTCTTGCTCTCCTCCCCATCCTTCATTACCTTTCCAGCCTCTGCATGGTCATGGCCAGCGTCTTGTTCAGTTCGTCTATCATCCTGCAGCCGGACGGGTGCAGGGGGAGGGTGCCGGTGGAGGAGGGCAGGTGCTGGCCGTGGCTGCCATACTGCAGCTGGTGCTGGATCTGGGCCGGCAGGACGGTGTGGTGGTGCTGGGCCACGCCCTGCTGGCCACTCTTCTGGGCTGCGTAGGATGCCAAGGAGAGCTCTGGTCCCCCTACAGGCATGCAGATCATGACTTTCTTTGGAGGTAGCGGAGGCGACAGTTTCACTGGCAGACAAGGCAATTTCACAGGGGCGCCAGGATCTGCATTAGAAGGAGATGAGAGGTAGGTGTGAGTTGGGGGGTATTGGAAGACACCCAGAACACCCCGTGTGCCCATCCTTTAAAGCGGCCCCTTGAAGAGGCCCCTTGGGTACAGTGCATCCACGTAAGCCCCTGTAGGGTGACTACTGCTCCGTGAGCATCCCCAGCTTGCTTCCTTCTTGCAGGGCACTGGCCCGAAGGAGCCCAAGGAACCATGATGTCAGCAGTGTCTGTCCTAGGTCACATCAGCCCTGAGGCCCCTGAATAGCCCAGACAGGGAAGGGAAAAAGGGGGTGTACGATGATTCTTCTGCTCCTGAAAACCCATGGGCTGTCAAAGTCGACTTTTCTAGGATCTGCCATGTCTACGATTTTAATGCAGTGCCTCTTTTCAGCTGGCACTTGGGGACAGAAGCCAGCCCTGCCTGGGATCACATCCACTAACAGTGTGTCCTTCACAAGTGGCTTGAACACTGCCAATCTTAACTCCCTCATCTGTCCCCTGGGGAGACCACCCCACCTTGGGAGCTCACTGCGTAGGGATGAGTTGCTGCAGAGCCTGGCAGTCTAAACTGTCAGGGGGTTCCCTGGGGGGCACTCGGGGTGCGAAGCCCATCTGTGCTACATACATACAGATGGGAGATAATTTTTATACAATGTTTTCAATAATTGTGTGCACTAAAGGGCGCATACCCTGAACCATTGGAACACGTCCCTGCACTGCCGGGCCAGCACTCCATGGATTCCGGTGCAAAACCAACCCTTGGGTTCCACGCCAGTGCCCCAGAAGCTTCCTGGAGATGGTCCACATGGACGGGGTCAAGATTAGACCTGTGCCAAGGCTATTCTGGAGGGGGGACCTCAGAGTCCCGTGTACCCCACATTCCTAGAAAGCGTCTGGCAGCAGGGAGGGGTGGTTGAGCCCCACACACTGCAAGCTTGTCTTGGAGAGATGTGGGTGATGGGAGGGGAGGACCGGGGTGTGTTGACATCACGCCTATCTCACCTTGGCGAACACTACATTATCCTGACACATCAACTCAGAAGTCATAAAACACAGAACAAGCTTTTCTCCAGCTGTCTGTCTGCCTTGTGTGTGTGTCCTTCCTGCCATCTAACTCCAAATGAGCATGAATCTGACCACGTTACCACTCAGCTTGAGACCATCCAGGGACTAAAGCCTCTGCACTTGTCTCTCAGGCCTCCTACTGGCCATGTGCTGCTGGCGTCATCTCTTCACTTGACTCTTGTTCCCCCAGTTGGAAAAACCCTTCCCTTTCCCATGGTATCTGGAAAGCTCCCGTGCAGTTTCTCCCATTTTCTCTCGTGGAATTTACTGATTGGGAACCTGGCAGATTCAGTTTCCACCTTCAGCTGAGTCTGCCAGGCGGCCTTTGTGCTCTTTCACATTCCCCGTGGGAGCTGTACTGCTCCCCTCCATCCACTGGGACTGCAGGGGACGTCCAGCTTCCCCTCCTCCTTTGGGCTCAGCCGCCCCTTTGCACCCTCACCCCACCCGTGCACTGTCACTCCTGCCTGCTCTTCCACATCTGCGGCCTGGGTGTCACTTCCCCTCGGGTTGGAATACCCTTCTGCTGTGTCTTGTAGCTCTTACTCTCCTTCCCCATCCAGCTCACTGAGACCCTCCCTCCGTTGAGGGAGGTTGAATCACTCGCTCCACTGGGTGCTGATGTGCATCGCCTTGGTGTTAACAGTGACGGTGGCGCAATGACGGAGGTCAGCATGACAGCCAAGACTTCCACAGACCGAGCGGGCCCCACCCAAAATGCTTGGGCCTGGATGTGTTTCAGAGTTCAGCTCTTCCTGAATTTTGGAATATCTGCCTGTACATAATGAGATAGCTTGGGGGAGAAGACTCAGGTCTAAATATGAGATAACTCATGTGTCATATACATGTTCCACGCGTACCCTAAAGGTGATTTTATACAGGGTTTTTAATAACTTTACACATGGTACACTGAGCCATCAAAAAGAGTCACCCATGGCATCATGCTGACAATCAACACGTTTTGGATTTTGGAGCACTTTGTGGTTAGCGTTTGCAGCTTAGGGACACTTGACCTGTGCCATGTTGAGTCTGTGCCAGGTGCTTGCTATTTCCCTGCTCATGAGTTGCTGTGTGCCACCAGCTAGGACCGCTAAGTCACTTGGCATAGGATGGGACAGCCTAGTGCATGACAGCCAGGATGTACCAGCTCCTTTCTCTGGGACCCATGTCCCCCATAGAGGTCACTGGGATGGCCTTCAGGTTCTATTTCTATGTCCCAACGTGTAAAAATGGAAAAGATCAACTTGCCCAATCAGTCAGTTTGCCTAAAACATATTTATCTAATGGTTATTTGGCTTAAATTTAAAATGTGTAATTAAAGGTACTTTTAAAACCAACTTGTCTACAGCAAATTCCAGCTGAATTTTATATTTTTTAATAGCGATTTTTCATGGAGCATTTTGTGAATGATGTCTTATAGTTTCTGAATAGGTTTTTCTATTTTTACCTGTTCTGGAATATATTAAGACATTTTAGCCAAGTATGAATTATTGTTTCAAGCAATAACTTAATCAAATGTTTAGCTTTTCCTTCAGAGTTGATTTACGGGGGGAGTTTTTTTTTTTTTTTTTGGTTTCCTTGCTGATTTCTTATTTGCCTTGTACTTTATTCCTGTTTTTAAAAATACAACAACATATACTCAATATTCATTTTTTGAATATAACACTGCTGTTTTCCTAGTGAGGATGACAAAAGGAAATGCTGGAATGAATGGCATTCGCTCTTTATGTTTTCTTTTGAGATTCTAACTTCCTAAAAGCCTTATTTCATCTGCCTCTTTTAGAGAACGGAGAGGCAAGTCCCTGAGCCTCATGTTCAGAATTCAGAGCCACTGTGTCTCCAGGGGACCTGCCCTGTAGATCAGCTCCCAGATCACGATAACTTTGGCTGAAACCTCAGTTTGAAGAAGTGCTACGAGTGATAGTGTTAAGAAGCACAAAGCTCTGTACCAAAATTTGTTGAGCTAGAAATCTAAACTAAAAGCCACACACTCATTTGGCGTTAGCGTCAGCAAATTGGTTAAATGCTTTGATGTTCAGTCTTCCAATCTGTAACAAGGGAAGAACAAGGCACACGATGCTTAGGATAAGTAAAAGATATAACCTGGGTCGCACTGTGCCTGGCACTAAGCTATGCCGTACATGTAACTGTAATTCTCCTCGCTGTCACCACCGTCATGAATGTGCCCATCAGGCAGCCCATCCTCCCCCAGGCTGCTTTAGGACCCTCATGATCCTGAGCTTTTCTTTGTCACAGCATTTCTGATGGAGTCAATTAAAGCTACTCGATTTGTCTTGAGTTGATGCTGATTTTTTTTTTGCAGTGGTAGATACGATGTACTAACTACATCACTTCCAGTGTGGTGATTTCATCTCCTGTTTTACCCACTAGCATGAACTAAGCCCCGTGCTTAAGAGGTGCTCAATCAAGATTTGCTTGTTTTGCTTCTTTTCCTGTCTTTAGAGCAGGGAGAAGAGGAGGAACTCAGTGTGTAGCTTCTCCCACACCAAGGTGCTGATCTTCAAAGCATGATCTACACACCGCGTGTGAGAAACACCCCATGAGAGGGTCCCTTCCTGGAAGGGCTGTCCCATCACCAGCAGCATGAGAGCATCCAGGGCCCCTGGGGAGAAGGTTTGGATATTTGCACAGGAGCCTCATTCTGAGGCTAAATGTTGAGCATCCTGGTGAAATCAGCCATGGTAGAACATTCAGAAGGGCTGGGCAATCATCCCATCCCTGACAACAAGAAGCTCCATCACTCTGCCCCAGACCCTTAGCCTTCCTGAGCTCAGGCTTCTCACCTGTAGAAGGACAGCATTATTTACCACACTGGCCTGTTAGGAGAAGTAAATAGATTAATGTCCCCGTGATCTCCATGGCAGGTGTTGGAGGGGATGAGAGGGCTGGAATCTAGCCCACAGCCTGTCCTAGTGTAGGGCTGTCACCCCACAGGGCACCTTTTTCTAATTTTATAAAGTTCCCATACAGGTTGGTGAAGGATCTGAGAATAAAATACCCCTGGCACAGTGCTTGATATGCTGCAGGAGTTCAACAAATGTATTCTTCATGGATTTTGAAGTAAACATCATAATAGATTCCCTGTTGCCCTAACAGGTTGTTTTGAAGGTCAGATACAATATGTACACGCTCTGTCAGCTGCAAAGCTCTGCCCGTATCTGCAGTGCTACAGTGGTGCTTTCGCTACACCTCTGAAAACCCACCTATCCTGATGCTTCCCAGCCTGGCAGGAGCTCAGGACGCCCTTTGCTGGGCAGGAGGAGGAAAAAAAGAGGTCCTTTAGTGTGTGTAGTTGCTCTGATGCCCACAGCACAACTCTGGTGTTGAGAGCTAGTGGGATAGAACACGGAACTGGGAGTTAGGAAACCCAGGTTCCTTGCCATGAACCAGTCAGGAAAAGCAAGAAATCTTTATGCAACTCAGTTTCTTTACTTGTGAGAATCCAGTGATAAAAAGGCTCCCTGGACCCAGATAGCACCTCACTGAACATGCTTTGCGTCCACCTAGTGAGTGACGTTTATCAATTGTTGGAGGACACATTCCACCTCTTATTTGGGATGACTTATTTCTGCAGCCAGAGGTCCAGTGTGTGCATAAAGCTGTCTCCACCAATGCAGAGGGAGAACCAAAAACAACCAGTTCCAGGAAACAAGGAAAATAAGCCCACACTGTGTGTCATAGAGCCATAAAAACCCAAGAGGGCCATATTTCCAAACATGATACAGCTGTGGTTTATGACTTCAGATAAGAAATGAAAATATAAGATTACTTCTGCAGCCAGTTCTTGTGCCACAGGACCGAGGGTTTTAAAGACAATTAGTGTGGGGGAAATGAATACAGCCTAAGCACCCTTAATCTGGAATTGTGAAATGTTCTAAAATTTGAATTAGTGAGCATTTATAGGGTGCCATAAATGCAAAGAAAGTTCCATGCCTGGCTGCATGTGATGGGTTGCAGTCAAGATGCAGGTGGATCATTAAAGATAGTGTGTGAAGTTAACTTCAGGCTATGTGTACAAGGAATGTATGAATTCTGCGTTTAGATTTGGGCCCTCGCCCTACCCATTTCTATCCCTGTCCCGACCCTTCTCCCTATCTCTAGCCTTACCTCTATCACTATCACTACCTATCTATTCCAAATTCAAAAGATTTCAGAATCTCAAGCACTTTGGCTGCAAGCATTTCAAATAAGGGAGACTCAACCTGAACGCCCTTAGTGTCTCTTCTCACCAGCACAAAGCTGCTAGCACTTGCTCTAGAGGCCCATGTTTAACTGATGGATCAGTAGTACTTTTAAGTGATAGTAGCACTTAGTGCTAATAAAAAAAAAGGTGTAAGACTTTCTCAGCCACTTATTGACTACTTTCAGCATGTCTGACTCTCGGTCTCCTTTCATCTGAAGTGTAAGCTGAAACACAGATGGGTCTTTAGTTGTGCTGTTGTGGCTGCTTGGAGGTCTTGAGTCAACTCAAGATGTCTAGCTTTCGTGCGGGTTTGGGGAAGAGCCAGAAGTTGCACGGTGCTGGGTGAAGACACACTGCGGTGTGTTTACGAGCCTGTTTCCACTGGATGGCCCCAGCGGCAGCACTCAGTGGACTGACCGCACCTCATAAAGACACTCCGGAGGAGGACTTCCGGAGCTGCTTCAGAAAGTGGCAAGAATGATGGGAGGAGTGTTCAGGGTGAGAAGATGTACTGGGGTGGCGCAGGAGGGCTAATAGCAACGGCTTTCACTGTAATACTCTTTTTTATGTTTATGTAAACATCCAGTTTTTATCATCCCTTTTAGATACAGCCATCTTACCTATGACACAAGGGGCCTCACAGAAGGATATTTGGGACTTACATGAACCTCACTGAACTGCTTAATCAGAGGACCCTTTGTATGCAAAGGGATCTCGTATTGGCTCTGTTGATTCTGGAGCACACCAGGCCACCTTAGGGACCCTAAGGTAACTTGGCGTTTTGTTTTGCTCCAAGGTAAAATGTGCTGTCTGGCCCCTCATGGTGAGAGAGATAGTGAAGAGGAAAACGCCAGGAAACACAGAGTTGTGTGCAATGCCTCAAACCCGGCATTCTCCCTCCAGCCAGGCCAGCCTCTTACAGCTTCAGGAAACAGCTGGCATCTGTGAAAACTCCATCCTGAGAATCCTAAAATTGAGGGCCAGGCCGGCACACACTGGCACCAGCAGAGGACTTTGTTTCAAGGCACTTTCCATGCGGAAAGATGTCAGAGTTTAAATTAAGTTCCTACATGACCATCTGGGATGATGACAATGATGGGGAGGACTGTGCCTCACTGAGAAGGAGGTGCTGGGCGGTGGATGAGTGCAGCTCACCAGCCGAGCCACCTGGCAGGTCACCCTGTGGCTCATGCAACTCTTTGGTACAATTACACTTTATTTATAGCAGAAGAGTGGAGAGGAAATCGTTGGCCAGTACGCACCACTGAACAAACACCTAGAGTTACTGAAACAGACACCTGTTTGCTAGAAATTATAAATCACCTCAATGAAAACACATGGCGACTGGGCATGGTGGTGCACACCTGCCGTCCCATCTACTTGGGTGGCTAAGGCAGGAGGATTGCCAGTTTGAGGTCAGACTGGGCAACTCAGCAAGACCTGTCTCAAAATAAAACGTGCAAAGGGCTGGGAGTGTACCTCAGTTATACCGTGCTCCTGGTTTTAATCCCCAAACCACGAAGACAAAACTCAAAATACCCAAATAACAAAGCACAGTTTTTTGTTTATTTTAGGAACAATGGATTGCTGCTCCCAGGGAAAGCAGGGCAGGCACTTGGTGGCTGAGCTGTGGAATTTGAGCTTTCCGTAGGACAGGCCTGTGGAAGGTAAGCAGTCCAGAGATGGATTGCTGAAGGACGCACGGACCCCACAGCACTCATGAACCATATCAACTTTATAGCCAGGCAGGGCAGTGCATGATTGTAATGCTAGCACTCTGGGAGGCTGAGACAGGAGGATTTTAAGTTCGAGCTCAGTCTGGAAAACTTAGTGGCTTAGCTAGATCCTGTCTCAAAATAAAAGGGTTTAAAAAAAAAAAAAGAGTTCGGGATGTAGCTCAGTGTCAAGGCCCTGCGTTCAATCCCCAGTGCTGTTAAAAAAAATCCAAATCATAGTCACAAAGTGAGCACAAATATAATCATCTGCTCTCAGAACACTAGAAGCAGAAGCTGCAAGCTATGATGGTTAAAGGATATAAATTTAGAATCCTATAAAAATACTACATACAGCATAGAACTACAAAGAGGTAGAACATTTATGGGGAACATGTAAATGAGCTCAAGCTTGATCCATAAAAGCATTTTAAAGGAAAAATAAGCATAGCCACAGTACATCCCTAGCTGTGAATCTCTCATGCAGATATTTGTTCATTGTTGGAGTTTACATCCATATTTCATGCATTTAGAGAGATGACGTTGACTGTGAGGTATGTGAAGGGTGTGTTCATTTCCTGAACATTCCTAAGGCAGCCCTGAGACCTAAAGTGGGACCACGAGTTTGACCAATGGGTGACAGTCATGTTCTAACTGCTACTCTTAGAAAAGGTTGCTTTTCCTTTGGTTTATCATGTTTCCTTTGAAAATTATAGAGTATAGGACAATCAGATGTCACTTTCATGGTAGAATTCAGAGTTGGTGAACCTTTTGCCCAGTTTCCTTAAAGAATCAAAGTATCTTGTTATGACTCCTCAGAGGAGGAATTATTGGGCTTAGCCTTTAAAAAGTACTTAGTGACAGAGCCTTCTCTTCTTCCAAGGCCTTGTGTTTTGCTGCAGGGCAGGGTTAGGTAAAGACCCAGCAGGTGGATCCCTGCCCTCATGCAGCTGAGCCCTGGGAAGGAAACCAAGGGCAATAGGCTGGTGCCCTTTGCACCCTCAGGTTAGTGCCCAGTGTGCCTGAATCAGTCACTTTCCCAGTGCGGGGGGAAAAATGGCTGACACAAACTAAAGGAGGAAATGTTTAGTTTAACTCATAGTTTTGAGGGCTCAATCCATGGTCAGTGACTCCAAGGCAGAAGGGGCTTAGTGGAAGGGTGTAGCACATGAAAGATGCTCAACCCATGGCAGTCAGGAAGCAGACAGAGAAAAAGCTGGGGGATGAGAATACACCCTTCCAAGTCATGTTCCTGAGACCCACTGCTTAGTACCAAGCCTACCTCCTAACAGCACACTTAATTATCAACTTGTGATTAATCCCATGAACTACCACCATGAGAAGCCCCACATCTGAATCCATGAGGATTTTGAGGGACACTTTAGATCTAAATTACAGCAACCCCCCCCCCCGTTATATTCATATACCCACTTAAAAATCCATCTGAAAGACGATGTCACCATCCATTGTTTCCATAGGAGTGTCAAGGGGAAACGCATGACTGAAATCAAGCTATAGCTGCCAACTGTCCACCGGAGATGCCACTTCCTCCTCCTAAGAAGTTCAAACCCTCGTCCTGGCCATCAGTGTTCTCAGTTTTCAGCATTATAATGCTACAAGAACCCTCTATGCTTTCCAAATGTGACCAGTTGGTAGCTCTTGAGTGTAATATGCTTCATACTCATGTGCCCTTGGGTGCTCTGCTTATTAAGAATAATCCCCCCATGCCTACTGGACAAAAGTTCACTCATATTTTAAAGGTTTAAGTATGTTCTCCTTTATGTTTTCTTTTTATTCCACTAAAAGGATTTGACCTTTTCATATTTGAAGTTCTTTAGAGCTGTATTTCTAACTCTCCGTATCAAACATTTTCTATAGCTCATTCCACTCTGTAGCAGCTGTGTGAAAGCCTTAACAGATTCTGTCCATTTAGGAGGGTTTAGCAGGACACCTTATGCACGGTGGGCACTCAGACTGTAAGTGCTGAGTGAATTAAATCTTCAGTCTAACAGCTACATAAAGAAGTATTTTGCTACAATCTTTGTCCTGATCATAGATGTCCCAGCAGAAAGCAGCCTTTAGTACAGTTTTTGATCAATAAAGTCTTTATGTGTGCTACAGAAAAAAAAATTCTGCATTTTGAGAAAAGAAATCAAGGATGAAAAAACACAGGGAAACTGATATAAGAAGTCAGTTTGGGTAATTTCTCTCTTCCTCCCATTTATACTTTAGGGTTAGGTTTGGGGTAAGGGTTACAGTTAGGATTGGGGCTTTCCCGTTCTTAGAGATGGGCAGGGCTCAGCTTACAGTGTGTCTCTGGAGCCAGACCGCCTCCTCCCGATGTGTACACTACAGGCTGAAGTACTCCTTTGCCTTCACCCTCCCAGAATCAGGTCTCACGCAGCTTGATGGAATTATCAAACCAGCCAATCCTAAACTGCCTCATTGTTCTGCAGAAACGCCAGAGAAGACCCTGGCTTCAGATCTTCCAATCACCTCCTCCCTGCCTCCGGGCCTCCCTGAGGCCCATCTGGCCCTGTGCGGTGCTAACTCATGTCTGCTGTCTCTAGGAACACGCAGATCATCCGCTCTGGCTCTCCTCGGCCTTCCCTATGTCTCCTCTTGCGGTGCACTGGCCTGAATGTCTTCTGAAAGAGCACAGAAGCACTGGTTAACCAGGGTGCGCAGAGCTCAAGCCCTCCTAGGAGGCTTCCATGTTGTGATTCATTTGTCCTTTCAGAGGTACAACTAAAGTCCAAGTTCTCAGCTTCTTAATCCTTGATCTTCCTGTACTATCAGAGTAGAGTTTTGGGAGAGGTAGAGGGAGAAGTCATTGGAGGATTCTGTAGGGCTGGTGAGGAACACGAGAGCAGGTGGGGTGGGGCACTGGAGAGAAAAGGAGAGAGAGAAAACCAGAGGATGACAGAGAAACAAAATGAAATTACATCTCAGAGTGCGACTGCGAGAAGTGACAGTGTCTACAAAGCTAGAGAGATGGCTATAAATAGGAATGTTGGTGTTGACACGCATCGGATCTCTAGTCTCATTAGACACGTACAAGTGCCAGGGCTGAAGAATTCCACAGGGCGCAGATGACATTTGTCAGGTAAAATTGAGGTTGCAAAGTACTTTGTTAATGTTGAAATTTGCAATCAGCCAAGTTCTGAGGATACAGTCATCCTTCGGTACCTGTGGGGATTGGTTCCTGGAGCCCTCGAGGATATCAAATCAGCAGATGCTCGGGTGTCTTATAGAATGCAGCTAATATTTGCACCGAAACTACACAACCTTGCTGTACACATTAAATTATCTCTAGGTTACAGATAATACCGGATCCAGGGTAACTACCCTGTAAGTAAAATAATTTCTAATATAACACTTAAAATTACATTATTTTTAATTGTTTCATTGTTGTTTTTTATTGCTTTTATTCCTGAATATTTTCAAACTGGCTGGTTCAATCTGCAAATAGAGGCCCGAGGGCAGTAAGTTTCCTGGTATTATAGGGTTCTAGATGTTCAAATAAGCCCCAGGCAGGTTCACTGTACCAGAAGCACTTGTTTTTAATGAGCGGCAATGATTTTCTTTCTCTGTTGAGCTGACAGTCTCTAATCATGGTCAGAAACTTCCCATGTGACTCGCTTCTGGCTCTCATGGGTCACCTCCTTCTTATCTGTTCTTGGGAACTTGACTCAACTGGACTCAGGTCTTACTCTAAATAACTAAGTGCCTTGAGAACATTACTTAGTTTTGAGAGACTAGATACTGCTGGTCCTTGCATTAGGATATGGACTGAGATTCCCCTGCATCCCAATCATATGTTGAAGCGCTAACATTATGTGACATATGTGACGGTATGTAGAATAAGGGGGTAATTAAATTTACAGAAGGTCATACAGATAGGGCCCTATTTCACAGAATTAGTGCCTTTACAAGAAGAGATACTGAGACCTATCTCTCTGTTTCCGTCTCTGTCTGTTTCTCTATCTCTCTCTCTGTCTCTGTCTCTCTCTCCTTTCATCCAAGGTGAGAGCTCTCACCAGAAAATGAAACTTACCAAGCCTTGAATTTGGATTTCTGCCTCCAGAACTGAGAGAAAATAAACTTAGATGAATCACCTGGTCTATGTTATTTTGTATGGCAACCTAAGCAGATTAATATAAGTTATAAAAATAAAGAAGCAGGTTTTCTAGTTTCTTAATTGGGTGAAAATATACAAAGTTAAGAAACAAAACTGAAAATTAAAAAAAGTTTTAAAATAGGCATCTTGGTATAAACTTATGGTGAGCGGCGAGGGTCGGAAGACAACCAAAGTGGGCTCTAGCCTGTCTCTGCCATTTACTGCTTTGCAACCATGTTGAAATGACTTCTCCAAATTTCATTTCCATCTTCTGTGAAAAGGAGGTAAGAATGATACTGGCCTCCGTCTCGTAGGACTCCGTGGTACACATGAAGTCATAAAATGCTAGCGCTGTTACTACCACCCAGCTGTGACTGTCACACCGCGAAGTCCGGTCAGCATGTAAGCTGACTGAACTGTCGTGTATGGTCCCCTGGGGTACCTCATGCACAAGGCATAGGTTATTCATGCAGTGCTTAACACATGACTTCTGGGACCAGAGGAGTGACTCATGCGGATTTAGAAAGGCAAGGAACCAGGGCTTTGTCTCAGTCACTTGTCTGCTGGGGTCATCTGTCATCCTGGTAAGAATTCATTCTGAGGCGCATTCATCTCATACCACATTCAAAACATGACAAGCTCCACTAGCGCCTACACTTGCAGAAGGGCGGGAACCTCCTGCCCACCGATTTCTGACTCCTGTCACAGGCCACTGCACAGGCTGATGACAGAGTAGATGAGAGGGAAGATGTCAACAAGAGAAGAAAGTGTGGGAGAGCAAGAAAGTCCCTTTCTCTGTGGTTGAAAAACAGAGAAAATGTGTAAGACAAATATTCCCCAAGCAGTTGTGGTTTTCCTTGTAAACCAGAAGCAAGCGCTGAAGTTGAGATAACTCTGCATGACTTTGTGTGACGATGAACTCAGAAGGGACTCCAGTTCAGGGTCTATTTATTTTTCCAGCATTCTGCTAAACCATTGACCATCATCCATGCTCTTTGAAGCAAGCTTGGTGCCTTTCTATGGTCCTTGTGTTTTCTTTCAGACAACAGAACAACAGACACTGAGAACATATCATAGATCTCCATTGAGAGCTCTGGAATTCTTTGTTTACTAATTCTTTCTGATGTGGCCCAAGTGTCTCTAGAGTAGTTAGTAACAGAACAGGGTTAATGGAGCTGCCTCATGGTGATATGGATTTATTATGACTGATTGTTCACTTATAAAAATTAAGCGAGTCTAATTGAGTTCAGACCCAAAAGGACAACACTAGATTCACAATCCCTAGGCATCTCTACTGGTTTCTTCCTGAATGTTTAAGAGACTGGCGAGAAGAGCAAGAATATAATGTATTTTTGTGCATTTAATTTTAAGCTTATGAAGGTGCAGTTCATAGATAATATAGTCCATTCATGGAAAGGGACTGAAGAAACCAGAGAGACCAGGCCAGGAGTCCTTCAGACAGAGAGAGTCCCATGGGTACTACGCCACTACAGATGCAGGGCTCACAGCTGAAGCTCCAGTGTCTCACACATTAGATTGTGTGAGACACACTGGATGTGAGTTTTTTCTTCCCAAATATTTGTGACCTCTGATTGGCTGCACTAGAGATGTGCAACTCATGAACACAGGCTGACTGTGTGTGTGTGTTCATGAAGCTGCCATAGGGAGGCATCCACCTTGGCACCTAGCTCGGTATTCTGTCTATGGCAGGCACACTGAATAAATAGGTACCTATGTACATGTACAGGCTTACTGATCATTCATAAAGGGGTTCAATGTCAAAGTCTCAAAAGGCACATAAGCTTTGACTCAGCATTTCTAACTCTGGAAATAAATCAGAGAAAAATCAAAGATGCTTATATGGAGAGATGTCAGCTGTAGAGGATGTTTGCTGTTGTGTGCTTCATGAGAGAGGAGACAGAAAAGTTGTGAGGGGCCAACCCAGTAAATCTTGATCTACACCATGTAGCTAAGGAAACCATGTAGAGTATTTACTAAAGTGAGAACCATTCCATAACAAGTCACTAAAAGCAGTGTGCAGATGGGGAGACATCAGTATTCCATTTTTATTAGAGGGACCGACAAGCAGTGGGTGTCCCTCAAAAGGATGCCGATGGGGCTACTTCTCCTTTGTGATTTTTTTTTGTGAATTTAAATTTCTGGGCACTGAATTAAAGTGTTACTAATGTGTGGAATGTTTATCTAAATATAGACATTTGCTCTTTCAAATCACAAATGTCCAACTAGAGTGGACGCCTGTTTATCAGCACAGTAGTTCAATGTGAGTCTACACCAAAGTTGGACTCTGACAAAAGTCAGCGCCATGAGAGATGCATCCTGCTGCCATGGGAACACATCATCCCTGTGCCAGGAGGTGGGAAACCAGCGCCCATAGGCCTCTGCTGCAGAGTTCCTGTCAGTCCTGAGAAGGCATTTATTTTTATTGAATTTTAGTTTTTCTGCCTCAAGATAGGTGATAATTCTTCCCTATCTCCACCCAATTACAGGCTATAAAACAGGGCTTCAATTACATGGCATTTGTAAAAATGGCAAATCTAACGTAAGAAGGCAGTCGATTAGCATCAGCTAGGACTATCATCAGGGTTGTTTTCCAACTTAAAATCTCTGATTATACCA
The DNA here is from genome assembly GCA_004027455.1 of Hydrochoerus hydrochaeris. Lineage (NCBI taxonomy): Eukaryota > Metazoa > Chordata > Mammalia > Rodentia > Hydrochaeridae > Hydrochoerus > Hydrochoerus hydrochaeris. The sequence continues at coordinate 187,988 of PVLA01001294.1, read as the reverse complement.
TCACCTTAAGTCACATAGTGGCATTTGATTCATGTGCAAATGTGCAGAGAAATAATTTCATTGGTTCCCCAAACTTCTTAACTATGGGTACATTCAGTAACGCTTCAGAAATGAAAATGTCAAAATCATTTTAGGGTAACATTGCTGAACTTATTCTCCCTCTAAAAATATTTCCCGCGTACTCTGCAGATTATCATCTTTGCTTTTTTTTTTTCCCTTTAAGAGACCAGACATCAATGAAATGAATTGTAATAGGAAAAATGTACTGGGTTTTAGATAGTAACTTAAAGACAAAACATAAAAAGCCTTGACAAACTCAGTATGAAAGAAACAAAGCACGATTCTTTATCTTTGCAAATGTTTTGATGTCAAATCTATTCTTCCCAGGTGGGCAAATAATCTGGAAGTAGTCACATAAATACAAGGTACATATCTACACATACACACAACAGGAGGCTTTTGGCATACGGCCGGGAACGTATGTAGTGAGACACAGAAATGCCCAAACACCCCGGGGGCAACCTCCCCAGAGATGTGCACTCAGGGCCCAGGTCACAAGAACGACAGGTCCCTTGAAGGGAAGGAGGGCTGCACACCCCGGAAGACGTGTCCACTCACCTGTTAAGTGGTTGGCAATCCGGGCAGTGGGTTTGGGAGGCAGGGCCGGGGGCTGCTTGAGAAGGGACAGCTGCTTCACTGGGGTCTCCTCATGGTCTCCAGAGAAAGCAGCAGGTTTTTTTGGGGGCAGTAGCAGGACTGGTTTGGCTGAAGGATCTTGGGACAGGAGGACTCCAGATTCACTGGCAGAGGGACTCTCTTCAGACACTGAGGGGACAACCACATGATACACAGGAGACATTACACACACGCAGTGCAGGTGGGGGCAGCCGGGGACACAGGACAGAGATGCAGGCAGGCTGGCCAGACAGTAGGCACTGACCACCTCAGGTTGTCACATTAATGTGGGCACACTGGGAATCCAATTGAGCAGGAGGCATGGTAAAGGGACCGAGAGGAGGCAGAGGAAGACAGAAGACAGAAAGGGAAGGAGATGGTGGAGAAAGGAGGAGGAAGGACATTTTCTCATCAAAAACATCATTTCAAACTCGGTGCTTATCAGGCAAAGCATATGGACGCTTCATGGTATGACTCATGGGACCACAGCAACGGTCAACAGGACGGCAGCTGCATTAGGTCAAGCATGAAGAGTCCCCTGAGCTCAGCCAGAAGAACCTAGTGCTGGGCTCGTTGCGAAGGCCTGGGTGCTTTTTGATGGGGATGAAGACAGGGTGGGATTCAAATGGGTGAAGGTCTCTGTGTTGCCCCTGGGGTTTGCTTTGTCCCTGTTCTCTGAGCTGGGACAGCAAGTGTTCTGGGAGGCTGCCACTGAACAGCCGGCTTCCCCAGGTCCTGGAGTCAGTGCTGAGTGGCAGCCTCCCAGAAAGACCCTAACATGGGGAATACTCTTGCCCTGCCAGCTCCCTTGACCCCCAACAAGGCAAAGGAAGCTCATGGCCTCAGGTTTGCATTGTTTCCATAACTCAGTGAGAAAGCTCATACTGTACAGTGCCTTCCTTCCTTGCTGATCTGGGCAGCAGTGTTCTGCACAGCAGTAAAGCCTGCAAAGAATTCCAAGAGCATAGAATTCTCCCTGTCTTAAGGCACATCCTTTGCCAGGCACCTGTGCACATGAGTTTTGCATCTGGCATGCAGAAAGTACATGGCTTTTCTGCCCGTACCCCAGATATTCCAGAGGTTCCTCCCTGATGACCTGTCGGGATAGTTACTCTCTATTGAGAAGGGCTTATCTTTGGATTTATTAGACCACTCTTCAAATCTCCTAAGAAGAGTACCAGTCACTCAAGTGACTCTGGACCAGAGAGAGAGGCAATGGTATGATGGCATCAACCGACCATCATCTCTTGCAGACTCCTACTACCCAGAAAACTGTACACAACTTGGTCGATAATTAAATTAACCGACTGTATCCAGTAAAGTGACACAAGCATTAATTGGTATACTGAGAACTAGAAAGAGTATGGTCAGGTCTTTTAAACAGGTAAATTATATATCATACAGAACATAGGAGTCTTGGCTTTATTGTAACAGAGATGCATGTTAGAAAACAAAAGAGATTTAAAATCATTAATGTGACACAATCTATATCTCCTTTAAGGTGATGAGAGTTATAAAAAAGAATTTTTAACAAGTGGAGAACAATATGTATAAATATCCCCCACATTTTCTTATCCTAATAAGTATGAAGAACTAATAGATTAGTTTCATCCATATTTCCATATTGGATATTCCATATTCTTATACAAAGAATGGTTCAAAATAGAACCCTAAATCCAGCCAGGCAGAGGGCCCACAGTGACACTGTAGGGTCCTGCCTGTTGACCTTGCCAGTGGCATTACCTGGCCCATCCATGATGTCTGAAGCTTGGAGCACCTCGTACGAGCAGGGATCCCTGGGCATCGGGACTGGCTCCATTTCGGACAGTGCAGGCAGAGACAGCTGGCTGGAACTCAGGGATTGCCCGTTTTCCAGGGAGTCATCTTCATTCGATATGGAGAGCTCCCCATCTGTCAGAGAGAAGGTGATGGCAGCGTGAGACCATGTCTGCCTTCCAGGGAAGGGCAAGGCTTAGTGTACTGAGTCTAGGTGATTCGGACCAGCTTTATCGAGGTCAGTATCCAAAGCTGACATCTGTTCTTTTGCTTTTAAGATTTTAGAGATAGGTTGTCTATCCATCAGAGCAACACTATTCAATGATCCTCAGCAACTTGCTTGCTTTCTATCTTTCTCATCACAATTCGTCCCATGTTCTATTTGTTTTTTAAAAGGAAAGTGAATTAGAATTAACTTTTTGTTCTAATTTTTTTTTTTTTTTTGGTAGTGGGGATCAAACTCACGACCTTGAGCTTGCCGGACAGGCGCTCATGCCGCTGAGCTAAATCCCTTTTAAAAAGTTGGAAAAACCCAGTAGGTCTCAGACACGGGAAAACAAGGATTGAGAATTCCCACTCTCAGGAGAAAAGGAATTTATGTCACTGAGCAAGAGCAAGGTCCAAAGGTCCCAGGAAAACTACTCATCCTGGCTTCTGTTTCCCAGTTCCTCTGAGCGGCTGAGCGTTCTCAGGAGCTCTGATCGATCTCTATCTAACAGGCTGCCGCAGCCCGGCTGCAAGTGCCAGAACTCTCCAGAGCCGACCACCCATCACGCCAGCTTTGATCTTCTTACAGCTGGCTCAGCAGCTCAAGGGGCGGCTGGTTGACACCTCGGTGGAGGATCAAAGGCTCCTGTACAATGGCCATTTGTCAGATCAAAATTTCCCCACTGTGATTTCATCTTAGCCTAGGGGAGTCTTAGATAACTAGATATTAAAGTCAAATTAATTTTTAAAGCTGACTGAAAGCTATTCCAGTCAGATGAATAAACACTCAGATGAAAGATAAAGTCATGGGTACTGAGAAACTTGGAAACCAGCTAAGCAATTACCTGATTTAACACAGGAAGAAAGATGGCAGGGTAGAAATGAAACAGTGGAGTAACTCCAGGCTTAATCTTTTTCTTTCACTTGTTCCTACCAAAGTTCTGATTTCATATAGCATTGATATACGGTGGCACAGGATTCCTCCAGTCTACGCCTTCAGAATTGGCCCAGTGAAATGTTCAACAGAGTAATCTACCAACCACAGACAGATGATGATTGACCAGAATCTTCTGCAAATATTAAAAAATTACCGCATACTGAAAACAGTTCATCTGAAATAGACACTAGAAAGCACTGGCATTTATAGACTGGTTGGCTTTTTTTCTTTTTTATTCAGTCTTTTAAAAAGTGTCCAATATGGTAGTAGAGGTTATCCTAATTGAAGTTAACAATCTGATTACTACTCACGAATAGCAACACAAGAGCAATGCATGTGCTATGGGAATCCCACAACTGAGCCGGTACTCCAGCATGGCAAGGGCTGCGGTGCATTAATGCATTGCTAAGGGATGATCCCCAGTCCTCCGTATATGGTTTATTTAGGATGTTCAAGCTGACACCATGGGAAGTGACTATGCTTAAATTTCCCAGTTGGGGGGACAATGACACAGCTGCCATTCAGTTCAATGCATCTCTAAGAGACCACTTTGATTTTTGATGTTCCAAGAATATTCAAAGTCTTAGACAAGACAACCTGAGGGCACTGTAATGCTAGAGTCAAGTTCTGTTGCACTGGGGCAAAGAGGCAACTGAGTACTTAGCATTCACTTTAACTGCCGGCCGAGCCACAGAAGCGCCATTGGGAGGAGATGACACTGCAGGTGGATTTCTGTTGGCCCTGAGGTTCTCAGGGTAAAAGGCTTTGTTAGTAACTGAGAAGTGACATTGCTCATTCCTCTTTGGAGGTATTCACTCTCAAAAAAAGCAGTTCCCCATGGAGAAAGATTAAAACAAAACAAAACAAAAACAAAAACAAAAACAAAAAACAAACCAAACAAAACCTTTGCTAGGTCACACAACCCCAAACCATTTTGGGGAGAAATTAATTTTGGGAATTCTACTGTCCTATCTGCTAAAGGCACAATTCCAAAAAAGCAAAACCAAAACCAAAAGCTAAAATAAGACACTGATCATATTGCCTTCCTACCTGTGGTTGTAGTAGTATTATGTTATCAAATTTTGTTTCTTGCTTTTTTATAATACTATAAGCAAAATTTGCACAATCACCATCTTAATGATTATTTCAACTATAGAGATGTTTACTCAGCTATTTCCTTATGGCTACTCACAAGATAACTTCTAATGTTTTATACTATCTTGAAAACAAGGCTAGAGAGACCATCTTCTGTATAGAACCTTTTTTTTTTCTGCGATTAACATTCTCTCCCTTCAGGATAAATTGCAACAAATCAAAGTTGGGTATGAGAGTTGGGAAAAGTCAAGGTGAGAAGAAGTTAAGCTCCAAAGCATAAAGAAACAAAGGAGTGAAAGAAAATAGCAGATGTGTGCTCAGAATACTTGAAGACTACTTATTAGAGGAGAATCTTGTCCTGCATGGAATTTTCCAGTGTTCTAAAAATGCAATTTATGTGAAAGTTCTGATCCCGAATCTTAGCTCAGACAACCCATTTTTAAATTTTTTGCTTTTCTCACTAATCGTACCTATGTCTACTGGGAATCATGGTTGTGACTATACTCCAAGTGCTTGGTTTTAAAATTTCAGTCACCTGTTGTTTTGTTATTGTCACTTGTTTTATATAAGGGCTTACTATGGTTTGGATGTTGGATGGCCCCCAAAAGCTTCTTACTCAGAGGAAGACTTTTAGGAAGTGCCGTGGCCCTTTAAAAAGTGAGGCCTAGTGGGAGGTCCTTAAGTTATTGGGGTGTGTCCTCAAAGGGGACAGTAGGTCCCTAGTCGCTTTCTCTTGGTTGCTTCCTGCCTTATAAGCAGTTTTCTCTGCCTCATGATCTCCCCACTGCCACCCGACATTTCCCCACCAACCTAAAAGCGCATGCATGGATCCTCAATTTTAGACTAGAACCTCCAAAACCATGAGCCAAAATACCCTTTTTTTTCATATAATAATTATCTTAGCTATTTTGTTACAATAACAAGAAGCTGACTAACACAGGAAAATTCCCTGTTTTGGGGTGATTGACATTAACTTCTGGTCAATTAAATTTCCTCAAAGCTCAAGGTTAACTGAAGTTGTTATTTATAGATGAATGTCACCATGGAGGATGGGTGACAGAAATTCATTCAAGTTATCATAGACCTTTAGATAACATCAGTTCCTACTTTGAAAAAATTTACAAGAAAAATGGACATTTTGTTTTGAGAAGGTGTAGAGTTTATGCCTCTTTGGGGACCTAAGATAAAAAAAAATGTGCCAATTCTAATTCTTAAAATCAAAAGTCCTTTAATAAACCTAAGATCACCACTGAATCTGAATCTTTTAGCCAATGAACTATGGTTTATATAAAAAATCCATGTTTAAAAATTATTTCTAGTTGGATAAGAACTCTGATTAAATAACAGCTGATAAAGGTATGAAGAATTACTTTATATCAATATGCTGAACTACAAATACATTTCATATGGGTAAAAAAATGAAAATTAAAACTGAAAAACTAGAATAAATAAAAATAAGAAAAAAGAATAGCAGAAATAACACATATTTATTTGTTCAGGCTGTGCAGAGGGAAGTCCTATGAATAGTTTTGATTTACTCATAAAACTTTCTGAATTTTAATTTGCAAAATGGAATGGTGTATACCAAAAAGAAGACAAAAAGCAACATAATGGAAAAATATGAGGTAAACATAGCTTATAAAAGAACAAACTATTCCAGAAAGAAAGCCTATTTGTATAGGTAAATAAAACTGAATCCCAGGAGCCATTTGCAAATGCATAACCTTGCTGGGAAGGAGAAAAACGCAAAGAAAATGTACATGTGGGTGAGGCTGATATAGGAAAATGTGTTTGAAGTAATGTCAAGTGCAAACAGGAATTAGAACAATATGCACACGTCAGTTACAATGACACTGAAAAGGAGCATACATGTGGGTTGGCAGCATTCTCAAGGGAATCCGGCATGTGTAAGTAGGGTTTAATGACCATTAACTTGTTTTATCCCACAAAGATGCTAATGTTTATTTCTAAAAATAAAAAAAATTTGCATGCTGCCTCATTAAGATAAATGAAAAAAATATAACCGTTTGTGTTAGAGGGGTAATGCCTTCCTTGCATCTTTGGTTCTTGGCAGGAGGAATTTTCCATAAATGTGCATGATTTCTGCCCAGTTTCCTAATGGACCCATAGACACAGCCACTGGTTCCTGTTTTTCCCCTGGGAGGAGCTTCGGTCTCTTTTCCTTCCCATGGGAGAGCACTGCAGACTCAACACTAGACTTTCTCCCTTGCTGGGCTGATCGTGGGTGTTCAGGGTTGGGTGTAGGAGAATCACCGGGCCTGCTTCTAACTTCCTTCAGCCCCGTCTGTCAGACCCTACCATCAGCTCCCATCCGCCTTATTTTTCGAATGGTTTAGAAATACAGACTGAAGAGTGGTACTCACAGTGGGCCCCTCACATCCCTAACAATTCAGAGGGAAGAGAGCGAAAAAGGGAAGAAAGCATTTCTTTCACCTCGCGCAAAAAGAAATGGCGGGTGCCATGGATGAGGGACAGAAGGAATGGTGTTAAAACCACGCTCTCCTAGGAAGCCTGCATTTCAGAACCCAGGAGTGTGCCTGTGAGCACCCCTAACTTACGAGCCAAAAGAGCAGCACAGAATAGTGGCAGAACTGGACTCAGACCATGGGGAAACCAGTGTCCTCTTCTGGCCATTGAACTACTTAATCTCTGGGGACTTCTGCTTGTGACCTTTGACATCAAGACTATAGTAGGTGATGCTCAGTCTCCTCCCAGATCAGCGTGCTGCTGGGAGAGATGAAATAAGCCCCCTCCTCGCCTGCAAATTAGCCTGACACAAGACGCGAGCCAAAGCGACAGCATTGTACATTTAGAGTTTCTGTTTTTGGTCTGACTTGGTCTGTCTGGAGATACTGCAGCAAGAACTGGGAAGGAAATGGATGTATTTCTGGCTTGTTAAATACTGTCTTATATTTTTATTTCAAAAATAGTAAAAAAAGTTTTAGGATAGATTTAGAGGTCTTTACTCATTATATAAAAAGACTATACACAGAAAAAACATGGACAGGAACAAAGACTGGAGAAAGACACATTTTTGGAGCATTTGCAACGTCAAGTACTATATCAGACGTTTTGCAACAGTTGTAATAAAACCCTAGAAACAATATTTCAGGAACTCATATTTCATGACTCACCATGTTCTTTTTTTGTCCCTCCCTCTAAGATCCATTGAAATTGGGACCAAAATTATCTTCACTGTAGGTAAATTGCAAATAAACACAGCTAAAAGGTACTGGGTTTGTATACTTTTTTTTTTATGAGTGTGTGATCTGATTTAAAATTATTTACACTGAAATTTTAATTCCTTAAGTAAGGATGACAAAAATGTAGCTGTTGTTTATAAATAGTATATACAGCTGTTGCAATTCAAACTCAAATTGTTAACAGTCCTCCTAGGAAAGGTTACATTTCTGCACCCATCCTCAAGAAAAATTATGTAAAATGTCATGTAACAATTTCAGGCTGAAAACACAGGCAGGTGTTAGGTAAACTGTATCTTTGTTGATGATGCAAATGTGAGAACCTAAACAGGCATTTGTGAAAATTCAAATGCATTTATTTTACTGATGATCAAAGCAAAACGAAACAGTAGAGCCTCCTATGTGAAAGCAAATAATTATCCTTGTAAAGACAGGTAGGAGAAGCCTGACCAAGTGTCTAATTGTTTTTTCCCCGAGACAAGAGCTCCTCTTTGGCTTCCCATTTTACCCGCCCCTTAGACCATTAGACGTCCCCTTAGACCAAAAAAAGGGGCATCTTATGGTGTGGCTGAAGATTTGAAGACTGTTTTCTGTAGAAACGACTCTCATATGGTGGTGGTCCTAACATGAGTGAGTCAGATCAGTGACCCATGATATGGTGTTTTGGTTCCACCTCTTTCTCCTCCCTCGACATTGACACACTTTTAGTACCAGAGCAGGAAAACCTCACCCACTAAGAGGGCAGAGCCATCACTTTGTAACCCACACAGATGTCACCAGGGCCAAAGATTCAGAGCTCTGGAAAACTTGTTAATCCCAATAACCTCTTAAATCACTGTCCTTAAAGTCACTAGCTACTGCCTCAGTCAGGAAAGTGATGCCCTGAGTGACAGGTTAACTAAGAAGTAAGTTATCCAAGGATTTCACTGATGCATTAAAAGATTTAAACCTAAGAAGTGCTAAATGGCTCCCTGGTATTTGTCAACCTTGGTGGAGATATTTTGTTCAATTTGCCTGTTTGGGGAGTTGATGTGATTAAACTAAACAGCTATTAGAGACAATTTATGAAAGTGTAAATGCAGAACATAGAAAGCAATACATTCCTTTAGGGGAAGTCAGAAGAATCAAGATGTGTTATGTTCACATACCAACTCTCCGTGATAAATGTACCATTATATACTGCAAACATGTATAATAAAAATAAAAACATAATTAAAAGGATATAAAAATGCAGCACATTTCTATGAAACACCATCTAGTTATTAATGACTATTATTGTCATTTGATTCTTCAGCATTTAAAAAAATATGTGAGGTTGTACTTGAAAAAAAACCCTACAAGCAAACAAAAAAATTAAAGTAGCTTTTAGGGGACATTTCCTTTCCCAGTGAAAGATGTCAACTTATGTGTGTATGTGTGCTTCATATGTGCCTGTTTCAAGGTACCTGTGTACCATCAGTTGTAAGTACTGTAATTCCCTGGCCCTACACAAGCTGTATTTTCAGAATCCACAAATCAGAGATTCATTTGGCTTATCTGTCATCTCTATCTGAAATGAGAGGTCTTTGGATTATTCTGACTAGTACACATACGAGAAAAAATTTTCAAAGCCATGAGGTTCCTTTCCGTCAGCTCCAGGCATCTTTTGTCACACAGAGAATTCTTTAGAACCAACTACCTTGAAAAATCTATGTCTGGTGTATCCCAGGCTCAGAATTGAAGTGATTCCATGATACTGTGGGTGACTTCATACCTGGGATGGAATTGTATTTATTTTGGGGCTCAGCGAACCCTATTTTTTTTGAGTGTGGCATTGCTCTGGATGATACTCTCCTTTGATTTGAATAGTTTTTCCCCTCTTGTTCTTTGCCTGAGATACTAACCACATAAGCGGCAGTGACTTCCTATTGCAAAAGTGCCAAAGACGTTGACCTTGGCTGGCTCCTTCGGTTGCTCTCTCCTGTAGCTACTTCCTGCTGGGTTTGTCAGTGTGTGCTGCCCTTGGCTGCCTCTCATGGTCTGTGGACCTGCTAAAGTTAAATTTAACTGTCCACTCAACTGGCTTAGGAGCTGCCTGGGGCGTTAGTAAAGCGCACTCCTGAGTGAGGGTAAGGGGCGGGACAGGGCTCAAAACTCTTGAGCTTATTCCAGGGAGTCTGGGCGACTCAGGAGGCATGGCTTTGGGGGTCCTCTCGGTTGCTGCTCTTCTGCTTTGTAGGTGCCATGGACTAAGCAGCGCTGCTCCCCCACACCCTTCTACCTCGTGTCTGTCTGTCTACCTGAAAGGGGAGATCATCTTGCTATTCCTGGATATTTTGATGTCAAAAGTGCAACTGAACCATTCAGGGACTGAATGAGTTACACATCACAGTTTCTCTTCTACGGAATACAATAGTCTGAATTTCACAAATCATACATCATTGCACAAGGGACCTTTCATCATTAGTGCAGGAGCCCAATTGAGTCCAGATTCCAGGATTTTAAAAATTTCTTCGTGATTATAATCAGGGGAGCAAAGTGATAGGAGGAGTCACTTTCAAATTTACATAGCACTATTTGATTAGTGGACCTCAATAACTATATGGGGTTATTCAAGATAAGTAAAGCTTGAGGTGCAGAGATGAGCCACATTAAGTGGTACACAACCACATGTGGCTTCTGGCCACTCTACTGGCCACCCCAGGATGGAACATTTCCATCACTCCCCAAAGTTCTACAAAGTAGGATTGAAAATCCCAACAAAGAACCCGAGGCATAAGCCAGAGCAAAGTTGTTGTGCATCTGAGAGGAGGAAATGATGCTGGTAATTGGTCCCTCTGACAGTGAGTGGCTCTCTCCATGACAGGCATCGTCTCCTCTGGAGAATCCAGCCTGGTGGTAAGCTGGGGCCCTGGGACAGTGACATGGTTCGGGACATGTGTGCACAGTGGCAGCCCTGAGCATCATGGGCGCAGTCTTTGGGGAAGTACTGCACCTTTGTGGGGGGAAACCCAGCTTCCTCTGGGTGGGCTTAGGGCAGATGAAGAGGCACCAAAAGGCTGGCAAAGCAGAGGTGAGGAGATGGGGCGGGACAGGGCTCAAAACTCTTGAGCTTATTCTAGGGAGGCGATGGCCTGGGAGCCCAAACTGGGTTGTGCCCCTCAACATCTATCAACCTTAAGAGAAGACGAGCAAGGGCTACAGAGAGACAAAGAGTTCAGCAATCTCGGGCAACTCCAGAGACCCCAGGGCGACCCCAGGTGGAGGCAGATTGCCTTCCATTCAGCAGGCTTGGGGCGGAGCACAAAAAACAAGGGGATCAAGGAAGGCATGGCCTTGCTGGCTGGAGCATCAGGGGTCCTGGGTTATAGTCAAGCAGACAGCAGGGTCCAGGGAGATGGAAAGATGCCCTGTGCCCTCTACAGACAGGAAATGAGAGAGGCAGGACCAGACCCCAGGCTCGGCGCTCCTGTGAGAGGACTATTGTCACCCCACAGACTTGCCTAACTCCATACAAGTCCTTAGCAAAAGAGCAAAATCAGTAGCCTTTTCCCACACTTTAGGCAGCTTTTCTTCTATCAGTGACTAGTCTTCCTGACTCTGACTGGCTCCTCCCTACTAACACAGGGGTTTGTCAGGGACCCGTACTGATGGTAGACTCGAGGGCTGGGGGTTTGTGGGAGGACATGATGCCCAGCAAGGCCAAGGGCCCCTGCCCTGTCCTGAGTCCAGAAGGGCAGCTGGAAAGGGTGGTAGCACAGGGGGTCTTCCAAAGAGACCTCTTGCTAGGCAGCAGCTCTAGGGTTGGGACTGTACTTGCAATACTTACATTTATGGGAACATGTGGCAAAATTAGGGGAAGCAAATATCTAGTGGCAATCTCTAAAGACTCCTTTCAGTGACCCATGAAAGTAATTTTGGGGCATGACTTTCTTGCTCTTAGAAAGTGATACCAAGAAGATGTGGTCCGCTTGCACTCCTCTGGAAACTGTGGGGTGTGTGTGTGTGTAATGCTATGTAATCACTGCACCCACCCTGTTACCACGAGGAATTATAACCCGGGGATGGCTTTTCTTAACCTGCACTATAGCTAACCAGTTAACCAACCCTGGTGCTACCTTACCAGTGGCCTCTGTTATGTGAGATTCATTCATTCATTCATTCACACAATAAATGCGAAGCGAGCATCAACAAACTCCTAGCACTGCTCAAGGCATTTGGGGTCCTTTCCAGGACAAACACGTGAAGGTTGCTGACTCGTGGATGTGCCACGCTTCCTGTTTCAGCCTCTTCTGGTGACACTGCTTTCTTGCCTCTTAAATGTCCATCCTGCTGCCTGCCCACTGCTTCACAGGGAACATAGTGAAAGAAGGTGTGAAGAGCACTTCCCCTTCCCGATCTTCCTGTCACGCCTTGGGATATCTGTGGACCCTTCACGCCTTCCCCAGGTCCTCTTCCTTGGCTTGCATATGTTGCACATTTCCATCTCACTCCCTATTTTCTTTGGCCACTCCTCAGTCTGGGAAGGTCCTTCTTGCTCCCTGGTTACTTGTTTTTAGCTCTTCAATCTCTGCGTATTGGGGCTCATGGGGTTTTCTACTGATTTTCTTACTCTGCATTGTCCCTGAGAAATAGCGTCAGTTTCCATGACTTGACAGTGCTGGTGACTGCAAACCACCTCCCGTGCAGATCAGGTGTGTCTAACGCAGTCCAGCTTCGACCATCTCACCCTGAGGGGCTAAATCATGGCATTTTGTCTCCTGAACTCACTTCTCTTGGGTTTTCAGCTCGGTGAATGGGCCCTATGTTGGTCCATCTAGCTACCCAGGACTTCACCCTGAAAATCAGCCCTGTGCACTGGCTTAGTTCCTTCACTCTCCAGACCCATGCTGCCACAGAGGCCACTGGACCTCATCTCCTCTGTCGCTCTTCAAGCCAGTTCCCTCCCCTTCCTGGTGCTGCCCTTGTTCCCACCACCTGAACCCCAGTAAATTCACAGCTGGTCTCCCCGACTCACATCCTAGGCTATCCACAAGTCATTCTGCCTCAGAGTCCGAGCTGAGGCTGCAGAGCTGATAATGCAGAAAAACCCTTCCGGAGTTCCTCGCTGGTCTCAAGACAAGGAATAAACAGTGAGCATAGTTTTCCAGCTGGCATAACCTGCCCTGATGCCCCTTTACCAAGGAGATGTGCCAGACATTTATCCACTCTCTTCCTGTAATAATTATTATTATAACAAAGAGATATTTCAATAACTCGATGCCTCTGACTTTCCTGGCCCTTCATCTTGGAACATCCACCCTCCCATCCCATCTTCTCTAGGATAAGTCTAACTCCTCTTTCAGATTTCCTCTAAGATACTGCTCCTTCCAGGGTATCTTCCCTGAGCCCCCAGCCTGGGCAGGCGACACGTTCATGTCTTCTATTTCCCCCACTGTAACTGCCAATCCGCTTCTGCTTGTCACCAGTGTGCAAATTTGGTTATCCAGACATGGCTTGCTTGTCCTCCTCCTATTTCTGGTGTCAAGAATGGTGGCTGCACATAACAGATGCCCAATGGATTGCAGTGTCTGAGTAGATTCAGTGGGGGATGTTTACTGCTTCTACTATTACCTCTGCTACTGCTGCTGCTGCTGCTGCCACTACCTCACCGGTTCCTCTGGCTTTTCTGAGAACTGAAGTGTTGCGTAAGAGAATTCATTGTTCAAACCACTTCCATCTTTCTCAATTTGACACATATAAAAAGGCAGGTTCTGCTTAGAATATTTCAATGAACAAGTCTGGCTAAATCATAGTACTAAGCGCTGAGGTGCTACACAAATGATTCTACGCTGTGGATGCAGGAGGTAAACACCTGCATTTTCACACAGTTACAGCACATCGAAGCTTCCCGCAGATGCCATTTCTAGGTGCGACATCGGAAGATACAAATGTGCCCACAGTTAGTGCCCAGGAAAGGCTGTAGAAAGCACTTCCCAGAAATTAGAAGTCTCTGCACGTGGGAATGCCAGGTAAATAAAAGGACTTCAGAAGGCTTAAGCCCACACGTGTTGCCTCTAAGACACGAAAGAATTTTTATTTTCATTTGGTAAAGATGATGACCTTTGAACTTAAATATCAGGCATTTTCCTCTTGAACACCAGAGGAGGGAAAACTTTAAAAACGTTGATCTTGAGGAGTTTTGGTTTGTGTTTATAACTAAAAATAGTACCTTTCTAAACGTTGTGGGAGCCTGATTAAGGGAGGCAAAACCACAGCTTGGGGGAATTTTATTATTTGCTGTGAAATGTCTCTAATTCCAGAGAAGGCTCGCAGTCTCAGGCTGCCTGTGAATTCTGTTCTTTCCTCTTCTCTTCACCCCAACTTTTTCTCTGCAGGCTGCCACACAGAGGGAAGGGCACAGGCCTACCCCACCTGCAGGCTTGAGGTCACTCCTTCCAAGGTAGATAGTTGCGTGCCCCCCCCCCCAATAAACACACCCGTGGTCCATGAAGCAACCCCACTGTGCTAGAGCTGGGGTTTCCCAGGGTAGTAGTGACAAAAACCAGTGTCAAGGCCAACAGGATCCTACGCATACCGTGTCACGTTTATTCGTAGAGATTATTTGCAGGAGTCGCTAACTGCAATCTTTATGGAGGTCCTCTGACTACTATGTGAAGCTGTCTTCTTCCTAGGGACACATAGACCTAACAGGGTCCTCACAAGGCTGCAGTCCCCACTGGAACGACAGCTGCAGCCAGGCCAGGGGTCTTCTCGATGTCCTTGGCCAGACAAGACATTGTCACTGGTGTAAAGACCCTCAAAGGCACTACCTGAAACCTGTCACTTGGCACTGAGACAACAGGCATGATCGAAAAATGCAGTGAATGTTTAAATTTTTTTTTAAAATCCCATTTCAGTAAAAGACATTTTGTTGAGAATGATAGAAGAAGTGTGCTCAAAGCGAGGGGAATATTTTGAGTATTCTTAGGAGTATCACTAGGGATGCATCCTATATACATATATTTGTTTGTTTTTTGTTATCAGGGATCGAACTTGCAACCTTGTGCTTGCCAGCAGGCGCTTATGCTACTGAGCTAAATCCTCAGCCACTGTAATATACTTTTAACATTTAAACAGTCACCGTAGATTTCAATCACCTCCCGCTGATCAAGCGTCTATGGCCAGTTCTGTCACATGAGAAGAGTGTGCCCTCCTCTGCCTCACTCACCAGATCTGGATGGTGAGACATCTGGCTTTTCCTCCAGCTCAGAGCGACTCTGAAGATACAGGTTTTGATTTGATTCAGGACACCGAGGAAGCCACAGCAGCACAACTAAAGACACTCAAGAAAGATTTCCAGAGCTGCTTCAGAAAGAGGCAAAAATGACGGGATGAAAGCGTCAGAAGCAGGTGTGTGTGTGTGTGTGTGTGTGTGTGTGTATGAATCTGGCAACGTGTCTCTTATGTAGTAATTTTTAAAACACAAATTAAACATTCATTATAGTTTCTGGTCACACGTGGTACATAAAAATATGGCTAAAGTCATATGGCTTATTTAAATAATTGGTGATAATTTCACAGACTATGAAACTGTGAGTAAATAAATAGGATTCTTGTTCTGGATTTTGTCATTACAGATGATTAAAGCATGTAGAAAGGACTCTGTGTTTGTGTCTGTCTCTCCTGGCAGGGCATTTATTGACCCAGGCACAGTGGGAGGCTCTCGGGCCACATTTGTGAACAAACCAACCATGGAGGGAGGAGTCACTGTCAGGAAAAATCACACCTGCACAGAGCAGGTGAGAACTAGTAAGAGAGGACAGAACAAGAGAGAAGGGAGGAAACCGCCCAACAGCATCCGAGTAAGGGCACGAAGACCTTAGGGACGGGGTTCCTCAATTTTAAATGTGGTAGTCCTCAGGTAGGTGTCACCACGGAGGTAACGTCTAGGTCAAGACTAAAAAAAAGGAGCTACTATGTGGCCATCTGGCTCTAAAACTGGGGGCGGCCACCGCGAGGCTTGAGGGCTGGAGCGAATTTAACAGAAACACAGAGTCAGTTTAGAGAAGGGTGGGCTTGTGAATTAAGTCATGGGTTGCTTTTTAGTAAGACTAGGATGGAGGGCTAGGATATGGGTGCCCTAGCACCTGTTTCAGCCACCCCATGACTTCACCCAGGCCCCTGTAAACGTATTACCTCCCCCTTGACGAAGCAAACAAAAAAATTGACGAAGACAATTGCCTTCGTCTAAAATCATAGCCCCCTTCTGTTCCTTTATTCTGCAAGAAGGTTTCCTTTCAGATACTAGGCACCCCTGAATGGCACGCAATATACTTATTATTCCTCATTTCCCTTATTCTCACTGTGAGAATGTAAGCGTTTCTCTTTGTGATATTTACTGTAGCTCTGGTTCTAGATAAGACCCAGCACAGACGTGCCAAGCTACTGAATGAATGAGATTTCTAAGAAAAATACAGAAAATTTACATTAAAGTTTTGTTTGTTTAAATTCAGCCTTAACTTAAACAAGTAAACCACAAAACTGGGGAGTAAATAAAAACAAGCTGGCAGTCACACTATGGGTTATTTTTCTCCTTTAATTGGTTTAACATTTTTACTGGTTAGCTTGTTGATGGTTCATCTTGATGCTTACATGATGTTCTCTGCAACTATTGTAGCCATATTGGAGAAAATTTGGAAAATGGAAGAAAAAGAATTTTATACTTTTAGACTGTTGTTACCACTGCCAGCAACAAAATTTAAAAATTCCCTCTTAAGGAGTTATCAAAGTTTTCTGCATTTTTGTCTGGCTTTGATATGGCTAGAAATCAACTTCTAATTTTAAATTTTTATTCAAATCTCTTCTGGACTCTAAAATTACATGATTCTATATGGAAACTAACTTTAAAAATATGCAATTGAAGAACTACTCTTTTTTTTTTTTTGCTCTTATTAATTCTAACAATCAGTTAAGTGGGGAATTTCTGGAGATAGTTGAGATTCTTCTTTTTTAAGATCCAAGCTCTCATTTGCCTGATTTGAATTCATGGATTATTTGGTATTTTAACCAACAAAGAAAAACACAAAAAATTTTGCAGAAAACTGTTAAGAGTGATAAAACCTTATTCATTTTGAGTTTACCCTACCCAAAAAGTGACAGACTTTTAGCTGGGCATGGTTGTGTACACCTGTAACTCTGGTACTTGGCAGGCTGAGTCAGGAGGATTTCGATGAGCTCAAGGCCAGCCTGGGCTATGCAGCGAGTTCAAGATCAGCCTGAATTATATGAGAGACCCTGTCTCAGAAAATAATAGTTAAGGACTTCAAACGGATACAGCTCATCTACCTGTACACTTTCTATGAATGGGTGGGCCGTCGTTAAGCAAAAGTAGTGACATAAATACCGAAGAGTAAATCTCACCTACTGAAGAGAATCAACTGTTTCCGGTACATCAGCAGCATCAAATGCAGACTGACCTTTCCATTCACGGGGCTGCACCCCGTGGGGATGTGTGGGCGAGGGCTGCATGGGGACCGCTCGTCCCTGTGACAGCATCAGGGACTCTCTGGGTTCCTATGGATGCACTGGACGTGGTGCAGGAGGAGCAGGTCCTGGCTGGGCAGCCTGGGACCCTGGTTGCTTGAGATTTATCTTTAAACCGAATTCCTTGAAAACCACCATGAAAGTCTCCATGCTGTTTGCTGCTGGTCAAGGTGTGATGACTTTATTTTACCCTCTGGAATCTGAGACACAGAAAGGAGAACAGCAGGAGCAACAGGAGACAGTGGGTGGGTGGAAAATCGTTCACTCAGAGGAAGGAGAGGAGAAGAGCCTCGAACTGGCAGCAATCCCCACACCTCAGCCTCCAGGTGTAATACAGGGCTCCTGCTTCTGCCTGCTGATGGGAAGTGACGTAAAGTCACGACAGTGAATTTCTGCAGTGATGTGGGATGTGTGCTTTGACCCCACAGCAGATACACACCTATGTCGCTTCTGATTATGAATACTGGGGCCGACCTCCGATGACTTGTGTCACACAAGAGAAGCCTCGTGACACCAGAGAGGGCTGACGGCCACCCTGTTTATGACAGGGATGCTCTGCCTTAAACACGTAAAGAGAACAAGGGCCTTCTTAGAAAAGTCTGAAAGACAGTTTGAGAAAAGCACGTTACACTTAAGCTGACGGCTCTGGGAACTGGGCTGCAGGGCTTGGGACGCCTGGGCGTAGCACGGAACGGGGCCGGAGCCTGCGGAGCCTGGAGCTGAGCTGCCAGCGTGGCCCCAGCCACAGCCTGGGTGCAAAACGCTTCCTACACCGAGTCTCAGTGCTGACCCCCCACACCTATGCGTTACTGGAGTTTTATTTTAGTTTTTCTCCTCCGTTTCCATCCTATGGACTCGGAAGGTTTTTGAGAATCTCATCTAATCACATATTATCCAAAGCACGGGTGATTTCGTGTGTGTGTGTGTGTGTGTGTGTGTGTGATTTTGAGATGGAGTCTTGCTAAGATGTCTAAATCAGTCTTGGACCTGTGATCCTCCTGTCTCAGCCTCCTGAGTAGCTGGGATGACAGATGTGCACCACCTCATCTGTGGTGATGTCTTGTGATATCTATGTGTCCTGCTCTCCTGGAGTTTATCCTAGAGAGGAAAGTCAGTCAACAAACAAACAGAAATGAGCCGACCACAACAAGGCCACAGATGAGAATAAACAGGAAGTTGGAGTGACCCTGGACACAGGAGAACTAAACCGGTCCTTTCCTCCACAGGTGTGTCCTGAGTGCATGCTGCCTTCTGCCTTGTGCGCGCTAATAGAGAAATATCTACAAACAAGGCCGCTCGGTCACTCTCAGGGGTGACCAGAGACTGGCAGGGTGGCCTTTCCGAGCCCCAGCTCCGTGTTTCTTTCCTTGCAGAAATCCTAAAAACCTCAATGAATGGAAATACCCTATGTCAGGATCCTGCACTCAGATTAATAACAGCAACAGGAATGAAAACGGTGAAAGGGACTCAGAGGAAGAGGATGGAGGGGGTGGGTGGAAAGGGGGTTCAAAATAGAAATGACCTGTGTCACACTCCTGTGCCACACTCCTGTGCCCACTCTCAGGATGACCGTAAGCTTGGTGTAGTAAAAACATGTGCTAATAAAAAAGTGCCATAAAAAGAGGAAGCTGCTTTTGCTCCCAGTCTGTGACTCCTTTTGTTAAGCCACGAAGCCGCCTGAGTGACACACAGCTCAACCCAGTTAATAGATGCAGTAAAAGTAATCAGTGGCAGGGTGAGGAGCGGGCTCTGCTTCAGTGTTCCTGACTTTCCAGACAGCGCTGCAAAGGATCCAGGGAAACAGGAACGGGCAGGATTGCTTGGCCTGTGTGAACAGGGCCCGGCTGTGAGAATCTACTCATCAGGGACTGGGTGCTTGGTATGTCACACTGTCCCCCGGCCACACGTCCTCCCTCCCTCTCGGGAGCAAGTGTGGAGGGGAGCTGGCAGTGGGGCGTGCAGGTTAAGGCTCATCCAAGGAGGGCTGTGGCCGGTCCAGAAACCTGACCGTTGGAGAAGAGGGACCCGTGGCTGGATTCCTTCCCCTGGGAGTTTAAGGGGCCAGAGAGGCTGCTGTGATGGCTTCGTCAGAGGCAGGCGGATGCGTGGCTCAGCTCAGGGACTCCTGGGCCTGGGAGGCTCTGGTGACTACAGAGCAGAGTGGGGAATGGCAGCACTGACATCCACCCCAGGAAGCTGTCACCAGGATGGGAGACAGCTGTGTGTGTCCCGCTGGCATCCCGGGCTGCTGGTCTGTGCCAGGAGAGATGCCACAGTGGGAACGGCTGAGGTGAGATGTCCTGGAGGACAGGAAGTGGCTCTCCGGACAGCGGGTCAGAGAGACGTCCCAGCACCTGGAAACACGCCTGCCTTTCCGGGTCGGAGCCCTGACCAGGCATGGGGAAGGCCTGACAGACACGGGAAACCGAGCACACTGTCAGCACTTCAGCAGTGCTTTGATGACCAGCATGGACCTGAAAGTAACGTATGTGGTGATCTGGCTGCCGGATCCTGCCAGCCTGAACCAGCAACCAGGCCTGACATGGAAAAGTGCTCCTCATGGCTGTGACAAGTTGGAAGTGACAGTCCGTGGTCTCACTTAGAGCCCCAAGGTGCACAGTGTTGATCTTGGAGTGGGAGAAAGAGGAGAGAGAAGAAAGAGAGGACTGAAGAAAAGGAAGAGAGAGGAGATAGAGGGAGGGAGATCAGGAGAGAGGGAGAGTGAACAGAAAAGACATATGGAAGCGCATTTAAAAGAGCAGATCTCTTAGAACAGAGAGGCAAAGAATCTGTAGTATATGGGAAAAACACACCTTGGGCAGAGGACTAGTATCTAGAATATATAAAGAACTAAGAAAATTAGACTACCTCTAAAATAAAAGGCCCAATCCAAAAAATGGGCAACTGAAATGGAGACACTTGTCAGCAGAAGCAGCACAGATGACCAATAAATGCATAAGGCAATCCTCAGTGTCACTGGCTCTCGGAGAAATACAAACGAAAACAACACAGATTTCATCTTACTCTGGAAAGAGATCAAATAATAATGAGGCTGCTGGGGAAAATTCTACCTTGTTGGTAAGAATGTAAAATAATACAACCATTATGGAAATCAGTAGGAAGATTCCTCAAGAAACTAAAATTAGAAATTTCATTTGACCCAGCTACACCCCTTCCAGATATCTTCCAAGAAGACCTCGAGACATCATATTACAGAGACCCATGCATGCTCGTGTGCATAGCAGCACAATTCACGATCTCTAAAGCTTGGAAGCAGCCCATGTGGTCTCTCCATCAGCAGACCAATGCAGAAAGAATCTATACAGAATAGGATGCTATATGGCTATAAAGAAGAATAAATGAGTCATTGGTAGGAGAAAAGGTACAACTTGAGACCATAATGTTAAGTGAAATAAATCAGACACACAGGCTTAAATTCTGATGTGGTTTTTCCCATATGAGGAATCCAATGTATAAATAAAGGGCAAAATAAAAGGTAAAAAGCAACAGGAAGATAGATCCTTTCACAAATGGGGAGGGGGGCAAGAGATGGAGAGTGGGGGGCATGTAAGAAAATAAGATGTATCGTGTTCCCGCACCACCTACCCACAATGAATCAATCATGAACTTAAAAACATGCAAATGGCGAAGAAGATCTAGCGATGGAGGGAGCAGGAGGCGAGGGGCAGGGAGGGAATAAAAAGAGTCGGTGTATGTTTAGTGCCTGGACCTGCTCTTTCAGAAGAATGTGAACGCTGTGTATGGCAAACACGTACTAACAAAAATTTTTAAAATTAAATTTGAGATACAAACAGAAAGTATCACATTTCAAGCTTTTCACATGAAAAAATTATGTAAAACATTTCACTTTCTAGGCTGATTTGCATCCTGAAATGACAATATTCAGGATGCAAACATCAGACAGAAGACTAATATCTAGAATATGTGAAGAACTTAAATAATATTTATTTAATAAATAAAATATATTATTAAAATTAAAAAAATATAAATCACTGCAAATGTATGTGTTTAAATAAAGTAGCCTGGAAACATTAGCCAGGACAACTGGCAAGAGAAAGAAATAAAAGGCATCTGTATAGGAAAGGAAGAAGCAAAATTATCCTTATTTGCAGATGAAGTGGCCCTTTATATAGAAGGTCCAAAAAATTCCATCAAAAGCCTTCTACAATTAATACCCAAATTCAGCCATGTAGCCAGATACAAAATCAACAGCATGCCTATATATCAATGAGGAATTAGCTAAGAAAGAAATGAAGAAAGTAATACCATTCAGAATAACATCATGACAATAAAATATTTAGGGTTACTGTCACCAAGGAAGGGAAAGTCCAATACAACAAAAATTACAGAACTCCCAAAAAAGTGATCTAAGAGGACATGAAAAAACAGAAACATACTCCCTGTTTGCTGATATATCTATATCATCTCTATATCTATATCTATCTTCAATCAAAGAACCAACCACACTCAGCTAAGAGACCAGAAACACACACTGGAGGAAAGACAGACTCTTTGGCCAAGGGTTTTGGAAAGAATGGCTCTCCAGATGCAGAAGATAAGCTACTTCTATAGCTGTCAGACATACTGCACTAAAATTAAAATGGATCAAAGATGATATTAAAACAGAAACAACCTTCTGGGAAATAAAATAGGTAAAACTTCTGAATTCATAGGCATAGGCAAGGAGTTTCTGTACCAACTGTACAAAAAGTAACATCAAGAATCAGTAAATAGGATCATACCCAATTAAAAAGATTCTGCACGGCAAAGGGGACAATCAACAGAGAGAAGACAATCCACAGAGTGGGAGAAAGTTTTGCCAGCTACACATCAGACAGAAGACTAATATCTAGAATATATGAAGAACTTTAAAAAAATTAGACCTCCTGAAATAAAAGACCCAATCATAAGGGCAACTGAAATGAATAGGCATTTCTCAGAGGAAGAAGTACAAATGGCCAGTAAATACATGAAAAAAAAGTTCAACATGGTTGGTCATTAGAGAAATGCAACTTAACACTGAGATTCCGTCTTACTCCAGAAAGAATGAGCATCATCAAGAAATCAAATTATTATTTGTGAGGCTATTGTGAGGCTTCCAGGGGTAAAAGAATCCTTTTTACATCATTGAGGGGAATGTAAACCAGTACAACCATTATGGAAGTCAGTATGGAGATTCCTCAAGAAACTAATAGTAAAAATTCCATTCAACCCAGCTATTCCTCTTCTAAGTATCACTGTGAAAGAACTAAAGGCATCATATTACAGAGACACATGCATACTCATGTTTATAGCAACACAACTGCTAATAGCTAAATCTTGGAAGTGGCTCCTGTGTCCGTCTGCAGATGAATGGATAAAGAAAATGTGGTATTTTTACACAGTGGATACTACTCTGCCATAAAGAAGGAAAAAATTTGGTCATTTGTAGGAAAATGGATGCACCTTGAGCTTGTAATGTTAAGTGAAATAAATCAGACACACAAGCTTAAACACTGGATGGTTTCTCTTATGTGAGAAACCCAGAATATAAATAAATCAAAGAGGAAAAATAAAAGAGAATAGGAAATAGGGAGATAGATCTTTTGCAAATGGGAAGAGGACCAAAAGATGGTAGGGAGAAGGGCAGAGAAGGAGTAATTAAGATGTGCTATGTAAGTGTAGAAAAAAAATTGTAAGTTAAAATCCTGCTCTAATATATGACTCTATTGTATGCTATGCTTAAAAAAAATAGAAAGTAACCCACTGGTGGTGAGCCTATGGCATGTGTGGTGCAGCAGTGTGTTTATTATCATTGAAAGCTCTAACAGGTTTGGCATCACCGGAGTAACCCAATAAGCAAAAACACAATTTTCATTGACTAACATTTGTGGACATGTTCACAGTGCATTTCAATCATTGTCATTTGAATATCAAATGAATAGTATCATTTAAATACTGCCTGTGTTCTTTATATATTCTAAACATTAGTCCTTTCAGGAGCAGCTGGTAATTTTTTTTTCCCATTCTGTAGGTTGCCTCTTCACTCTGTTGCTGGTTTCTTTTGCTGTGCAAAAGCTCCTTAATTTGATGAGATCCCAGTTGTTGATTCTTTGTGATATTTCCTGTATGATCAGGGTTTTGTTGAAAAAGTCTTTGCCTACACCGATGTCTTCTAGAGTTCTACCTATTTCACCTTCCAGAAGATTGCTTCTGTTTTTATACTTAGGTTTTTGATCCATTTCCATTTTAGTTTAGTGCATGGTGAAAGGTATGGGTGTAGATTCAATTTTTGGCATGCAGTAAGCCAGTTTTCCCAGTTCCATTTATTAAAGAGACTGGCTTTCTTCCAGTGAAGGCATTTGGCCCCTTTGTCAAAGATAAAGTAGCTGAGTGTGCTTGGAGTTGATTTTGTATTCTGTTTCACCGATCATCACGTTGAGGGTTTTTTTTTTTTTGCCAGTACCACGCTGTTTTTATCACAGTAGCTTTGTAGTATAATTTCAAACCAGGGACTGTGATGCCTCCTGCTTTCCCCTTGTTTCCCAGAATTGTTTTTGCTATTTAAGGCCTTTTCTGGTTCCAAATGAATTTTAGGATTTTTTTTCTCTAATTCTGTGAGGTATACTGTTTGTATTTTGATTGTGATTGCATTAAATCTGTATAATAATCTTGAAAGTTTGATCATTTGCACTAAATTGGTTCTGCCTATCCATGAGCAAGGGGCATCTTTCTATTTTCTGATATCCTATTTAATCTCCTGTTTTCATAGTTCTGCAATTTTCAATCTATAGGTGTTTCACTTGCTTTGTTAGATTGATTATTAAACATTTTATTTTTCTTGATGCTATTGTGAAAGGTGTGGTCTCCTAATTTCTTTCTCAGTGAGTTTGCTAATTGTGTACAGGAATGCTTTTGATTTTCGAGTGTTGACACTGTATGCTGCCATGTTTGGTTACTAATTCTAGGAGACTTTTGGTGGAGTTTTGGGGGTCTTCTATGTAGAGTATTATGTCATCAGTATGGAGAATCCTCAAAAAAACTAAAAAGAGAGGTTTCATTTGGCCCAGCTGTTCCCTTTCTAGAGAACTGCCCCAAAGAGACGCATATTGCCACAGCGATATATGCATACCCATGTTTATAGAAGCATAAATTATAACAGCTAAATCTTGGAAACAGCCCACATGCTCATAAAAAGATGAATAGCTAAAGAAAGTGTGGTATTTATATACAATGGAGTAATACTGTGCCATAAAGAAGGATAAGCTTCAGTCATTAGTAGGAAAAGAGACCATAATCTTAAATGAAATAAATTGGACACACAAGTTTAAATATCACATTATTTCTCTTGAGTGAGTCACTCAGAGAGTAAATAAGGAAGATAGATCCTGGGGAGTGGGAAGAGCATGTCAAAGGGGAAGGGCGCAAGCAAGGAGGAAGGGAAACGGGAAGGAAGGGAGAAAAAGAGAATGGAAGGAAAGAAATGGAAATGAAGCTGTGTAAGTAGGGAGGGAAAGAAGCGTTAAAGGGAGAGGAGAATGAGGGAAGAGCATCAAGATGTATCATACCCAGTTACAAATTGCCTGTGATGACTGCAATCGATATGTGTGACAAGTATGTACCAATAAAAAAAATAAAGGTCCACAAGAGAATTTACCAACAAGGTAAATACTGTGTGTGCACAGTTCCGCGATGCTGTGCTTCACGGCTTTCTGCTGCGGGGAGACGGCCACCTACCTTTGTCGTAGATTTCCTTCAGGACCCCGCGCTTGATCAGCTCCTCTCTGCTCTGCCTCATCGAGATCTTCCTCTCCAGGGCTGCGAGCAAGACAGACAGACAGACAGACAGGCAGGTGTGAACAGGTGACGACAAGGCTTCGCTTTTCCAGACAGCAGCGCTGCCATGCAACAAAATGGATGGGAAAACTTCTCTGCATGGTGCGCGGCTAACATGATGTATACTTTCTGATGCTTTGCTGAGACTTCTAAAAAAGGAATTATTATTACTATTTTGTGTGTGTGGGGTACTGGGGATCCAACCAAGGAGTGTTTTATCAATAATAATTAAAAAAATTTTATTAGCCGTTGATACTGCTTGTAGAGTTGGCCCATGTGCATAACACATCCTCAGTCCTCCTTCCATCGCTTCTCTCCCCTCCATCTGTCTCTTGATCCCGTCCCAACCACTACGCAAATCAGTGTGCAGTCCTGAAAAACCCAAACTAGAAATTCCATTGACCCAGCCATTCTCCTTCTAGGTGTCTCCCCAAAAGAGTTAAAGACACCATATTACAGGGATACACGCATGTCCATCTTTATAGCAGCACAACCCATGATAGCTACATCTTGGACATGGCCATCAACCGGTAAATGGTTAATGAAATGTGGGATTATCACACAGTGGAGTATTACTTTGCCATAAAGAAAGATATGCTTGAGTCATTCGTAGGAAAATGGATGCACCTTGAGACCAAAAGGCTACGTGAAATAAGACACATATGCCTAAATATCACATAGTTTCTCTTAGATGAGAAGCTCAAATTATAAATAAAGAGAAGAAAAAGTCCCAGCCCTTTGAATTTTTTGAGACAGGGTCTTGATAAAGTGCTCAGGCTGGGTTTGAACTTGTGATCCTCCTGTCTCAGCTTCCTGAATAGCTGAGATTACAGGGATGCATCACCTTGTCTTTTCATGACATTATTTTGATAAGCTTTTTAAATCAGGTGATTTTGTCAAATCTTCAAAACAACTTTCTTATCACCTAAAAGACAGTCGTTTTGATGACTATGATTTCACCTTAGATGCTGGTTGATGTAGCCATGGTGGGGAGGCTGAGCAGGCTGTTGTCATGCTGCTACTGAGAAAAACATCAGGACATCCAGCCAGACACAGGGTCTCTGTCCTGAGCCCTACTCAGCCTCCCAGAGCACTTCAATGAGTTAATTTTATGTTATGTAAATGATACCTCAACCAGGCTATTTAAAAAAGGGGCAAAATAGTAACCATGAAGGAAAAATGGCCAGGATGACAACACATTGATTCAAAAATTGAAATAGTAAATAAAAATAGGCCATTAAGAAATTTATAAACCTTGAGTCACTGAAAGCAAAGTGATCGACATTAAAATAAAAGGATTAGAAGCATTGCACATTAAGATAGATCTCTTAAAAAAGCAGGGTTCTTTTTTTTTTTTTTTCAAACTCTAACAATTAACCAACAGATCCAAAATAGAAAAAGCAAGAACCAATTTTTGCAAAATGAACATGCAGTTCATATAGCAGCCAGTCCCAGGCCCTGATCTTTGGAAAAAAAAACAAATTTCCAGTCTGCAGTAAACACATCATCACAGGCTTTATGATGGCTCTGTGACAAATGAAGCATCCAAATGGAACACAGAAAGCAGCAGACACAGCCTGAGATCTTCAAACCAACACGTGAGACAGCCCAAAGGGAGGAAGGGAGAAACCAACGCTGATTTGCTTTCCTAGACCCATGACTTGGTGGAGTAGTCCAAACACACCGGGAGCGTCACATATCCCTCCTGCCTAACATATGAGTGGGAGGATGATTTCTTCATTATTGTGCTAAAAGTAGCTCCAAATGGCTCAACATAACCATATTCAAAAAGGTCAAGATGTCCAAGGAAAACTCTCAACTCGCCACTGACCTTAACGTGAGAACTAGGCAGGAAACCTCAAAAGGCATAGTTATCTTTGCTTCATTCACCTCTGTGCTTTAGCAGACGATTTCCCTTCTGTAGTTGTGATGTGTGGACATCGTGGGTCCTTGTCTGAACCTGGATGGGCCACTTTTCCTGGGGTAGGCCAGCTCCCGGAGCCAGGAGTGACTTGCCTGGAGTGTGCCTTTCGTATGTGGGGCAATCCATCCAGAGCCCACAGTCCAACCACCGCTGTCCAGTCCTGATACGCAGGCCACTGTGTGTTTGTTCTAATCGCCTCAGAGCTGGGCATCAGGCAACTAGACACAGCTGCTAGGCTTCACAGCCCGCTGACTGTATTCCCCACTACCAGTCCTGAACCTGCTTGCTTCATTGCTCCTCCTCCTGCCCATGGAACCCACAATAAAGACTCTTGTCCATAGTTCCTCCTGCTCCCCTGCCTCCTGGTCAACTCTGGTGCTTCCCTGGGTGGCCTTGGTGGTGTAGCAGGCATCCTCCTCTGGTGATCAGAGAATATACCAGACTTTTCAATGGTGTGTTCCTACTCTGCTGGCCTCACCACAGCAGGGCAGTAAGCACGGCTACTGTGATGATTAAGCTGGATGGTCAGTTTGAGTGTCTTGAGAGATACCTAGGTGATTAGGGAAGCACACTTCTGGATATGTATGGGTGGGACCTGGTGGTGTGACTCTGAGGACCACATCTGGCCCTAGCGCCTCCCTCTGTTCCCATGCTCTGCGTCCTGTTTGCCATGGGTTGGGTTGACCAGCTCTGCTCCTCCAGGCTCTCTCATCATGCCATTTCTGCCTTGGATCCAACCAACCATGGACTGAATCCTCTGAAATAATGAGCCAAAATAAACCTCTCTTCCTTTACATTGTGAGTGTAAAGTACTTTTTCCCTAGTGAAGTGAAATACATCTACATTTTCAAACACACCTATCCTTGCACTGGTTTGTAAGGAAGGAAGAACCAGGGGGCCTTCCACAGCCTGAAATTTCCCTTTCTTGTTCTGAAATCTGTATACCTGTGAACAAGTGGTTTTCAAATGAGGGACCCAGTGAAAACAGCTCAAAGGATAACTCTAATGACACAGGGACAAAGTTCTAATCTCATCATGTTTTTAAAGTCCTCTTCTGATCCACCATGGTGGCCTAGGACATATATCCTAAAATCATGTTTCCCATCATCTCTCTTTAATTTTTCATTCTCCCTAGGCACATGGGTTTGTGATAGGTCAAGGACTCCCGTGCTACTATGATATCAATGCATTTAAAATAAGCATCTCAATTTGGGATGTAGCTTGATGGTTCAAGGCTTGCTTAGCATGCATGAGGCTCTACTTTTGAACCCCAGCACTAGAGATAAAATAAATAAAAACACTGTATACCATTTCACAGGACGCGTGTATCATAATTTATTTAATCAGTTGTCAAAAAAAAAAAAAGGAAATCTACATTCCTTCCAGTCTTTTGGCATAGACATCACTTCTATGAACTCATGTGTTCAGGTACCAATATAAACATGTATTAGAATTTTTCCAGGCTATGTAGTTAGATGTACAATTCCTAGGTGGGTCATTTTTTTAATATGCTCTTAGTACTGATGGGAAGGAAAAGAAAAACTTTATGTTCTATAAATTTTAAGTACTGCTTTTTTATTTTTAAAAAAGATAAGAAAGTGGGGGAAAAAAGCAATTTTTTCGTCATTTTGCCCTGCTAAGAGTAATGTGGCAAGACTGGTTTAGATTTTTCCTCTAGGATAATCTATCTCTGTTGAATTTCCTGCTCAACTTCCATTAAGTTACATTCCGAAGGGAAGGAGAAAAGCCACTGAGAAATAAACCGTGCATTAGCTTACTGCAGTCTTATACCTTCAGTTTAGAATAGTCAACTTGCAAGTAAAACCTGTAGTTTTTACCCATTTAAATTTTTACAACCCTGGGGAAAGGGAATTCTAAACTGGAAATTTACAAATGGAATGAGATTTTCAGGACCCAGAACCCAGAACCTAGAATGTGCCTCCACTTCCCATCTGGCCTCATGAAAGCAGGGACTCTGATATGATACAAGAGCCACAGCCTAGAGAGACCCCCAAGGAGAACACTCAGTCCACACGTTAATGTGACACAACTATGGATGCCCAGAAAAATCCAAATGAGACACCAACTGATGTGCATGCTATCTTTAGAGAAAATGTTTTAAATTTTTTTAAAGATGAAGAGACTTTCACTATTAAATTTATAGACACCATATAGCAAAGAAGAGAAAGGAAAGCAAGGATTTGGAGAAATGGGAACTGTATGGTGGTCTTCCATCCCACAAGGTTACACAGCTGATGCCAGTTGATCTTTTATTTCCTAAGGAAATTAACATGCAAAACGACAAAGCTGTCAGTCTAAATACTAAGTTGGAAAAGGAAAGATAAAAAGAAAAAACACAATTTTAAAAAGCTTCTGGTTGTCTCAGGGTATGAAAACTATATCCAAGGTAAGGTCATAGTAATCCAATTTGTATGAGCACCAAATACTGTATCTTTTACTAATGCAGATGTTGAAGAGTTCTAGGAAGATCTAAGCATTGGTCAGCAGCCTAGTTATTGCTCTGTAAAAAGAGCTCCAGTTACTCCATTATCCAAGGAGAGCTTATTGCATCACTAATCCAAGGTGAGAAAATAAACACTTTTCACATTTGGCAATTAGCACCAAGAGATCTTCAAAATCAGAAAGGTTGACCCCTTTAGGACTTTTCTGTCCCTATAAAAATCTGAACTGTGTGGAAATCCCATCTGAAAGAATCCGAAGTCTAAGTGTTCTTGTCACATGATAATAAAGGCAGGCCCTAATCTCTGTCACTGTCACCCAAGGGCTTCTTCTGCACTGTTACAATAAGAACTCCAACAAAAGTCCAAGTAAAGGGGTATGGGGGACCCAGTGGTCAGCCCCTTGCTCTCCTTTTGTGTCCTAACCAGAAGTCACAGGGTTCCTTTCCAGCTCTGTGACCAATGGCACTTTTTTTCCAATGGGCTTTAACATCCTTAGGCACTAATAAACGTATCTAGGTTGCTATGAAAACCAGGTATGTTCAATTTAAGGCCCATGGGCCACCTGCAGCCCTGGGCTGCTAGTAATGCGGCCCCATAAGGCCGTTTACCTCTAACACCATCATATGATTTTTAGCAACATTTCTCATGGCTTGAGTGTGTGGTGCTGAGGGAGGGCACGGTGCAGAGCTAACTTTGCCCCCTGCGCCTGCCCAGTCAGTGGGATCAGAACCTGCATTGGGCCTTACCTGCACTGAGGGACCCGTGGCAGAGTATTTCAATCTGCCTGTTCTCGCGTGTGCCTGGAAACACAGGCGTTCATCGTATGAAGCAGACAGGCAAGTTGTATTTTATTATTAAGCCTGGACTTGGTGTATTGTTCTGTAAAGTAATTTAGTAAGTCAAAAATATTTTTAAAACGGGCTATTCTGTTACTTACATGTTAGCCATTACTACGTGGTTACATGGGATCCCAAACAACTCTTTAATCAAGTGTGGCCCAGGGAAACCAAAAGGTTGGCTATCGGTATCCTCAACTGAGAGAGATCGGCAGTGAGCCCGAGACAGAGCCCTCAAACCTTCGCTGACCTCCATCCGTGACCCCTCATGCAGGCACATCCAAGCGGAACATCCTTCCCCTTTAGTCCCTGTTGCCAAGGAGACAGCACTGCGCTTGGGTGGTTCCCCTAACAAACGCACTGGACTGGTCTTTCTGGCCTTTAGTGCTTCTCTCCGTGGAATTCCAGCCAACCTGTAGGGAGGTTTGGGGCAACCTTTGTAGAAAGTCTTCTGTTGCTGGTATTAGGGTGACTCCAGTGCAGGTCTGATGGATAAAAATAGTCACATGGTCAAAATTCCTTATCCACAACATGGCGACCCAACTATGGTACTTGTGTAGCCCATGAGGTGGAAGAGGAGCCTGTTTATTTTCTGTTGTCTGTGATGAGATCTAAGCTATCCAGAGCAGCACTTTCTAAAGTCTGTTTCTGCAGAATTTTGACTCCCAAGATGCTTGCAGAAAGGAGTTTAGAAGATGAATAATTTTGGGGAAATACCTGGTATTATTGGAGAATCACAGTATGCTCTGGGAGATCTGTGTAAAGGACTCAGTGTAACCTAGGGTTTCTTCCCAATTTTCTGCACTCTTTTAAGCACAAGAGACTTGTGCTGTGCAAAAGTCTTCTGGAGAACACTGGACAAGAGTCCAGCTTGCCTGAATATGATGTGCTGCTGGAAAAATCTCCCAGGGAGGTCAGCCCTCTCTACAGGGTCAGACGGTCATCCTCGGTCTCTGTAGGTTCTAGAGGAGTAAATTCAACCAGCTGAACTGCAGATCAAAAACATTCAGAGCTGGAAAGGGTGAAACACACCTGTAATCCCCTCACTCTGAGGCAAGAGAATGACAAGTTGGACCCAGTGTGGTCAACTTGGTGACTTAACAAGACCCTGTCTCATTCTTTCAAACATAAGTAAATGGATGGGGATAATACTGGGTTGAAGGTCCTGGGTTTAGTCCTTAGTATGACTATCACAAAAACAAGTTTTTTTTTTTTTCTTTTGGTACCAGGGATCAAAATCATGACCTTGTGCTTGTCAGGCAGGCGCTTGTGCCGCTGAGCTAAATCCCTGGCTCACCCAAAAACAATTTTTGTATCTGTGCAAACTCTTTTTCTGGTCATTATTCCCTATAACACTTTTAGTAAGGATTTTTATACATAGCATTTATGTTGTATAAAATATTGCAAGTGATCTAGAGATGAATAAAGTACACAGGAGGATGCATGCAGGTTGTATGCAAACGCTACAGCATTTTCTGTAATAGACTTGAGCACCATTTCCCTGTAGGGGGCTACTGTGGTCCTGGTAAAACCTTCTGCAGGTACAGCCAGTTCTCCTACCCAGTGTCACGGCACAGGTGCGATTAATGCCAACGAGCGTCTGCCCATTGGAGCAATTCTGGTTTTGATATGATTGATAGCGAATATGTCTTCTGACAGTCACTGAGACAGTGTGATTACCTCTGCAGAGACAGAGCATGGAGGTAGGACTGGCGGAGGGGCTGGCTGAGCTCCTCTTGCTCAGGCAGAGTTGCCTGCACTCAGGTCCCCAGGCAGCTCTCCTGATTGATGTGGTGGGCGATGTGGTCTCACTTTAAGCTGTAAGCCGCGCTTTACAGCCTCATCCTTCAAGAATCTTGACTGCAAATTGGTTTGCTACAAGCCAGATGAGAAAGCACTCTGGAGGCCAGTATTTAAATACAGGTTACATATGAGAGCATGTTAGAGAATTATTCTTAGCTTTACTATCCATGCTAATTGTTTATGTTCATGTAGGATATTTTTCTTATTTTTTATAGATTTACAATTGTCTGCAACTTACTCCAGAAAAAAAGGCAACAGATATGGCAAAATTTAGTGACTGTTAGATGATGGCTATTCCATTATACAATCCTCTTGGTGGCTATGTTTGACCATGTTCCTTTTTTTTGGTAGTGGGGATCAAACCCACAACTTCATACTTGCCAGGCAAGCAGGCACTTGTGCCACTAAGCTATATCCTTAGCCCCTATGTTTGACAATTTTCAAAACAAAACAAAACCATAAATATGCGAAAACATTACTCTTAAAATATTTAGTACAAAAAGTGAGATGAAAGAACACATGTACTGTGAGTCTGTCTGTAGAAAGTTCAAAAAAAGGGCAAAACTAAATACATAGTGTAGAGATGCATACAGAGAAAAGCAGCTATATGCCTACAATAAGAACCAGAGCAGCAGCTTCCACTAGGGGGGAGGAAAACTGCAATTAGAAAGGCATAGGGGGAGCTCCTGAGCGCTGATACTATTTCACTCTTTTGATTTGGGCTGTGGTTACATGGTGAAACTGCATTGGAATTCTTAACCCAGTTTTAAAATATGTTTTATTCTCCCCAAACAAAAACATGTAAAAGATATTCTCACTAGTTCCTCTCATTGTACCACTGAAAACCTTGGAAGAAGACAAAAAACTCAGCCACCATATGATGAAATCATGCAGTTGGCCATTAAATTAATTCCTGTGGATGAAAGGGAGGGTGATTATTATGCAAAAAAGTTACACAATGTCTTTTGCAGAAATTAAGGATTCTGAATTTGGAAAACAGGCTGTGCTACTCTTGGAGTCCATCTTTAACATGGTAAGTCAGAAGAAAGAGGAGAAAGTTTTGCAAGGAGCAGGCTGCACAGTCTTGGAGTTTATATCACAATTTGCAGGTGCATTTTTCTATCTATAGTAACCGGCACAGAAAATTTCAAATTCTAACAGTTGTCTCTTCTGAGACCTACAAGATGTGAAAGAAACACTTCCTTCTTCATTTACTGATCCCGTTAGAGGGACATGGCAGATAATGACTTGATAAAGATCTGAAACATAATTTCTGTGGAGCCCCATTTACAATCTTCATTTTATTCTTTCACCTCCGTGTCACCTGTGATGACAGACTGTTTCATTAAATGTGAAACGGGCGACACTGTGGTGATAGAGAATCCAATGTGATGAGAATGTTGATGTTAGAAATAAAGTCTTGATGCTCCGGGGCTTGCTTCTATTACTTGTAAGGCAGTGTCATAATACCTAATTCTTTTGAGATCATGCTCAGACCCACAATTCACATTTCCACTATGTTCTCGGCTGCCTCTAACACCTCTGCCCCTCCCCAAAGGACAAGGAAGAGTCACTGATTTAGGGCGGGGTGAGTGAGTGTATCCTTCTAGATACAGGAAGCATAATGGTCTACTAGATTTCATTGCACTCTCTTGATTATTACTGACTGCTTTGTGATAGACGTGAAAATCAAATTCTGCCCAGAACAGTCTAGTACTCCTGCTACTGTTAACTGAAAGACAACAGTGCCTTTATTCTGAGTGTTTTGTGTGCCAAGTTCATGGAAGTAAGCGTGCTTGCTTCTCCAAGTGTGCTTGGCTTTGCTACTCCTGGTCAGATGAAGCCTGCTGCCATGGTGGAGCTGAGATCTGGTGAGCTACAACATCTTATGTCTCTGACTCTTTGAAGAGTCATAGGAAAAAAAAATCAGCATTAGATGGAGGGTATTTATTTTATTTTGTGTTGTGGGTAGAATGCAGGGCCTCACACTTGCTCAGTATTTGCCCTATCACTGATCTATGTCCCCTGCCTAGACTGAGGGGTTTTATTAGTTATTACCTACAGTCAGAGCTGAAGTCAACTAATAATTGTGAACCACAATCTAAGAAAAATTCCCCCAAACAAAAAAGAAAACTATACACAGCTACGTCAGATATTTTGCCTGAAATGTTTTGCCTGAAAGAGATATTTTGTGTGAAGATATGATTTTGTCCCTTAGTCGCTATGGTAACCATTATCATGCACCCCAAGCCGCACACTATGTGCTTTCTATGCAGGACTTTACGCAAAACCTTACAATGACTCCAGGAAGTTGTCACTATTATCTCCATCTGGAAGTCTAGGAGGAGGTTAAGTATTGTTCCCAGGGTGCAGGGCTAGACTGGAGCCAGGTCAGGGGATTCTAGTGTGTGCACATCACACATGACATTAAACTGGCCCCTAAACCTCAACAAACTAGGAATACACCCACAGTTTATTAAGCCTACCTGCAAATGGACAAGCTTGTACAAATAGGCCCGAGGGCAAATACAAAGGAAACACTTAACAATTCTGCTTTCTCCAGTGTAGAATTCTGTTCTTTTTATGTATTACAATAGAAATTCATTTTCTGGCAGATCTAGAGCTGTGAATTCAAGATGAAGATGCTGGCCTTTTCTGTTTCCAGCCAGGCACCTTCTCACTGTGTGCCCAGCCTGAGGGAGCCCTCTAGTATTTGTTCTTACAAGGGCACTAATCCTATTGATGGGGTCCCACCCTTAAGATCTCCCTTAACTTTATTTCCTCACACCAAAGATAGCCACTTTGTGTGTCAAGGCTTCCACATACAGATTTTGGAGTCATTCAAATATTTTATCCATAACACTTGTAATCTGTGGTCACTTAAATCATTCCATTAAGTTTTACAATTAATTATCATTAAATGAGATTTCATATATGAAGACCAAACACATAGCTGGCACATAAAACTCAATTAGCTGTGATTGTTTTTATAGGTTGAGGATCCTTTATCCAAAACATTGGGACCAAAAGTGCTTTGGAGCTTAGATTCTTTCTGGTGTGTGGAATATTTGTGTACACATAATGATCTCTTGGGGATGGAGTCCAACTCTATATTCATATGCATATAGCCTGAAAGCAATTTAAAACAGTATTTTTAGTGTACCTATCTTTTGATTGTAACATATCCCATAAGGTCAGGCCTGAAACTTTCTACCTGTGACATTTAAAACATTTCAAATCTTGGAACATGCAGATTTTTGAGTTTCAGATGAGGGATGTTGAATCTGTCTTAGCGTTCTCCCACTTTTGAAAAAAAAAATGTCCAAAGGAAATCAGCTCACAAAATTGTGAAATTTCATTCTTTTCTTCCATATTCATGTGATGATGAAGCACAGGTCATACATAGGAAGTCACATGTCTGCTTAGTCACTTCTCAGCAGTCATCTTGGGTGGTGAGAACACAAGCAGATACAGTACTGGTTCTGATGGCTTGTCTAGAAATACTGAGTAGTACCAAGACGTTTATAAATTAATAAACACTGGATGAAGCATCACTTCTTTTGCAGACCCTGTTTCATTGCAGTAGCAATTCTGACTTCACACAGGGCATTATGTAAGGATGCATCTCAGTCTGGACACTTTCCCTTCTTCCAACGGTGTCTTTACCCATCTTACACTTTCGTTTAAATTGTTTGAACACTGTCTAAATCCCAGTAGTCCCATAATTTGTCTTGATGTCTAGCAGTACCATATCCTTCAACTTAGTTCTTCAATTGTCTTTGCTACTCTTGCTCCTCTGAATTTCTACCAGTTCAGAGAATTGGTTTGCCCATTTCCATAAAAACCTGTTGAATTTTGGGTTGGAATTGCACTGAATCTAGATGTCCATTCAGAGAGAAATGATTTCTTTACAATTTTGAGGCCTCCAGTCCATGACTATGGTACATATCTTCATTTCTGATTTTTAATATTTTAAATATGAAACCAACTCTGCATTCCCAAAACCGTTCCAACATATTATCCTTTTAAATATACTTGTAAGAATCAGTGTCCTGGCACTGTATATAAAATGTCTTACACTTATATAATGAGAGATATTGGCCTGTAATTCTCCCGTCTTCTAACATCTTAAGCATGTTAGCCTATCAAGTTTACGCTGTCCTTTTAGTACAAGTAACAGCTCTGTCTTTTTCTATCTCCTGGAGTCGGTATGGCTGATTTTGTTTCTTTCTATTTGAAAGAATTCATTAGTGAAGCTCTCTGGGAATAAAGTTTTCTTCTGGGGAGGTTTTTTAAATTACCAGAAAGTTTTTTCAATAGACACAACACTTACTGTGTTTCTTATTTTTTCTCTTAAATTGCTTTAAACTGTATTTCAGTTGAGTAACAGAACCTTTCAAATCTAAGAGAACACCCAAGTAATTCAGGACTGCCCTTTCTGTTCTGCACCTAACCCTGTTCTTGTTTCTTTTTTCTGTGATTGCCGTTTCTTCCATGACTTAGTGT
The DNA here is from genome assembly GCA_004027455.1 of Hydrochoerus hydrochaeris. Lineage (NCBI taxonomy): Eukaryota > Metazoa > Chordata > Mammalia > Rodentia > Hydrochaeridae > Hydrochoerus > Hydrochoerus hydrochaeris. Next base: position 151,206 of record PVLA01001294.1, on the reverse strand, counting down.
TTTCCCTGAAAACAGTGTCTGGGCCTCAACCAAGCATTTATCAGCTCGTGACACAAACAGCACCACCAAACACCCATTATCCTCAAGCAGAGTTATCAGTTTGCATTCGAGAAAAATCCCTCTTTGGTATTTGCAAACCATATCTGGGAAAAAAAAATCTTGGAGTATTGAAATGGCAGTTTTGTGAATTAAACATTTACCCTCACTGCAATTGGGAAAGCTAAAAACAAACAACAGAAAACCAAACCAAACAAACACTGCAAAGAAAGGGAGCAGAAAGCTCATGAAGCAGGCAGAAGAGAAGACAGTTCTGGAGGCTGAGCTGTGCTCAAGTTCCCGGAGGCTCCCACAGTGCCTTCAGTCCTCACGGCCACGATGACCACGCAGCCAAGCCTCAGGATCTCGCACCCCTCAGTGAATACCGAGCCTTCTCTGCTTATCTTTTGTGATTGCAGCTTCTGAGCCTTATTGCTTGTGGGCATTTTCACGCTGCCTTTGAAGTCAATGTGGGTTGCACACTGAAAGCAACAAACGTGCAATCCTGAATTCACAAATAAAAATAGCAGAAATCACTTCCTTTGATTTGCTTGAAAAGGACTTTAATGGTATCATGATTGGGGCTCTGCTCCGTGGTGCGGTCCAGCCCTTTCCCAGCTGGAGAGATGGACTCCCCACGGATCTGAGTGGGCCTGATCTGAGGAAAGGTCTTTTAGAATTCCAGTTCTGATCCAGAGTGGCTGTGGCTTCTGGGAAGGGGGTGGGAGGGGGGAGTAAAGGGTTTCATACAGATGGGAACCTAGGTGTTCTCCACAGTGTGCGAAGGCAAATGTCAGCCCTCAATGCCTCCTTCTCCTTCTGGCTGACTCATCTGAGGCCCCGAGGCCCCATGCCAGCATCATCAGCATCATAGAAAGTCTCCCCTGAGGTCGCCTCTCCCTGACAATACAGGAACAAGAGATAGAGAAGGATGCATCCACTCCAGCTGACTTTCTCCCTTCAGTAAAGCATCCTGCCACACAGCACAGGTAACTAAGCCAAGTGACAGACTGGGACTACACAGGAACTTTGCTGCTGTCACACTTTGCACCACAATTATTAGTGCAGGGACACCATTGCTCTAGTTTCTTCTTAAAAAATACTGTGGTAAAAACATATGACTTAATATACAATTATCATCTCGGTCACTTATAATGCAGTTCCATGGTGTTAACTGAATTCACATTATTGTGCAAACATTGCCAGGGCTTTTCCACCTTGTAAAACTAAAATTCTGTACCTGCCTAACGGGAACTCTCCATCTCCCCTCTCCCCAGCTGCTGGTAACTCTCCTTCTTGTTTTTTATGAATTTGAGTCTCCTAGGTAACCCATGCAAGTGGAATCATACAATATCTTTTTATGACTAGTTTATTTCACTTAGCATCACACCCTCCAATTTCTTCCACTATGTCCCATGTGTCACAATCTCCTTCCTTTTAGGGCTGTATAATATTCCACTGTATTGTATGCCACATTTTGTTTATCCAGTGGTCTGCAGATGGACATCTGGGTTGTGTCCACCTACTGTCTTTTGTGTATCATGCTGCTGTGAATATTGGTGTGCAGATATCTGAGATTCTGATTTTTAATTCTTTTGGATATACACTCAGAAATTCTGGGTTATGTGATAATTCTATCTTTAAATGTTTAAAGAACTACCATTGTGTTTTCCGTAGCAGCTGCATTACTTCCTATTGCCACCAAAAGCACACATGTATTCCATTGTTTCCGCTCCCTTACTAACACTTACAGTTTTCTGTTTTGCAAAGCCACCTTCAGGGTATGAAGTCTTCAGTATGGTTTTACTACAACTCAGAGAGGAGGACATTGTGAAATCGTGAGTTATAATATCTGTCTGTGAACTTAAATGTTTTTAAAAGTTGCTACCTCCTCACCTCAGGACATGGAAGACACTGTCACAATTCAGAGGTGTCCTTTGACTCCTTAAGAGAAGACTTTTGATTTCTTTAAAGAGGAAAAACAAATGGATTTGATGGAAAAGGATGACTAAGGTTAAAAGAATAAGTTACTTTTTTCAAAGAAAAATGGCTTATTAATATTGTTTGATTTTTATTTTCAAACTAAGGACAGAGCCAGAGTGATGGTGCATGCCTGTAATCCCAGCACTTGGGAGGCAGGAGGATCATTGTGAGTTCTGGGCCAACCTGGGCCCCATAGTGAGTTCAAAGACAAACTGAGTATGCAGAGCAGGGGTCCATAAACCTTTTCTGTCGAGGCCTTGCTAATTAGGTATTTGGGTTTGAAGGCTACACAGCATCTGTGGAAACTGCTCAAATCAACCCCTGCAGCTACATGGAGTACGTGCATGCGTGAATGTGGCTATAAATAAAACTTTATTGACTAAAACAACTAGTGGGACAGAATTGACGTATGGTCATAGCAGCAGAGCCAAGGGTAAGAACTTTGAAAATCGGAGTGTTCTTATACGTTAGAAGGAAGAACAAGATTTTAAACTCTGTGACAAAAAATGACAGATGGTAAAATAAACCCTTGGTGTGATTTCTTTCATAACTAAGCATAAAACTGTGACTTTTTAAAAATGCATTTCAAGGCTCCATGGTATGTTAAACTTCTAATCACCTGATCTAACAAAGCTCGGGATAGATGAAAAGCATTGTAACTTTGGATGCAGATCCTTGCAATCTGAACTCTTCCTTGAAGATAACATTTGCCTTTACAAACAAAATCTCAGGGGACAGTCAGAAACAGTGTGCTTCAATACAAGTCGCTAACGAATGCTGGCTGTGGAAGCAATGACATTTTCCTCATTAATGTACCAGCTGGGCTGAGGTCACCCTGGAAGGATGGGCTCCTCCTCCGTGGGTGGTGGGGTCAAGGTCCCTTTGACTCCCTTTGTGTTTTCTTCTTGGACTTTCCCCAAGGTGGTAAGAGTGACAGAAGTGCAGTCAGGCTGCTCGGAGGCCTCCTCTCCCTACGCCTCCTCCTGGGCCTGTTAGGGCTGCAATCTCAGCACAAACGTTTCCTCTGCCCTCTACACTAATGAACCCCAGCGAACCTTCGAATAACTCCTGGCAGCTCAAAGCCATGTCCCTAGAATAACAATCCCTCTTCCCTTAAAAATGCCTGCCTCAGGGAGCTCAAAGATACCAATGGAATTTGCTCCAGCCAACATCTGATGATGGGCCCCTTAAACTCCCTTATGTTAAAGTACTGACTTAGAAAACTTGTAATTGTGAAATCTTTCTCTATCCTTTTGAAGTGTGTATATGGCATGATCACAAATATGATGAATATTTAAATGAAACAAATTATTACATTAAAAGACCCACTGCCATTTCATTAATCTTCATAAAAATCTTTCCCCTCACTTCAAACACACTTCACAATTGTTCTTGTCACTTTCTTTTCTTTTCGGCACCAGGGATCGAACTCATGACCTCATGCTTGCCAGGCAGGCGCTTATGCTGCTGAGCTAAATCCCCAGCCCTCTCGTCACTTTCTGAAGCAGTTCTGGAAGTCCTCTAAGTGAGTGTTTTTAGTGATGCTGCTGTGGCTGCCTTGATGCCCTGAAGTGATTCAAAACCTTCACCTTTCATGATCATTTTGGCTTTGTGGAAGATCCAGAGGTGACCCAGAACCGGATCCAGTGAACAGGGTGGCTGAGAACACACTGTATTGTTTTTATGAGCTCCCTTTCTATTGGATTATACTCCACAGCAGCAATCATTGTAAAGTATTTCTAGTCACACTTTGTAAAGACACTGACAAAAGAGGAATGCTGGAACTGCTTCAGAGTGGCAAGAATGACGGGCTAAGTATATCTGAATGGAGGCTTCATGGCCATGCATCTTCTATGGTAATGCATTTTTAACATACACGTTCACTGTGTATTTTGAACATGTCGTGTGTGTGTGTGTGTGTGTGTGTGTATCTTCTGCAACCCAGGACCATCTCTTTCTGAAGGGCCTGGGACCATTCCTTTGAAATGGAATCACTAAGAAGGAAACCATCTCTCTCTCAGGCTCTGCAGGAGGGCAGGATCCTAACTTCATAAGCCCAGTTAGCAGACACAGATGGTCTAACCCCATCCTTGAAGTCAGACAGTACTTGTCCTTTACCACACTCCAGTGTTTAAAGGCCTCCTGCTTTTGATGCTCCTGGTGTTGGGCTCAGGTTACACTGAGCTCTCTCCCCTACTACAAACCTATGGGGTAAACTCTGTGCTGTCTCCTTTGACTCTTGTCTGGCTTGGTTTCTCTTTGACAGTGTTGTTACCCCATGCCGCCTTCAGGAAAACTGGGCCATCTTTGATGCATGGGCCCCAAGAAGGTCAGAACTTCCTCCTCTTACTTCCTTAGCATGAATGGAGATACACCACCATCCTACTGCAGAAAGCCCAAGCCGCTGCTTCGCCACTGAGTCCAGGAGACGGATATTTTCCTGTCCGTTTGAGGCTGTCTTCTCCTTTGGGGTTTCTGGAGAAACAGGAATCTCTCCCTAGGAGAACACCGCCAGGAGTGGACTGACGCACGGGTGAGAGCCTGGGTCTCTGCAGCAATGTGGTTACCTTGCAGTATGACATGATAGCCCAGGATTCGAATGACAAGAACCACTAACCAACAAGCCTGAGCTATAGTTTATTTTCGTTTTGGATAAAACAGGGTGGAAAAAGGTAGGTAGAGGATTGAATCAAAATAGTGCAAACCTATCAGGGAGGTAACTTTCAAAAGTACCATTTCAAAAACGTAAACTGAACTTTGAATTAAGAAGGCTGGTGTCCAAACAGTTTATGCTTTCGGTGGTTTATCTGACTCACCAAATACTGAGCATGGTCATGGTTAATGAACTGAATCAGCACTGGATGCTGTAGGCACATTTCATTATTTTGATTCCAAGCTGTACCTTTAAAAAATAAGTTTTGATCTTCTATATTTAATAAATACCAATAAAAAGGGAACAGAATCAAACTGAGCCAAAATCTAATGCCTCTGATACCCAGATTTTGAGAGAACCTTGTACATCCTGGGGAAAAATGATTTTCCAACATTTGTCTAAACAGACTAAATGGCAACTCTCTGCTTTCCAAATGCAGTTTCCCCATGTAATAAAATCAACAGTAACCATCATCACCATGAGGTCACAAATGGACACCTGCTACCTACTTGCTATGGGGAAGATGCAGAGGATGGTGAGGGACTGGGTTTTGGCAGATCGCTGTCTAAATGACAGCACAGGTCTGCTGAGGAAGCTGATAAGCTCAGGGCCGAGAGAACAGAGGACAGAGCACAGGCTGCTAAGGCTTCAGAAGGGGAGCCTTCCCCTGGGGCAGGGGCTACCAGGCAGAGCTTGGGCTGGGACTAGAAGAAAAGGCAGAGGTTGACTGGCTGATTACCTGAGACAGGAAGTTTTTTGGGCAGACTGGAACTATGACTTCTTTTACCAATTCTCTTACCAAGTCATTGCAACCCCGTTTGAGTTACAAATTCTGAAAAGGTCCTGTGAGTGGGTAAGAACCAGCCCCTCCGCTTTTGTGGACAAAGTCGTCATTGTGCAGTGGGTGGAGGAAGGGCTGTGACCCCATCTTGAGAGCACCTGGGTGGTAGGGGTCACTAGCATTTGCTTTCTTGGAGGGGTTCTAGGACACTATTTTAATGGATGTGGAAGGAATACTGGAAGAAAGGAGATTAGGCATTATCCTGAAGGGCAAATTTTGAATGACAGCTAAGTTGAAGCTTTGATACTTTATAGTTTTGGCTTTGTGAAATCTCCTTTGTATTTTATAAAAAGAAGAGGAGGGGATTAAGAGAAGGTTATGTTTGTGTTTGAGGTGCAGTTAAATCACTGAAACACAGCTTTGAACATACTTAACAGGTCTACCTATTTTGAGGAAGCTTTTAAACTATTTTAATTATTATTTTCAAACTGGACTGCAACACATTATCAAATTAAATGAAGGGAAAAGCTCCGGAAGCTTTTAATAGGATTTTGAAACAGGGAGATATTGACTGGAGGGATTTAAAAACGGGGCTGGGAATGTAGCCCAGTGGTAAGCACTGGCCTAGCATGCATCCCCTCCAGGATTTAATCCCCTCTACTGCGTAATGACGACAATGAAAATGAAAATGAAAATAAAAACAACTCTTTGAATTTGAGAGTTGAGAAATGAAATACAGCATTTACATTTCTTCCTTTGTGACGAAAGCGAATCCCAGGGACAGTCTTATTAGTGGTGCTTTATCTCAGAAGATACATCCCAAATTAGAGGTGCATTCTGTCCTGACCTTTCAGGGGGGACTTCAGGTTGCTCAGGAAGGACACCTGCAACCCACCCATCTACCCTGCCTCATGTCAAGGAGCACATTTCACGTAAGTCATCTGTGCATTTCACTCATTCCACCAGTTTTACTTTTAGCACATCTGGCACAGAACCAGACGCTGAGGATGGAGTGGTGAGTTAGTCCCTTAATCCGTAATAGTGCTGCTGGGTAAATCAGGGATAAGGTTGTTTTTCCAGAATATTCTGACCCTGGCACCGTAGTTTCAGTAACTCAGTCCTCTTCTCAATTTCATTCTTGAACTCTTTTATATTAGGGACTACAATCTCTAGTTTCTTACACTATTCTAGGGGTGTTTTCTTCCTAAGGATTTTGCTGGAGAATGCAATCGTGTACTTGAGCCTGTGTGTCCATGTGAATCTCTGCAGGGCATCTCTTGACACCACCTGCCCACCTACCCTAAGTGCTTGCACTGAGGGAACCTTCTACACCTTTCCATTCTCCTAGTCATACCAGTGCCTGGTTGCCTGGATGGCATCCTCTTTTGCGACGAACTCGAGCGGGACCCTACCGTGATGGGGGCGGTGGGAAAGGGTCTGCTTTGGGTGCAGGGTGGGATGGGGGAGGTGGTATTATTTTTAGAATGAGCTTCAGTATCCAAATCAAAATACCATATGGCCAACGGAATATATCTGGAGAAATGACAAGATGCCAGGAGCGAAAGGACAACCAGAGGTGGGTATAATAATACCAAGGGAGGGATTGGGGTTCCCGGAGAAATGAAACTAGCTGAGGATGATGCCTCAGGGGCAGCCATGGTGACGAGGCCGGGAGAGTAACACACAGCAGCGGTCACAGGTTACATGAATGTGCCTGGAACACCGGAGAGGCTACAAGCTACAGAGAATGAAGGGGTGAAACCCATCCCAAAAGCGCCCACTGACTTGCAGGGCAGCACAGAGCTGAGGCCATCTTTAACGTTCTGGGTTAGAATACGCGATGGAAGGAACACTACCAAACTACTGCACTCGGTGGTTATGTGATTATTATTTTTTTTAAGAGGGAAAAAAAGACATAACAATGAAACTGAGTTTCGAAATGGGTTAGAGTGTTTCAACAGTTGCTACATTGAAATGGGTTAGTGAGAGTGTTTCAACAGTTGCTACATTGTATATTGTTGTCTTCATAGTAGTTATTCAGTGTACAAAATATAAGGCATGACATCTTTTCCAAACAATATGAGCAAAAAATTTTCTTTACAATGAATTTAGAGAAATGAGCTATATAGCTATCTTAATTATTTGCATATACAAATATTTTATCCTTTTGTTCTTAGCTCTTTGTCCCGTCCCAGTTCCTTTTCTTTTGAATAGTTTCTTCCCATTTTGCAGTATCTATTACACATTTCAACCTTATTTACTTGTTCAGTTTCTCACACTAGAGAGATATTTAATGTTTATACATATGGGTCTGATTTATTTCACTTATGAGTGTGGTCTCAAGTTGCATTCCTTTAAAGTCTCCAGTTTATCCTTCTTTATGGCTAAGTAATACACCATGATATAAAAACATCACATCTTCTTTTTATCTATTCTTTGGTTGATGGGCCATTTGGATTGTTTCCAAGATTTAGCTATCACTAACTGTGCTGCTATAAATATGGGTGCACATGTATTGCTGTGGTATTAGGTTTTAAATTCTTCTGGGAAGATACCCAGAAAGGGAATAGCTGGACTGAATGGGACCTCTAATCCTAGTTTTTTGGAGGCATATCTACACTTATTTCCACAGTGGTTGCACCAACCTACATGCCTACCAGCAGTGGAGAAGAGTTCTTTTCTCTTCACAGCCTTGCTGGCATTTGTTATTGGTTTATTTCTTGATGATAGCCATTCTTTCTGGGGTGAGATGAAATCTCAGTGTTGTTTAAATTTACATCTCTCAAATGACCAATGATGTTGAATATTTTTTTCATGTATTTATTTGCCATTTGTATTTCTTTATCTCAGAAGTGCATATTCATCTAGATGCCCATTTTTAGATTGGGTCTTTGAATTTGAGTGGGGGGGGTGTCTGATTTTTTCATTCCTTTATGTGTTCTAGATACAAGTCTTTTGTCTGTGGGACAACTGGGTCTAATTTTTTCCCACTTTGTGGCTTGTCTTTTCACTCCATTGGTGATTTCGTCTGTTGTGCAAAAGTCTTTTTTTTTTAAAGGATGATACTCCATTTATCGATTCTTTGTACTATTTCTCTTGCAATCTGGATTGTGTTCAAAAAGTCTCTGTTTACACCTATGATTTTGAGATTTCTGTCTATTTTTTCTTCTACTAAATTTAGTGTTTCTATTTTAATATTTAGATCTTTGATCCATTTTGATTTTAGTTTAGTGCATGATAATAGACATGGGTCTAGTTTTAGTCTTTGACATGTGGAAAGCCACTTTTTCCAGCACAGTTTATTAAAGAAATTATCTTTCTTCCAGTGACCCTGTTTGCTCCTTTGTCAAAGGTAGATGACTGTGTTTGGAGTTGAATACAACCTTTAGTGAGACTTAATGCTATCAAAGGTAAAAGTGAAATTTTTACATTTTAAACGTTTGTTTTAAAGTTCGTCTCATTTCCTAATTTGCATCATTGGGAAATTTAATTATGCAAATAAGGAAATAACACATCTAAAAATTTACATGAATACTTCATTTATGAAAACTGCCTACACTTGACTTATTCAGATGTAGGGAAAATGCATAAGTTTGTTCTACTACCAATACTCTAAATATAAGAGCTATATTTGTAGAAGAAAATAGATTTAAAAAACTGAAGTCTGAGTCCAACCAATTTGAGATGGGAATCTGACAGGACTGGCTACTTTCTGAACACCGCAGACTTTGTTCATTGAGAATGTACCTACAAGGTTATTTTAAAATGCACCTGGGCAGAACTGCCGATTGTATAAGTTCTCTAATGAGGTTATTAAGCTGTTTTCAAGCCTCACATTGTTGGCTTTCAGAAAAAAAAAATCAGGTAAAGTTTTAATTTGCCTCCATGGAATTGCAAAATTTATACTGGGCTCATGGTTGCTTAGCAAAAATGAAAGAAAATTAAAACTCCTGCAGACCATGAGCTGAAACTAATGGGAGAAGAGCCTTTCACAGTTTTTTCTTGTTTAAAGAAACCACTGGACTAGAGAGTGATCTTAAATTAGAGAACTGTGCTGAAACTCAGTTGATAGTTTCTTTATATTGCTTTAATGAGAAGCATTTTAATCTTACTAATGATTTGATATAGATTTAACAAATTTTTCTTCCTCTTTGTGAATTCAGGAATCCCTTTAAAGTGCTTTCTGGAGTTTTAAGTCAGCATAGCATATCAGTGTCTAGATCAAATTTCTAGCGAGCAGGAAGCCAAAAAGCCATCGAGCCACTAGAATGGATGGCACAAATCCATGTGTTAAAACTCACGTAGTGAAATCACCGGAAAGCAACCCTGGCTCCACCCTATTTTACTGTAATGCCAGCTGCAACTGAGATAGGCTGGTTTTGTTTTGTTTTGTTTTGTTATTTGGCCACTGCAAGCATAAATTAGAAAGCAAAGTTGGCTGGTGGAAGTTACAGCTCACAGAAATGGAAGTGGGGAGGGCATTTTAAAGCAAAAAGGACAAAAATCTTTTTATACGGATGGTGTCATTAGTCAGGGCACAGGACAGTAAGCAATGTGTCAACACAGAATCTAAAGCATCCAGGAAATATAAACCTAGGTCTGCTGTTCTTTAAGAAGAAGTGAGAAAGTACATACTGAGTTTTAAAGTTCTGTAAGGCACTGAAAGAGATGAATTTTTAAAATAGGTGTATCTTTCCTTGTTTTGTTTTGGAGGTGCTGGGGATTCTACCCATGGCCTCCCACATGCTAGGCAAATGCCCTACACTAAGCTAAATCCCTGACCCTAGAGATAAGATTCTGTCTGTCTGTCTGTCTTTCTTTCTTCTTTTTGGTAAAAACAGAACACTTAACTTTCTAATGCTTAGTGAAGCATGATTATTGTCCCATAATGATGAAAAATAACATAAGCCACATGGAGGGTTAAGAGGGTGCTCTGGGAGTCCCATATGGCCTCTGAATTCTTGATGATAGGTTTGGTCAAACATGACAGAATGTAAATATGGCTCCAGTTAAGCCATAATTCTTACAAATCACCCAATCCAAAGACCAGAAAAGTTTAGTATAGAAAAAATATCATAATCATCAAGCGTCCTTTATCATCCACCCAGTGTAACATTAGAGATACATATGAGTTTATAATTTTATACATAAAATCACTCTACATTGTTTCTGTAAGTTATAAATAGTACATGTTTTCATATTGTGTACAGTAAATATCAAATTAGTAGGGCATCAGGTATTTTATGAATGGCTTGGAAGTCAAGGATTTCCTATTACTGCTTTCAGTGACCCAAGGGTCTTCCCGGTCACATGTGCTAAAGGTTACCCTCCAGCAAAGTGCAGGCTGAGGGCAAAAGCAGACTCCTGTAACCACACCATGAGTCCACCCCAACTCTGTGAGTTGCACGCTGGCATGTGTTGCACAATATGCCCTCACCCTGAAAACCCATCCTTTGGAATAATTTGACAGTTATTTCATGAGGCCCTTTGGTCAGTGAGTCAAGTGGAGACATGGGAAAGGAGAAAGGAATGTTCCAGTGGTTGACTGTTAAAATTTGTCCAGGTAATAAGTATTTGTGAAAACCTAAAAAACGTCTAGTCAACTGATTTACTTCTCCAGCCATCTTCCATAGGATTTGTTAGAAATAATGTCAACTGGATACAAATACGACATTTAAAAAATATTTTACTTCCTCACTGATAGTCCCTCGCACAGAGAGAAAAGGCAAACAAGAACACTGAAGCACATTTCTCATGACTTAGCTGATACATTAAGGACGAAGGATTTAAGAATGTGGCACCCTAAACATGCTGCTTTGGTACACTGAGTATCTTTTTTTTTTTTGAAAAATAATTTGCCATTTATTTTACTATAATACATACATTTTAATAAAGAATATATTTAAAAGCATTCTCCCATAAAAATATAAAATCTCACAATGCAATAAAGAATAACAATAGTTAATACACTATGTACCATAATCTTAAAAGAATGATCAAAATGTTACTCAGAGTACAAGTCATAGACTAAAAATACTCTCACAAAAAAGAGACAAACAGATAAAGCACAAGACTTTCTTCTTAATGAACTAAGATAAACTAACAGTATAAATGAAAAAAAATTAGCAAATATATTGGAATATTTTTGAAACAATGGAGCAGAGAATCTGGGGAATTATTTGAACTTCTTCCTACATCCAATTTTTCTTTTATTTTGCTCTTTATCTGTATTTTTTAAAAACTAAAACTAAGTTGCTCTTACCCAGCAAGTCTATCCATAGGTACTTATGCAAATAGATAAAAATATATGTTTGCAAAAAAATGTTCACAGCAGCTTAATTCATAATCATTAAAGTCTGGAAATAGCCCACTCTCTCAAACAGTGAATATATAAACTTGGGATGCACTTGAACAAGGGAATACTTGTCAGCAATAAAAAGGAAGATTATTGATAGGTGCAACACTATGGAAAAGTCTAAATTGTATTGTGTTAAGTGAAAGAAATCAGGCTTGAAAGTCTATTTATAATTTCACTGTATGACATTCTGAATGAAGCAAAACTATAGTGTCAGACAATAAAATACCTATGAATCAATCTTACAAAGGAAGTAAAAGATCTATGCATGAAAAATTGTAGTACTCTGAAAAAGAATACTGAGGAAGTTATCAGAAAATGGAAAGATATCCCTTGTTCATGGATAGCAAGAACCAACATAGTGAACTGGCCACTTAAGGCAATCTCCATCAAAATATCATTAGCATACCTCACAAAACTAGAGAATACATCCCTAAAATTCATTTGGAATCAGAAGAGATCTAGAATAGCAAAAGCAATTCTGGGAAACAAAGGCAAAGCAGGAGCATCACAATCTCTGACTTGAAATTATACTACAAAGATACTATGATAAAGTCAGCTTGTTACCAGACCTAATGCTCAGTGGAACAGATTACAGGATGCAGATCCAACTCCAAACACACTCAATCACCTTACCTTTGACAAAGGGACAAAACATGCCCACTAGAAGAAAGACAGCTTCTTTAACAAACGGTGCTGGAAAAACTGGCTCTCTACATTTTAAAGACCAAAACTAGACCCATGTCTATCATCATGCACTAAAGTCAAAATGGAAATATTAAAACAGAAACACTAAATCTATTGGAAGAGAAAGCAGTTAGAAATCTTGAAGACATAATTGTGAGTAGAGAGCTCATGAACAAAACTCAGACTGTACGGAAAATACTTCAGAGAATCAACAACTGAGATCTTACCTTATTAAAAAGCTTTTTTACATCAAAAGAAATCACCAACAGAGTAAAAAGACAACCTACAGAGTGGGAAAAAATTTTAGCCAATTTTTCTTCAGACAAAAGGACTTATACCTAGAACACATAGAGAACTTAAAAAAAAAATCAGACCCTCTAAATTTTGAGTATCTTTTATTTATTTTTTATTTTTTGTTGAGATTGAGAATTAAAGCTGGGACTCCATGCATGCTAGGGAAGGGCTCTTCCACTGAGCTGCACCCCAGCTCCCACTTATTGACTACTCTTGGTCAAAAGTCTTCGAAAAATAGCAGGTACATGAAGGCCACCTGGATCCTTCTGCAGTTTTTTAAAGGCAAGAGGTTAAAATTCCCATGCGGAAATCCTCCCTATACCAAAAGGAAAGTAACATCCCTACCAATGATGGGAAACGGAGGTAGAGAGAAATTTACAGAAACCAACCTTGTTAAATGAACTCGCACCTTCCTCGCCATGTCTCTACCCAATTACCTTCCCTCACTGAAGCTACCTTGTCACATTTTCAAAAGTTACCACACTTCATGCAACTAAGTGTGCAAATGTTCATCTCTAATGAGTCTTCAGGTCATTTCCTTGTGCCAAGGTCCTTCCTCTCTTTACTGGGAAGGGTTCAGTCTCAGGGTGAGCCACTTGGTCACTCTGCTAACTTGCGGAGGTTCGTCCAGCACTGAGAAGGCTTCCATTAGCAAGGAATAGATCATGGGATTCTGTGGTTTTGATCTTTCCTGCACTGATATATAAAAATCTAAAATTATACATATTAATGGGATACCATGTGATATTGAAAAAAATATGTTTAAAATCAGATTAAACATGTGAGATGTGATTCAAAAATATGATGAATGCTTAAAATTTAAAAAAAATTATTACAGTGAAAGACACACAGCCCTCAATCTCACCCAAAATATTGCACCCATTTCTTTTTCTTTTGGTACCACGACCTCGCACCTGACAGACAAGGGCTGTGCTGCTGAGCTGTACCCCGGCCTGCTTCTCCCCCCATTTCGAACACACTTACTTTACTGTTTTTACTACTTTCTGAGGGAGTTGTGGAAGTCCTCTTTGCTGAGTGTCTGCAGTTGTACTGCTGTGGCTGCCTCGATGTCCTGGAGTGTTTATCTTTGAGGAAGAACCGGACGCTGCATGGTGCGGGGTAAAGTGATGTGGTGAATGTGGACACAGTGATATTTTTATTTGACAGAAACGGCCATAAATACGAACTACAAGCTGCTTCAGAAAGTGGCAAGAACAGGACTGTGACAGTGATGGGACACACATTTTTAAAGCAAAGGGGACGATGTTGAGGGGAATTAATAGCAAGGTGACTTCGAGCATGATACATTTTAAAAATTTAAGTATTTACTACATATTTTGATCATACTTATCTGTCTTCTTAACCATCTACCATATTTTTATGGTGAAAACATGCAAAATCTTTTTTTCTAGGTTTTTGACGTGTACAGTATGTGACTATTAACTATACTTCTTGTTCTTTTAGGACATTAGTAGTTACATTTCTTCCTCCTTTCTTTTTCCTTCTGCTGCTCCAAAACATTCGTCGGCACTTAGGAAATTCTAGATGCATTGCTGTTTTTTGTTCATTAAACATAAAAGCAATTAAGTACCTTCATCAGTCAGTGGATTGATTGATAAATTCTAATTCACATAGACAGACAATTCAGTCATATTGTTTGAATCATTTTTTTTTATTCTTGCTTGGTTATTTGGTTTGAGTCTCAGGAATAAAATTTCATTTTAATAAGATAAATGTTTTAAAATATTATTAAATTCTTAATCCTAACACCAAATGTTAGCCAAGCTTGGATGCAAAACCTGGGCATCTTCCATGTGGCTTCATCTTCATACAGAGGGGTTTTACTGAAGTTGGACCACATCCAGCATAGTATTTTCAAAGAACAAGAAATGTAACACTAGATATAGAGGGTTTCGGATTTAAATCCTTTAGTATAGAGTGAAACTTGCATGTCTTTTTAGGAATAATACCTTTTTTCCTTTGTCAGAAGAAGACAAAGACAAAATCTTAGGAGAATTATATATTACTTTTCAATGGGCTTTTTTCATCAAAGGTAGCATTAAAAGTGACTAAAAGGTTAATTAGAATGACCTCAAAAAGTTCCTGATCTTAAAAACAGAGAAAAATCAAGCTAAAAAAAAAAGAGGAGGGAGGGAGAGAGGTAGAGAAGGAGAGAGCACTACAAATACAAACTAAAAAGAGCAGCTATGGACGAATTTTCAGGAGAATTCCATCTCAGACCGTAAACCCATAACTTAGCAGGAATCAGTCACAGCTGATCATTAGTGTAGGTCTGGCCCTTGGCTTCTCCACAGCTTGTGGTTCATTTTCAACTCTGGCAGTTGCTCAGGCAATTTGTCTGCTTCTCAGCTTTGAAAGTACCTGGATTTTCTCTCTGCCTTAGTCTCTCCTCACTCTAGCGAGATCCTATCATTCTATGGGTGCTTCAGGAGGAGGAGGAAGAGAGTCAGATGCTAAAAACAGTCCTGACCTACATAGTGGCCAACATACCCCCAGGCAAGCGATGTAGCAGTGAACAGCAAATGGCACAAATGACCCAGTCACAAGAACCTGTTCACTGGATCACCGCTGAACACTATGCATGTAGACTGGAATGTTCTCAAATGGTTCTGCATTTTAGAGAGCATGCTCAAATAATTATTTTATTGCTGTGTCTCAAAAGAAAGGGAAACAGATGTGACTGCCTTTAAGGACCAGAAGCCCAGGGAACACCACTTACTAGGGAATCCCAGGATCTGGGAAGTTGGGTTCTATGGTTCTTCCAAGTCCACTGGAGAAGCTGCCTGGAAAGGACAGTGTTAAGTCTCTGGTGAATAGGTTCAGTGAGCCTGGAACAGATCCTGGGGCACTGCTGATAGATGAGCTCTCTATGGCATAACAGCCCCAGACCCCTGGACCCACTTGGTGAAAGTCTCACCTCAGCACTCGTGCTCTGCTACCTTGGATCACTTAAGGGTCTGTCCCTACTCTGGTTAAGAAAGCAAGCTCAATGTCCTGCTGAAGCCCATGGTGTCTGACCCTGGGTGGAGGGGTTATCTTCAAAGCAGAAATTTGTGTCTCCACCCTATTATAGTGTGGATTCTCAATGTCCCCTGAAGGCCCTTGTGTTAAATAAAGCCTTGTTTCCTAGATTAGAACTGTTGGGAGACAGTAGAACCATTGAGATGTTGGGCTTAGCGCAAGGTCTTCAGGACTTTGAGGACCTGCCTTCCTCATTCTACACGCATACATACAAAGGTACTATGGGACTCTGGCCCTCTCTTCCTCTTTTCTTTGCTCCCTGACTTGTATGGTGAATGGTTTTTCTCTGCCAGTTGCTCCTGACTGGTGCCTCCAAAACTGTGAGACAAAATAGACCTTTTCAATTTCTGAGTCGATTCTCTCAGGCCTTTGTTTCCATGAGGGAATGTTGACTGAGATGCACCCTCCAAGACAGTCTGAGCTCCAGCCCCGCCTCATACCACACACCACTGTAAGGGCTGAATGTAGGGGACTCTTGCCTTGCATGGGTCACAGGTAATGGAAGGTTGTGACAGGTCCCTCCAGGATTAGTAGCAACAGGAACACTATTCAGGAACATTTTCTTGATTTCAAATTGTTACTGTTTTAAGTATCTGAGTGATGGTTACAGATACTTACACTATTGTCAGAATTTCAGGGATTCACAGCAATGACAACACCCTACCTGTACCTACCGCCTTAAATCAGCAAGAATGAAAGACATCTACTAATTTCATGGAGATGCCAATGACTTTCATTTTCCCATCAGAGCCAGCTGTAGGATTGAAATGCAAGTGGCCTTCCGGTTTTCATTTTAAGAGACCCATGCTCCTGAGTCTTTAAATGTTTAATGCTTTGCACCTGGGGGAGAGAAAGGACCCCCCCCACTATTAAATCTTGCTCTTCTGCTGGTCCTTCATTTATATTCCCATGAGAGCTTCATTCAGAGCTAACTGCCCTCCCAAGTGGAAGAACAGGTAGATTTGAATTTCCTCAAGAATCTTTAAAAATATTCCCACTCTAAAATCTGATCCCTGGGGAACTCAGCTGTACTCTGACCACTCAGAGAGCTGAAAGACAATGAGACTGAAGCCAGTACCCATGTCCAGGAGCTGGAGACAGGCTGAGTTGCCTGTTGGGAGAACGAAACAGGAAACACTTACTTCTGCAGTCAAACAACTCTTTATTCTTTCATTTCTCTAGGATCCTCTTCTCCTTCAAAATTCTGGGAGCCACAATATTTGGGACATTTATGACATTCTTGATCTTTTTAAAACGTTACTTGCCAATTCATCTTGTGAGCCATTCCTGGGAGGCCCCCTCCTTGGTTTCTGAGGAAGGTGCTTACTTTCTCAGAATCAAAGAAGCAAAAAGCATACAATAGGTGCTATTATCTGCTGAGGATTAGTAGGGCACTGTGCAACTCATGAACAGTAATCCCTGCCTTTTTTAAAAAAGAGCTAAAGACAATGACTTTGACTGGTGGAGTGAGGCTGATGCTAGGAACACCCCGGTGGATGGGAGAGGAGTCTTTCGCACAATCTTCACATTGTTCTCTGGAGAATGGTTCCTCAGAGCATCTTCCAATTTGCAGAAGTTTTATTCTATTTAAACATTTATTAAACCATGGAAGATGTGCATTTTTAAGTGGAGAGAGATGAATACAATGAATCTCCACTACTCCTTACCCAATTTTCAACAACCATCGCCATAATTCTTGCTGGTTTAATAAATAATTTAGCACATTTCCAGCTAACAAGTCCTGCACTAGGCTAAGACAAGATGTCAGTAGATGGACATTGTCAGGGAGTCCTCACCTACAAGGACTGTCCTAATGTGCAAGTGCAGTGCTGATGTTCACGCGTATCTTGAAAGCTTTGCTTCTAATGGTGATGATAAAGCTCTCCTGAGGCCAGGGATGGAGGAAGCTCACCTCACCTTCTCTTCCTTCGGGAGAGTTCAACTTTGTCTAATTACAGACATAAGCTGCCTGTGTATTTGGAGGCTTAATCAGTAGTAGGTTATGCAACCCTAATTAAAAATAACTCTAGAAAGCACAAGACACTTAATTGTACAGCACAAAGTACTCACATACTGAAAATATTAAAAGTGTTTTTTTAAAACCTGATTTTAATTTTCATTGGTGTATTCACTGTTTAGAAAATTCTGGCAGGTATCCAACAAGAATTAGGATTAGTCCTTCTTAAAGAATAGTGGCTGTAGGGCTTAGGAATAGATTGCTCCACTGCCACACAGAGGCAAATGCATCATATCATAAATATGTGACAGACCATAATATTGTTCACAAGGCTTATATGCAGCCATATACATTTTTATACATACATCTGATGCATCTGTTTGTCTGCCTGTCCATCCATCCATCCATCCATCCATCCATCCATCCATCCATCCACAGTGTGGTCTTTAACTTCATGCTGCATGATAGGCAGCCTGAATTCTTCTGTTCCTCTCACGGAATAACCGTGATACATGGTTCATATGATCAGCATTTCATACCCATCCTTCTCTCCCAGGAAGACTGCTGTAGTCCTGAGTAAGCCCTTGTTTGGATGGAATGAGGCATCTGCTGTCTCTCTGTCACCCACTGTCACTGTTCCTACCCAGCTTTTACACTGCTTCCATGACACATTAAAATAGAGAGGTGCTACACAAATAACTTGCAAAGGAGGTGCTGAAATCGGTCAACTCACAATAAAATCATATAAAATGTACCTTGAGCCCTTTTTGTATCTCCCTATTACTTACAGAATGAAGGTACATTCACCAAATTATCATGGTATAGCTATGCCATATATCTGAAGCATTTATTTGTCTACTGTCTGTCTGTCCATCCATCCATCCATCCATCCATCCATCCATCCATCCACAGTGTGGTCTTGAACTTCATGTACTTTAATCTAATAGCTAAACATAGTATTGCATATCATAGTTATATCATATATTGCTATGATTTGAATGTTTTGCCAAAAGTTCAGGGGTTGGAGAAAATCACCAAATTCATGTCAATGGTATTTAAAGGTGGGGGCTTTGGGAGGTAATTAGAGTTTGACAGAGTCACAAGGGTGAGACTGCCATGATAGCAATGGTGGTTTTAGAAGATGAAGAAGAAGAAAAAGAGGAAGAAGAAGCAGAGGGGAGAGAAGAGAGGCTTGAGCTAGCAGTTTTCTCTGTCTTGCCGTATAAAGCCCTTTGCCCTACTGCATAGCATGAAGGCCCTGGGCAGATGCTGGAGCCATGCTTTTGGTCCTTTTACCTCCAGGATTGTGACCTAAATAAATTTCTACCCTTTATAATTACTCAGTCTCAATATTTTGTTAGAGGGCCAGAAAATCAACTACAACATATATGATCAACAATATACTATGACATTGTACATCATACTGCTGTAGACGTTTTCCTGTATGAATAACTTGTGAAAGAAGTGCTGAACTTTGCTAAGTCTTGGACACACCCAAATATAAATTCCTTAACTATCACAACATACAAGCTGTTTTTCAGGAAAAGCCTACAAAACCCACTCAACACTGATTTGGGACCAGGTTTTCCTAATTGCAAAAGAAGGCCGCCTGAGCAGTCCATGACCGTTTGAAATCAGAAGCTCAAAATTTCTCAAAACATGGTAACTCCCTTGAAAAGAAACATAAAACCTGTGAAGAGTCATGACGAAGGATTCAGAAGGATTCAGGCTGCCTAACATACAACCTGTGAAGAGTCATAACTGCACCAGTGCCAAAAAACTGTACAAACTGCCCCCACCTCCATCATCCAATCAACAAACAACACCTCCCCTCTTCCTTCCTGTCAAATCCCCTACTACCAACCAACTGGGCAAGCAGATATGAGCTCCTCTTTAGTTCTTGCCTTCCTGTCAGTTGACCATGTAGTTAAGCTTTGTTTTTGCAAAAACTTAGGGACATAATATTAACCTCTGTGTGCACTGGGCAGTGAGTCCCTGCTCAATAACAGTACTACTGGTCCGATTTTACAGAGGAGGAAACTGAAACACAGAATGGTTAAGCAAATTTCCTAAGATCACACAGTTATTAAAGGGCTGAACTAGGAGTTGAACTCAGGCAGTCTATTTAGTCTGCTAGACCTTGTTCCATGTGCTTTAAATGACTTAACAGGCTTCCAAAGTTTTTTTTAAAAATTTTTTTCTAAAATTCTTCAGAGAGTTATAAGGAACCAGCCCAGACCATAAAATCACTCTGCCTTATCCTTCTCAAAAGACCCGGAGTTGTTCAGAGTTGCCCCTCAGTGTTTAAAAGCATATGATATACAATCTTTGAAGCTGCTCAGGAATGTGCCCGCTTCTGCATGTGACAATGACTCTTTCCTGTATGAATGTATGTTTCCCCAGTAAAAGCCTCTGGTTCTTTTCAGTGCAGCATTACTTGCTGCAAGTAATAAACCTTCTTCGCTCTTTTGTCTTGGTGGCAGTTACTGCTGTTACACTTATCAAGAGGGAAATCCATTATATTTGCATATAAAATCGAGGATCCACATGGGCCCCCTTTTTTTCCTTGGAAGATTGTGAGCTCTTGCTATTCCGCTTCCAACAGGAGAGGCAACGGGTGGCGGCGCTGTGTGTCAGGGATGACTCTCCCACATTGCCAGAAGTGGGTCATGAGCAGAGAAAAGGAGGTGCTATTTTGGTGCTTACTTCACTGGCTGTATTAGTTGCTTTCCTTATTGCTGAGACAAAAGACTTGATGTCCAAACTTAAGGGAAGCAAGGTTTATTTAGCATACAGTTTGTAGAGGTTTGTAGTCTGTAGTCAGCTGGCTTCAGGGCAGGGTGGCTTGGCTGAGGGGTATACGGAGGAGAAACAGTTGATGGTGGCAAAAGGTAGGATAGTAAGCAAGAGGCCTTATCAGTGTCTTTCTGCTTCTTTTATATTGTATCTAAGCTACTGCGAGTAGGTGCCAAACCAGTCAGTGAACTGATTTAGTAATCACACACCCGTAATCCCTGCATCACACAACTCTAGATCCAGCTACCTGTGACTGCATGAGGCTTTGGAGGGACATCTAGCCACAAGCTATGACACTGGGTCTGCACTACTGTCTAGTACAGCAATGTTAAAGGTTTATTTATTTGTATTTCTGACAAAGAACTAGCTTAGAATGATGACTATGCTTGTTTCATAATTCAGTTTTCATGACTAATTTGGGAATAAGTGGCAAAAATAAATTAGGTAAATGTAAATAGAATAAGTGTTTATAAATATGTTCTTCATGCAGTTTGAAGTTTGAACATTATGTATGCAATAGAGACAAACATCTGAGTCATTTCTAAGTAAGGTGAAATGCTGAAACATCAATTGCTAAATATAAACCTGATTACTCTTGGATTCTTAAATTCTATAAATAGATAATACATTTGGGGTTATTAATAAATATGTTTTGTGAATTTTAGATATGAAACAAAAAACAATTTAAGATTACACTCTTCTTGGATATTCATCAGCAGGCCAAGTGACAAACAGTTAAAATTCTAATTAGCATCTAACCTCAGAAACTTTGTACAGAAAGTTTCAAAATGTAAACTTAAGGAAGGAAGGAAATGAGACATAAAACAATCAGTAAGTAGGAGAAAAGTAGGATATGAAGAAAGTTGTAAGTATGAAAATGTCATTGGACATTTTCCAAATGTTTTGGAAAGGATTCTGAATGCTAAAATAGGATTTTTGTCTAAAAGTAGAATGACTGGAAGAAAGAGAAAAACTAAAGGTTTGAGCAAGTCAAACAATGTCTAAGAAGGCCAGTAGCCAGATAGTCTTGGAGGCCTACTTCATGTCTCAGAGGGCTTCTGATACCCAGAAGAACCCAGGATACTGGCTGTGACAGAATCTATCAATTCTCAAGGGAGTCCAGCAACCAAAAGACTCTGGTGATCCTAAAAATACCTACTCCTGTGAACAGGAACAAGACACACTGAAGGTAAGAAGGCCAAACAAGTAAGTAGTACCAAACTATGAATGACTGCTTTTGCCTTACTCTTCTGGTTGGTCTATTTATTGTATAGCTTTAATCTATATAAACATGTTGTTTTTTTATCTTACCAGAATCTTGGAATCATGTTCAGTGCAATTACATTATGATTCGTGGGACCTGCATACTATTGTAAGCACAATAAGATAACTAGTAACCTTTATGTCTTAATCTTTTAGTTGGCTGTTTGCTAAACTATGTTTTGGCCTGGATTCTCTAGGGCAGTGAGGATGACCCTTTAGAGCTTTTAATGATACATACAGCTACTGCAGCATGTGTCATACATTTGACACCACCGGTCTGGGAGCATTAAGTCTATATTTTCTGAGTTACTTAAATTAGTAACACCAGTTTTACTGATCTTATTTGTGATTTGCTGCAGTATAGCTATTGCAAAAGGAGTTCGAGCTATAGTGTTATAGATTGCCTCTGGGAATCCTAAGACCTATCTTCCTTTGGCATCAAGAGAATTTCACTCCTCTAACGAAGGTCAGGAACATATCTTGCCCCTGGTCTTAATTTTATTGATACAAAACATCGGACACCCAACGTTGAAGGAGGAAAGGTTTATTTGGCTCACAGTTTGCAGAGGTTTCAGTCCATAGTTGGCTGGCTCTAGAGCATGGTGGCATTGCAGCAGGGCATCACAGAGCAGAAACAGTCTATAGCAAAGCAGGGCAGGCAGAGGGTAGCAAGCAACAAGTTGAAGCAAGTTTAGCAGCTTCTTCCTGCTCCTTTTATATTTGATCTAGGTTACTGAGTTTTGAGCAGTGGACTGATTTAATAATCACAGTGATTTAATCATCAGACACCCTTAATTCCAGCATCACACTCTAGATCCAGCCACCTTTGAAAAAGCCTCACCTGTGACTGCATGAGGCTTTGGGGGGACATCTTGACACAGCCATAACATGCATATTCAACAGAAAAGAGTTTCAGGGGATGACCTCCTTAAGCCCCTTAAGAATGAGAAGTGAAATGTTGGGATGGGGGGTATGTTAGTTGTTAGGCAAGCTCCTATAGTGATGGGGGTTGCTGAACCTTTGACTATAAAGGTACTTTTAAAGTTGTATGTTTGTGATTATGTGTGTTTTAGGTTAAGTCTCTTCTGAGAAGCTTACAAGGAATCAATTCACTGAGTCACTATCTTATTCTTTTTAGGTGACCAAGAATAAACTTGGCTCATCATAACATGAAATTCTCCAGTGGGGTTTGTGTTCACCATTTTTGAGGCAGGGTCTTGTTGGCTGGCACTGAACTCACTGTGTAGCTCAGGATGACCTCCAATTCATGGTGATGATCCTCTTGACTCAGCTTCCCAAGTACATATATTAAGTGATCAGAACAGGCATACTCATAAAGGAAGTAGATTAGTGGTTGCCTATGGCTGAGGGTACTGGAAAGAAATGAGATGACCACTATAGGGTTCAGAGTTCCTTTTGGGGTAGTGTCCTAAATTTGACTGTGATTATGTACATGTAACTTTGTGGATATATTAAAAAATCACTTAACTGTACAAATAAAATAGATTAATTACAAGGTATGTGAATTATATCTCAGGAACTGTACTACAAAAAAATACTAGGAAAAGAAGGTAGCTCCCAATGAGAAAACAACAGGAGGCTCCCCCAAATCAAGTTGTACATGAGGAAACAATAGAGGAACCTAATATGAGAGGCTGGTATTTTGCATAGTTTTTGATTTCATTATTATCTTTGATTCCTGTCTTTACATTTCTAAATTATTTTACATTATCAACAGATTCTAACTTTGTTCTCATTAGAAAGTAGTATGTTACACAGATTGGGCTGGTAAACAACAACAAAAAATTCACTGTTGAAAGAATCTTGTCCTTTGGGGCTATGCATTATTAGGTAGGACAGAAGAGCTGAGATTCATTTCTAATGGAAAAAGTGCCATCAAGGGAGTTTTACGACTCTTGCCTAGGGCACATTTCCTTTTCAAACCTGCATTCCCTTAACATCTACAGGATGCAACAAGAAGTACTGTTTTTATACTTACACAATTCAATTAAAGCAATATTATCTACAAAAATAAAGTTGAGATTTCTGCAGTTTTTCAGCTCACAGAGCTACCCAAACTTTGCTAAAAGTAAAATTGTCTTTCTAAAAAAATTCAACTTTGTATCCTCTTCACTTTTAGTACCAAGTGAAGATGGAAAATGGTAAAACTGCTGTAAATTTCTAATTTACATATCAATTTCTGAAATTATCTTAATTTTTTTAAAAATTGAATATATTAGTCTCAAGTATTTAGAGCATATTTGGCCCAATTGTTTTTTAGTCTGCTTTTAGATTAGTATGTCTTTTATTTTCACTAATCTACTGGTTTACTTTTTTTTTTTTTTTTTGAGACAGGGTCTCACTCTGTGGTTCAGGCTGTCCTTGAACTCACTGTATAGTCCAGGCTGGCCTCGAACTTGCGGTAATCCTCCTGTCTCAACCTCAAGAGTGCTGCGATTACAGGTGTGTGCCATTCACACTGAGATAGTTTACTAATATACAGACTTTGAATAAATTAAAATAGCTTAATCAGTTTCTCTCACTACTATTCTATATAGGCAGGGTAATGAAATCACAAATGGCTTTCAGGTATATCATCAATTATTCATAAGAATAGTTGATGATTATATTGAAGGAAATTTCTTAAGATAACCAAAGAGTACAAATAGGTTACAGTAAGTTAAGGTTTTTAAATATATTTTTTATGAGAGAATTTCTGACACAAACATTGCTCAGGGTGCATGATCTCAGAGAAATGATCAAAGGAGACAGCAGATGTTGGAAAGCACAGAGGGTGGGGTGAAAAGTCATGAATAAATGAAAAACTGGCAAATATCTACAAAAACAGAACAACGTTTTAGGGGACGTTAAAAAAGTGAGAAATCACCATTTTGGAATTGGATAAGAACTGACAATAATTTTACTATGATTTGGGCCATGAAACATAGTAGTTATACAGCAACTTCCAAGGAGATTCTTAAAAACTGTGTGTAAAAGAAATCTAAGAAAATAAATAAGCACAAAACCATCACCATTTTTTATGTGTTCAAAATGGTGACTATTCCCCCAGGTGCAAGTTTGTTGCAAATGGAAAAAAAGAAAAATCCCTATATGGAAGAGCAAAGACTCATTTCACAGATAATATAAATTTCATTAACAATCTTATCAACAATGTACAAACAGGAGTCCAGAATTTCTTTTAGAATTGGGTCTGAAAAGTCAAAGGAAATTCTGACTAGGGGAAGGTAGAGAGTTCCCACTCTAAACTCCCCCATTCAGTTCTGAGTCCTGTCCTGATATTACAATATCCAAAAGTCTTCAGGGCGCATCGACTCGAGTTTCTGTGAACTTCAGCGCTGCATCAGAGGTCAGTGCATCTTGGTGTGAAGAATCTGTTGTATCTGAAGGCCGGAACAGTACTCGCCCGCGATGGTTAAATACGTAAAAGGACGGGTGATTCCTTAAGGAGTCGCATGTCTTGTTCTTCAGTTTTGACGTCGTGTCGATGTCCTTAAACTCCCCTGCAGTCCGAACTATGCTGTAACAGGTAACTGAGAAGGCCAGAAGTGTCTGAAGGACTATGTCCATTGGCATCGCTTTGTCTTCATTTTCTGTTAATCGCATATATGAACGATGCTGCATGGCGGAAAGGGCGGCATGGGTGAGGGCAAAGAGGCCAAGGCCTAACAGCCCATTCCACAGCGTGCTCGCCATGACTGTGAATAAGCAGCCTGCGGACCGAAGAGGTGATGGCGGCAGATCTGTTCCTCCTTTCGTCAGCTGCGCCTGCGCGGAGCCTGAGTGGCGCAGTAATGTGACGTCACAAAAGTCTTGCCCGCCAAGTACCTTGCAGGGATGGGTTTGACTTGGGTGTTTTCCAGGCAAGGAGAAACCTTTGGCAGGCTGCTTTACTACTTGGGCTTTCTCAACTTTGGATTCTTCAGAGATAACAAGAACAAGGGCGAGTAGGAAAAATTAGAAAACACATCAGCTTTTTCATGAAAACACCTGTTTTGCTGAAAGTGTTTCTTAGTGATCAAAGAGGCTGAAGTTTCAGCAAACTATGAACCTTCTAGTGTCACCCAGGCCCTGCACTAGATCAAGTGGAGGCCATGGCTCACACACTACCATCACATACAAAGGTCCAAATCTCATCTTGGGAGCAGACATGGAGAAACAACCAACTGGGAACTGCAGCTGCAGAGTCGGGAGCCCCGGGAATTCTTCACCAGCACCTGTCCAGGACTAGCTGGGGCCCTAAAGGCTCCCATTGGCTCACTTTGTACAACTCATAGTATTTTCTTCCTCTAATTTAGGGGAAACTCACTTCAGCGCCATGTTAATTTATTTTCTTTTGCTTTTATAAAATACCTGAGCTTGGGTATTTATAAAGAAAAGAGGCTTATTTAGCTCACAGGTTTGGAAGTTTAAGGGCTGGCACTGGCATCTGTTCAGCTCTGGTGAGGCCCTAGTAACGGATGGCAGGAGGAGGTATGGAAGAGATCACACGGTGTAACGGGAAGTCAGAGAGATTCTGGGGTCAGACTCCTTTCTTTAAAACAACCTATTCTCTTAGGGACTAACACTGTGAGCTATCATTAACTTCTTTTCTGAGAGGAGCATTCCTAATGATCTAACCATTTGTTGTGTTCCTCCACCGTAACACTACCACACTGAGGAACAAACTTCCAGGACATAGAATGTCTGGGGAGCAAACCACATCTAACCCATAGCACAGACTAAACAGGACAGTGTGTGTTATGAGAAAAGTGACTAACATTATTCATTTGGTAAGCTTTATAAATGAAAAATCTCAAGTCAATTCTGCAGTCAAATGGTGTTTTCCAACAAGTTGTTATGGTGTAGATTTAAAATGGCCTCTAAAAGTCTCATGTGTTTGGAAGATGCTTGGATTGTGAGGGAGCTATACTCATCAGTAGGTTAGTCCACTAATAAGATCATGATCTGATTTGCTGTTTGGCCTGGTTAAAGGGAGGTCACTGCAGTGTGACCTGCATTCTTGTCCCTGACCCTCCCTCCTCTCTCTACTTCCTGACTGCCACAAAGTGAGGAGCTTTTCTGCAATGCCTTTCTAGTATACTGCTTCTGCCTTGGTACCAGCCAACCAAGAACTGAGTCCCTTGAGAACTACAAGCAAAATTAAACCTATCTTCCCTTAAAATTAAACTATTTTCCTTGTGTCAGGTATTGTGTTCTAGCAATGGGAAAGCAATACAAACAGTTAAATTAATTTCAATGAATTTTCATAAATGCAGGATACAATACTGATCTCTGGGTATTTTTTTGAAAGGTATGATGATTTTCTTACCATACCCAAGGCCTAATCTGTTACTTTTGCCACATGAAAAACATGCTTGGGGAGAAAAAGAGGTTCAAAGAAATCTTACTCTGTTCTCTACAAGTTAGAGAAAAAATTAAAAAAAAAAAACAAAAACCTTAGAGATGAGAGGAAAGGGAAGGTAGGAAGTTTATTGTAAACCCTCTAATAAGGGGAGAAAAAATATTTGTTCAGAGTCTATCCCATATGAATTTCTTTCCACACACAGATACCCTAATTATTGCAAACTATCATAAATACCATATTTCCCATTTTACAGATGAGGCAACAGAGGCTCAGGGTATTGCAGCAATAGCCTCAATGGCATGAGTCTAATACTTTGCCAGAACAAGACTTGTTACACAGAGCCATAGTGATCCAAGAAATGGCCCTGGCTGGGTAGATGGCACAGCAGTGAGCTCATAGAGTTGCTGAAAAAGAATTTAATAGAACAGCAGGATTTGGGCAAGTCTCATAAGCTAGTGGTTTCTTCATTCAGAGTTTTCCTGAGGCTGACAAACTTCTGGTCTTTCTGAAGGCACTGAAGGAAGCCATAGTTCCCAAGCATAACTGGGTAAGTACACGTCAATCTTACTTTATGTGCATGAGCCCCAAGCAATCAATATCTTCAGTTCACTTTTCCATTTCCAAAATATTTGAGATATCTTTAATGCAGTGGTGGAAACATGATGAACATTGAATCTTTTTGTTTCACTTCATCTGGCTTCTGGGACCAGCACCAAGGACTATGTATTAGTTTAAGGAAGACAGTCACATGATATTCTATGTTCAACATGAATATTTAAACTTGTGCTCTTGGTCATTGTTTGCATTAGTTTATTTGAGATACCTGTTGAGAGCTTGCCACATATAGAGTCCTGTGCTAGACAGCAGAAGGGTGAAGAAAAGATGTGGAAAAGAAGGTGGCTAAGGAAAGAGATGACAATCGCTGGGGATGACAGATGGATATGCTGCAGTGCTACTGTCACTAATGAAAATAGTGGAAGGAGAGAATGATGGGACCCATGCAGGCTAAAATTACAAGGCAAATTACTTCAAACCATTGTCTATGCATTTTATAAGCCTGAGAAACTTTGCATGTATCCCGCCTTCATGACCAAAGAGCACAGTTTTGTGAAGCTTACTATATATATCAACTAGTCACAAAACAGGTGCCAAATAAAAACTCACTTGATTGAATCAAGCATGTCAGATGGTGACTGAGATTCAAATTTTAGCCTTTGAAGAGCAAAGGACATATTTTAGCTTGATATTTAATACTCTTTATTAATAGTTCTCTGAGATTCTTCATAAACATCTATTTCCCAAACATGCCCATATGACCGAAGTACTGAAGATGAGCCTAAAATTTAAGACCTACCACAGGATAGAAATGACACTGACACCAAACCCTGAGCCCATTAAACATGACATCTTTCCTGAGTTAAGTCTGCTAAGGATAGAACACCTGGCCTCTTGTCCTGGTTGCTAAAAATGACCAGTGACTTTTAATTTAAAGGGAAATCCAAAAGACTGGGTAAACAAGCAGGGTTCTACAGATGACTGTCAGCGCCTGTGACACAACATGGCTGCCGACTTCTTCTCTTTGGGACATTGGGTTTCAAGGCTCTGCAGGTCTAAGGCCAACTATGTGAATGACTGAGCTAGAACAGACTTCCCATAGATTTTAAATAACTAAGAGGCTGCAGAGTGTCTTCCTTCGGTGGGCCCACTCCAACACGTAAAATGATTCTGTCTCAATAGAAAACGTATCATGTACCAGCAATAAAATCCTTGACCTGGGAGAAGAAATGTAGTCTGCTTGAATTCCTCCATCTGGTAACAGGGACCATAGTACTGGCATGTCCTTCATAGGGTGGTGTGAGGATGAAGTCAGAATGTCAAACTCGGGCTTGAAAGTTTCTCACCATTACATGTTAAATTGAGTGCCCTTTATTTGAAATGCCTGGTGTCAGAAGTGTTTCAGATTTTGGGGGGAATGTTGGAATATTTCCACACACAATGGGACACTTTGGGGATGGAACCTAAATCACAAAAATTCAGTTAGGTTTTGTGTATGCCTTATATACATACCTGAACATAGTTTTATACAACAATCCTTTAGCAGGTAGCTTTCCTTACACTGTAAAATAGGATGGCCTTACAAAATAATATAAACAATGAAGGTACTACCTATTAAAAAGGGCATATCTATGTAGCACCACCTGGAAAAAAATAAAAGCTGTCAGTTGCCCGGAAGGTTTTCATGTAGTTCTTCCCACCCACTTCCTCTATTTTTCCTAAAGCATACACTATTCTGCTTTAAAAATACTTTAACCTTCTTTCAAGGTGGTCTTAAATGCCTTAGTGTATGGTACCACTCAACAAAGGTTGGCTAGTTCGTTTTATTTGCTCAATTTTTAAACAACAAAATAAGAGGTTCTCCCCAGCAGTTTTCCACCCCTCATTTCACCTTGCTCTCAGGTCATGTTTGTATTTCAAACAGTACCTTTTGCTCTTGGCCTGCTCTGAGGCATAGAAAGCCTGCAGTCATCGTGCCGGATACGACCCTGGCATTTCACCCCGTGCTAATTTGTGACACTGACTTCTAGATCGTAAATGTGTATTTCCCCAATCTCAATCCAGTTAATTGCTTACTTTAAGCCTTCTCAACCTGCAGCTGTAGGAATTATATCTTGTCGATTATCTTTTCCCAGAAAACAGAAAAAAGACCAAGATAATGATTTCAGCACTGTTTAAAAAAAAAAAAAAGTGGAGGATGAGTGTGTTGGGAAGAAAGTTTGTCCAGAGCACACCACATGTCTCTGGGAAGCCTGACCACACACCACGGCAGCTCTCTGTTACCCCAGTGCGTGGTTCTCTATACACGAGAAGTAGAATATCCACGCTGGGTAATCACCACGTGACTGCTGTTCTGTCACTGTACTTTGTGAACTTTTCAGAAGAAATGGAACCTCATCTCCTAGGCTTATTCTGAATTCTGTCATTATGGTGGACAATTTCGCACAAGTACAGAGTCTGTGCCTCAAATGATCCCTCCTCAAGCATGTGGTGCTCATCTCTACCTTTTAGCATCTTCTTCAAGGCCTTTCTCACTCAGCCCAAGGATGAGCGCAGCAGAGGAAAGTGCGCATGGAAAGCAGGGGCGGGAGCCCTAACTGCACAGGTGATGCTTTAGCAGCCCCACATGCCTGTTACAGTGGATTTTCTTTGCTGGAACCACGCTCTGGTTTTCTGGGATCAGCTCATAAATTACAAACCTGCATCTATACTCTTGTTTCAGGCTCTGCATTCAGGCTGACACAAACTGTCACTGAAAGTCACTTGTGTAGTTTCACAAGGTCTTCTGAGCCACAGAATGGGGTGCAATAAAGGCTGATGGCAGAGAAAGAGATGGGGACAGGAAGGAGAAGAGCATAAGGAAATGGGGGGAGGGGATGTAGAAAGGGTGGAAAAGGGGGGCAAGCGTTTTGGGGAATATGGTGGTAGGGGAGCTACTGTCAATTCTACCTTGCTATAGTTACATCTGGAATGTCCCCAAAGGCCCCTTTATTAAAGGATTAGTCCATATTGAAAGGTGGTGTAAACTTTGAAAGGTGAAGCCATAGTCATTGAGGGCATGTTCTTGAAGACAACACTGAGACCCAGCCCTTTCCTATCTTTCACATTCATTTCCCCAACATGGGGTGAGCAGGTCTCTTCTACCTTGTGCTCTCTGCCATGATGTGCTGCCGTGCCACAGGTCTGAGAGCAGTTGGGCCAATGAATCAGGAACTGCAACCTGTGAAACCATGAGCCAGAATAAACCTTTCCTCTTTTTAAGTGGATTATCTTGGCATTTTGTTATAGTAATGGAAAGCTGACCAATGCAGACCTTAACTAGCTTTGTGGCTTTGGGAAGGTAACTTTATGATGAATCATATAGAAGTAAAATAAATAAAAGAAACACAGATCTCTAGCTCAAGAGTTCTCCAGCAGTATAAGCACAATTCTGGATTAAATCTGTCCCAGGCCATGATAGCATTTAACTATGAGGACTAAAGGAAGCATTGGCCCTAATTTGGGTGATAGATGAATTCAGATTCAAAGACAGATGAGTTTGGATTCCAGCTTTCATTCCATATTCACTGAATGATTTTATGTAATTTTTAACCTCTCTAAATCTCAGTTTTCTTATATGTAATAGGCATACGAATAGTTTCTTTGCCTAGGAGTGGTTGTGTCATTTCCATGGGAATATGTGTGCAGTTTAGCATGGTGCTAAATAAATGCTCAATTAAGTTGTACTCAATATATTTCGTCTGTTATTATTGTGATGATGGTTATACCTTTCAGGTGTTGTTTAGGGCAGGGTTTCTCAACATCAACAGTACTAAAATTTTGAGACTATTTGTTATTGTGTATGGGGGTGCCCCAAATATTGTAGGACATTTAGTAGCATTCCTACACTACTCAATCTGGATGCCAGTAGCACCTTCTCCTCTCTTGTTCCAAGTTTTGCACCCAGGAATATCAACAGATATTGACAAATATCTTCCCTCCTTTATGGACTGAGGATGACTGAGCTAGAGAAACTAATTTCTAACTCTAGACCAGCTGATTCTTGATTTTCAAATTTAATTTAGCATATGACAAAAAGGTTTCTTGTTATATATGCATATATTGCCTCATTATTTTCATGGTATCTTGATACATCTGTCCTCTCGGAGAGCATTTCCAGAGGGAAACCAGGTTTAACCGTATACTTTGGGCGAGTCAGAAGGGAGGTGCCTGGGCCTGGTGAGACCCTGTGCTGCTCCAGGGGACATCTGAATAGCAAGAGCTCTAGGGATGGACTCAGACCAGATGCTTCCTTACTCACTCTAGAGACCTAAAACTCTGAGATGACTCAAGGGACAAGGTGTTTTTGGAAAGAAAAGAACTGCTGTCTTCTCTGGTATTAAGCCAAATAGTGAGAACTCCCAACAGAGAGAGAGAGAGAGAGAGAGACAGACAGACAGAGAGAGAAACAGACAGATAGAAAGAGAGAGACAGACAGACAGAGAGAAACAGAGACAGAGAGGCAGAGAGAGAGACAGAGAGAGACAGAGACAGAGACAGAGACAGTAAAGTTGCCAGCACATAATTTGGCTACTACTTGCTCAGAGAGCTGTGCTATGCTCAAGGCTGTTAGTGAAATGCCTTTGGAGAGCTTTGTATTTCCTTTTCGTATTTCTTAATATTGTTTTTCCAAAACTGATGAAATTTTATTGCTTCTTATTCATTTGGAGCCTAATTTTTGATATTCGTATCTCACCTTGCCTAATACTTTTATTATTTCTAATAACCACTTTAAGACTTCCTGTGTTTAATTTTTTTCCTTACCTAAACCATCACATGATCAGCAAATACAGTTTGTCTCTTTCTTTCCAATCCTCACAGTTGTAATACACTTCTCTTGATGTACCATGCTGGACAGAGCCCAAAAGGAGACTGAACGGTGGTCATTCTTGTCTCATTCCCAATTATAAATGCGTTTTTTTTGCATTTCAGCATTAAAAATAATGCTTACCTCTGGTTTTCGTTTTTGTTGCTTTCAGTATCGTTTCTATTTCTAGTGATTTTGATGCCAATCATGAGTGTTAGCTTTGTAATACTGTATAATTTTTTCTGATTCTACTAAAATGACTGCACTTATACTTTTTCCTTTAATTTGTTAATATGAATTATTAGCCAGATCTAACAGAATGAGATTTCTCTTTCTCTGGAATAGGCTGGTTAAAATTATAATACGTGTTTCTTGAAAGTCTCATAAAACTTGCTTTAAAACTTTTGATATGTTCTTTGATGAATTTTATGAATTGTCAGCTTATTTAATGCTTACAGACTTGTTTCTATTTCTTCACAGATGAATTTTAATTTGATAAGCACTTATTTCATCTAAAATTTAAAAATTATCTACATAAATTACATAATATATCTTATTGTCTTCTTAAGCTTTGTCATCTTTTTCATTTATTATATATTTTATGTCTCTTTTGACTTTTTCTCTTGATTTCTTTACTCAGGGCTCTGTTTGTTGCTCTATTATATTGTATATTTTTCTATTTTATTAATATATGCTTCTGTGTCTTTGGTATCTCTTCTGCTACCTGTAGGTTTATCCTTTATTTCTCTTAATTTATGAAATTGGATATTTTAATTTTTGTTCTTTTCTCATATAACATTAAAGGCCATGAATTTCCCTTTATCCCACAAGTTTTAATATAGTCTTTTAGTTATTTTTGCTGTAAATATTTAAATTATCATTATGATTCATTATTTTTATCATGAACTTTTGTCATAAAGAGTTATTTTTAAAACAACTCTTATGGAATTTTTAAATTTACCTTTCTGTTATTGTCTTTGATCAGCATCTGCATTCAGAGCAACCCTCTTTTAGTTTTTTTCTTTTTGCTAAACAAGTCCAACTCAGGTGTCAACATAAGGCATTTTGACTTTGCCTTTTGCCTTTTACAGTGGTTGCTTCATGGAAGGAAGTGAAAAATTTTATCATTTCCTGGAAACTCAGCCATGAATTATAATATGCCTTATCCCAAGTCAAACTGCTTTGTAACAGGGTGCCCCCTCAGAGAATCTAGTCCAAAATACTTGCATAAATCACAACTAGAAGTTACTGGAATTGAGGGGAAATTCTTTTTTAATTTTTTAAATTTTGAGACAGGGTCTCACTATGCAGTTCAGGCTGGCCTTGAACTCACTTTGTAGCCCAGGCTGATCTTAAACTCATGATGATTCTCTTGCCTCAGCCTCCCGAGTGTTGAGATTATAGGTGTTGAGCCACCTTGCCTGGCTGAGGGGAAATTCCTATATGAAAGAGTGATATTATGACAAATATAAAGATTGGTTCTAATGGCACACATAATCAAAACAGTCACAAAGTCCTTTGAATAAAAGTGAACTGTATGCTATGCAATAGGACCAGAGAATAAGAGCTCTCTAAAAATGATTGCCAAAATAAGACGCTATGTATATGGGTTAAAATGTAGAGTCAAGAAAGTATCCCATAAATCAGGAACAAAAGACCAAGATAAAGGAAAAAACTGAAGAAATCAAATCACTCAACGAATTTGACTGACAGAAGTTCCACAGTGAGAGATCAGAGAAAACCAAAAGGAATAAAATTTAAAAAGAAGAAGTTTCCCAGAACTGAAGAACAACAGTCTTCATATTGAAAAGGTGAACCAGATAAATGCCAACCAAAAGAAACAGTAAGGTGTACATCTTTGAGATTCTACAACATGAGGGATACAGAGTATCTAAACTATTCAGAAAAATAAACATGTCTATGTGAATCAGGATCAAGATAAATCTGATATTTCAAAACAATCCAATGCTACAGTAATATTTTCAAACATTTATGAAAATTGTCCTAAGTTGGAATTCTGTTTCACTCAAACTGAGATTATATAGAATTATGTAGACCCAACCACAGAAAAAACAAAACCAGGGCATCCAGAAAACTGTGGGTTTCATGCAGTGAATAACTAAGAAAAAATTTCCTGATAACAAAGTAGCAGGTCTGGAGAATAAACAGCCCATATTCAAAAAGGAAGATAAAAGTGAGATAGTTTCACAGAAGAACAATGTTTAACAAATACGCTGAGAATAAAATATCATAAAGAAGACATTACAGGAATAAAAGAAAAACATTTAAAACAACAGAATACTCCAGGAAGAGGGGGAAAAAGCCACACAAGAAAAGAAACAAAATAATAACATAATTAGGTGAAATTCTATTAAAGTCTATAGTTCAGTTAATGGAACAATACCAATGTTAGTACAGGCTTCCTGACCATGGTGCTATGTTATGCGAAATTCCGACACTGGGATAATAAACACGAAATAAAAATGACAGCAGGTCACTATTTTGAGCTAAGCTCCAGCACAGAGCAGGTTAAAATTCACTCAGAATGGCCGAGTTCAAACTAAACAGTTATCTGGCCTCAGGGAGAGATCATAATTATGGAGACAACAGCCAGATTTCCACAAGAGGCCAGTTTCAACCTGCAAGATAAACAAGTTCTTACTATCTTAATCCTCATGCGAAAGGTAGCCAATCTGAAGTTAACCAATGAGTTAGTACTTGGTCTGTACTACACCTTACAAGGAAAATAACTTTCAGATCACCAATCTGTTTCTTGATCTTTGGTTTCTGCTTTCTTTGAAACTTTTCTGTTTCTTAAACCAACTTCTAACAGACTCATAAGAGCACTTATTCTACTTAAATGAAATAAAGTGTTGCTAGGCTCTAGAATCCAAAGGGAAAACAATTAAATTTTATTTTGTTTTGTTTTTTGTGTTTTTTCACAACAGCTGAGTGTGGAGCTGTACAACCAAAGTTTAATGGTCTGAGAGGCTGGGGCAGAACAGCAAGTTCACGCCCAGCCTAGGCAACCTAGTAACTTTCTGAGACCTGGACTCAAAATAACAAAATAAGAAAAGGGACAGGGATGTAGCTCAGTGTGAAGGGCTTAGTTTAAACCTCAGTACCACCAAAAAAATCTCTGAAATACTCTAAATCTGTCCTTTGTGACAAGATACAAGGTATTGGCACCCACTATGCTATTTTCATACTTCCAAGGTCTAAATTAGTTCAATATTAAAGCTCAAAATAAAAACAAAACATTTTTACTTATCCCAAACATTTTTACCTTCTTTAGCAAGTATGTTTTAGCAAGGGAAATGTTCATCAAAAAGTGACTGCAGGTATTAGGATATCAAGGAAATACTAGTCGCTCCACAAATGGTTAACAACTGTCATTTTTAGTATAATTTACTAAGAAAGAAACATAATCCCCACTCAAATGCTGTCAAGAGTCTTGCAGATTTTCACCATAACAGACCTCTGTTGTCATTCTGTCAGCATCTTTCTTGTTTTTCCTTGGAAAGTAACTCAGATGTTCTATATCTAAGCTGGTATAGATCTTGTCTTTAGTAACAGTCATGTCTAATTTATAATAAGCCACCAATTACATCTCCTGCTTAACACCCATATATTTGCCAAAAAAGCAATAAAACTAACAGCGTGGCACTTTTTCCAACAGGCCAGAGTAATTTATTTCAAATGCTTCCTAGCCATATTTGTGACAAACCTTAATAGGTGGAAATGAGTAGAAATTTATCTCTTGTGTTGTGATGGTATCGTAAAGTGGATTCCAATCATATTAGAGCCAGGCAAGCTGAGCCTCTTTAATTCCATGAAGAAACAAAATATCATCGCATAGCCTGCCTTACACTGCAAAGAATGAAGCAAAGGTCATAAGCCATGCTTAAAGGTCACTTTCTGGAACTGAGGTGGACCGGTCAGGAAGGACGTGATGGCGGAAGCAAGCTGTCACTTTAGAGGTTACAAAAAGAGCCATGATTTGCATTTGAATAACATCATACAACATTAAATGCATTTTCAAGACAGTATACGCTGCTATGGTACCAGGATGTTTTGGGAGCTCTTCAGAATAAGAGCAGTTTTTGCTGCTAACTGCAGATAGATACATGGAAATTTCTTTTTCTTCCAAGATGAAACCATACATCCTCAGGTCCTGTACGGTCTACCAAAAACTTAAAACACTTGTGGCAGTAGCTTTGGTTCCTCTACAATGTCCCAAAGCCCCCAAAAGAAGGGAAACATTGTTGACTCAAAAAATATTCATCATTCACAGTGTAACTGCCATGAACCAACAGGCTATGCTGTTCAGTGTTAAAATCCTCCTTGCCTTTCATTTCTAATTACAGAACATATCCTGGGGATTTATAAATTTTACTCATTGCAGTTTGGTTCCCCTTGAGTACAAAATAGTACAAATTGCAGAACCATGGTTTTTCATGCTGTCAGTGACCCTCTCCCCAAACCCAGTTAACACTCCTGAGCCAATGGGAGAGGTTTTAATAAATCTCTAAGACAACTCAGTCAATGCTGATTTCTGATGATTAGTCTGCAACTTAATTGGACTTGTTTTTCCTCCAGCCCAATCAATAGCTCCTTGGACAGGGCTTGTTAAAAGCCGATTGCTAAATACTTGGCAATTGCCCTGTCCTCAGGGAAAACAAAACAAAACAAAACAAAACAAAACAAAACAAAACAAAACAAGCTACTAATTGCAAGGGTGAAACTCTGGGTCAATGAGCAATACAAGTGTGTTCCCACTTAGCTCAATTTTGCCAAGTAACCTCTGGCTGGTGGGGGAGGCCTGTTCAGGGACTTTCTGGGGTAGCTAGAATAGGTGTCCAGTAAGACCTCTGTGAAATTTAATGAGGGAAACCTGGGGTAGCAGGAACACAGCAGGGAAACCAACATTCCATGCATCTGACTGGACCCATGAAGCACCCTTCACGGATGGGGGTGCGTGTGGAGGTCACCCCTGTAAACTCTTCATAGGGTGAAGTAACGCCACTGGACCACACCTTGAGTTCAGAAGTTTCTTTATTATCTCTTCTGAGATGGCTTGCACTTTCCTCTCTCTTCAGACTCTGTCACCATACTTTCTGCACCTCAATAGACAATTTGATTCCAATAACTCTTCAGCATGGTCAGCCCATGTGTTGCTTGGACCAATGGTGAGTTTATCAACACTCAAGCCACTGTCTTGAGGTTCACGTCCAATACATTGTGAGTGCGTGATTTGGAGCTGCACCACTTGAAGTTCACCTATATGTTCTCAGCTATCCCGCACCACCCAAGAAGTAACATAATTTTGCTTAAAATAGCCATTAAAAAATAGTGAAAAGAGTGACATTGTTTTTTATAATTTTGCTGGTCTCCTGGAAACCTGATTAGTCTAGGTTCACTTCTTTTTAGTTACTTGTCTAACTAAATTCTAGAGGTTACTTGTCTACTAATTCTAAAGGTCACCTACATAAGCAATATACATATATTTCTTGTCTAACAACCTACCCATTTAACGACTGTTTGGACTTACTATCCACTGCTCAGAAATACCACTCATTTTTTTTTTGTACAGTTCTGTACATCTTCTTTATAGAGCCTCAAGGTCTTTTTTTTTGTACAGTATACCTTGAATATACAATACTGTACTTTCTGTTGATTGTTCTGTACAGTACTATAGTTTTAAGTTCTGTTATAGATCACAGCACTGCTTGTAACAGTTATGCAAATAAATAGTCATCAAATTGGAGTTTCCTTTGACCATTTCTTTGTTCTGAATATTGAAATGTACACACTATATAAAATTCATTTCACAATCAATTCATTTAATGACCTAGTTAAAGGGATGGAACTCAGTCATTGAGCAATGCACTCCCATTAGCTTTGCAAAAGATAAAACCTCAACTTCAGTTGTTTTTTCAGAAACTGGACACAGTTTTTGTTTGGTGGAAACTCCTGTCTCTGCACAGCCCCACTCAAGCATCTGATGGGGATTGTCTAAAGTCACAGGGCCAAAAACTACCATCATCAGAGTACATGAATGCTGCTGTTTTCTGATACAATGGTTAATCTTGACTGTCAAGTTGATTGGCTTAAGACAATAACACTTCTGAGCCTACCTGTCTGGGTGGGACATGTAAGTTATATTTGTCCCTTGGCCTCTTGGAACTTTCTGGAATTCATTCTGCTTCCCAGTGGCCATGACTTGAGCAGCTTTCCTTTCTGCCATGATGTCTCTGGCTTAAAGGTAGCTGACCACCGACTGAATCTGTGAGCCCAAAGTAACCTCTTCTCCTTTAAATTATGGGTATCAAGATTTCATCTCAACAACAGGAAAGCTGACCAATACATCTATCAGTACATGCAGTCCTTGAAAAGTCATGAAGTTTGATGACACATATGCAGGCCACCTATTACTTCACTTTTCCTTATCCTCACTTTTACCTATGCCTTAGACCACCTTGCTTCTTTATCTTATAGAATGCCCTAACTCCTATCCTTAGAAAGCAGATTTTAGACTTATGTCTCCATCTTCTCATATTTAGCTGCTTTGTGAATATATCGTCTTTTGCAATACAAGTCATTTCAGCGAGTTGTACACCATGCAGTGAGCAAAACAGGCCTAGTTTAGTAACATCTTTAGCTTCTAGCTTAGCAGAAGGCAGTTAGATTTTAACACCTACCTCTGCATTCTGTTTGTCGAGCTATCTTGTGATGCTTGAATGTCTAGTCCCACAGAGATATGCAGCTGGTAAAGAAAGGACTATTTTAATCATCTCTCCAGATAATTAAAAACATTTTTCTTTGATACTATAAAAAACTGTACAAGCATTACTGTTTAAGGCCATTTTCAGTGTGAAATCTGTATGAATAAAGTTTTCATATTCCGATATATCAGAATCTGTTGGTCTGTCTTCCACTTGAATGGATATGTTCACATGAAGTATTTTGTGATGTCATAAATTAATCATTTGGAAACTATTGCTTTGCTGAGTTTGGGATTTCTTCCAAATGTTGACATGCTTCATTTTACAGTATCAATTTCTTACCATGTCCATTGATCTCATTAGATAAGTATGGATACTAGTGTGCTTTCGGCTTCATGGTGGAACATTCAAATTTTGCAAAATTCCTCTTTTTGCTTGAAAGCTCAATTTTATCCTTGGCAACAACCACATCAGTGGCTTTCTTGGAGTTGTAGGATCTCTTTCTTCCATTTTAGAGAAAATGTCTATTATGTTCTCAAGTCTGGATAACCATGGTTAATTCCTCACTCTTTCTTTCAAGTAAAAATGGTGTTCTATAAAAAGTGTGCCTAGTTTAGCTCACAACTCAAATTACTCACACAAAGCCTTTCTTCAGATTGGGACCCATCATACACTGTATGGGCAAAAAAGCTTTATGTGTACTTCCCATTTTCTTGTGCAGAATAATAAAAAGGTGTACTTTCACAGGTGGAGATTTAATAAAAAATAATTTTAATGCTTTATCGGGAATATTCTTAGTGTAATTACTTAATGGGAGTGCCTGCTGGTAATGAATATAATGAATATTAGCTCTTGCTTTAATGGGTGCTAAATTCCC
This sequence comes from Hydrochoerus hydrochaeris, assembly GCA_004027455.1. NCBI lineage: Eukaryota > Metazoa > Chordata > Mammalia > Rodentia > Hydrochaeridae > Hydrochoerus > Hydrochoerus hydrochaeris. The sequence continues at coordinate 110,991 of PVLA01001294.1, read as the reverse complement.
AGCAAGTCTAGCTGATCTTGTTTTTGGGTCTTAGTGGAAAATATCAACACAGAAAATGGCACATGCCATATTTTGTTTCATAGATGTCCCTTGGAAATTCCAAGGACTTTGCAGACCACAAAGACTTATTAAAGTTGGCCTGTTAAAGATATCTTTCTATTCAAAGGCCAGCCAGAAATGCTTTTATGGGGCTGGGTTAACAGCTTACCTGGTCCATATGCCACATGGGAGGTGCTATCTTCCCACCCCCACCCAGATTCAAAGTGGTTTTGTTTATGTATTATTTTAAAAAAATATTTTTGCTATGGGGAATCAAACTCAGGACCTTATGCTTGCCAGGCAGGCGCTTGTGCCACTCAGCTATACCCCAGCTCGGTTTTATTTTTAATAAAAAGATAACTGGATATTGCATGGAAAAGATAACATTCTCCCACAGCACTGTTATCATGTATGTTGTTCTATAGCCTTTATCTAGAACCCAGGAGCTTGTACACTGCGTATGCTAGGCAGTGCTATGTGCCTGAGCTATATCCATGACTCTGTAATCAACGTTTTCCAAATCTCTTCACATGGTGATATCAACCTTGTACACCAAGTCCCAGTGTACTTATTAAAGATGTTATGTTGTTATCTCACCCAATGTGGTCCTCTGAGAATATGGATTATTTCATTTTCCAGATGAGAATGCTTATAGAAGATAATTATTCACCTAAGATTACAAATGCAGCAACTAGGGGAGCTTGGATTTCCCTCTCTCTTTTTAATTTTTTTTAAAATTTATTTTTAAATGACACATGACCTGCAGTGTGATTTTTCACACATGCACCATGTGTAATGATTAGGTCAGGGTAACTGGAACACCCACATATTGATCACTGCTGTGTGGTTTTCATACTGAACCACATCTCCAGTGACTGTATGCTGACACAGGGCCCTCCAACTTGCCCAGGCTGATCTTGAACTTCCTATCTTCTTGTCTCAGCCTCTTGAGTAGCAGTGATTAGAGGTGTGCACCACCAGCTCTGGTTCTTCTCTTTCTTTTAACATCATGTTTTGCAAAAGTGGTAAAAGAGAAGACAGGGGAATTATGTGAGTGGGCTGCACTTGCTGTGGAATACACTAAACCGGTCCCATGCAAAGACCAGCATATCAGCTTCCCCTGGAATGTTGTAGAAACGAACATTTATTGGCCCTAAGATACTCTGAATAGGACTTCTGAAGGGTTGAAGAATAGAGTCTAAGAACATGAGCTCTAACCAGACTATCAAGATTGATTCTGGTGCGCACTGAACTGTGGGAAACAGTGAGTGAATAAACTAGAATCATTGCCCCTACAATCGGCATTATCTCCTTTTCTCTTGAGCCTTTTTCTCCTCATTAACTCAGCCTCACTGTGTAATTAGATGTATGAACAGGATTGAAGCATCAAGCTTATCTTGTGTCCGTTCAAATCACAGCTGCACAGTAAATTACTTGTTGATTGATCAGCTGGATTTCCCAGAGAAAGGATTTCCTGAAACTGGTAATCACACAGTTTGATAAAGGCAACTGTGCTAAAGCAACAGCCAATATGCCAGCTCACACAGCGGGAATCAGAGAATCTGATGGATAAGTGAACCAAGACTGTAGGCTGCGAGAAGCATCGCCAAATAAATATAATGTGTATCAATTGGTGCTGGTGCGTAGAGATAGAATTTTCGAGGTGAGTCGGAAGCTGAAAAAGAATGTTGGTCTCCTTCAGTCCCTTACAGAATGGTGTGTCTTCATAGTTTGTGACATATCTACCGTAAGCACACCATTTAGCAAATGTTGGGAATTAAATACTCACACAAAGAGTATCTGTTGGTGAGGTATTTGAGGCCATAATCCTATTTGGCAAATATGAGAAAAAAGTTATTACCATTAAAAGAGACACTCTTTCTTAAAACGTATTTCTTTGTGACTACCCACTTCTTCATTAAACCTATGACTAGCACTGTACAAGTTTCCCTGTCTGTATTTTATTTTTGCAGTCCTACAGTGGAACCTGGGGCTTCGTGCATGCCAGGTGAACATTCTACCACTGAGTTACATTCCCAGCTCTTTCCAGTTTCTTCAGTGCTTCATCTCCAAAGGGGCCTATGTCCTATAAAACTTTCATTAAAGGTAAGTTTCTAAGGCTTCCTCTTGTTAATCTGTATTTCGTTATGGGAGCCTGAGCCATGAACCTAATAATGAAAGAGGGTAAGATACTGTGTTTTTTATCTTATGGGATATGTGGGACACATGGGAGACAGACAGACAGATAGACAGATATCTTGCTTTAAAAACCTGATGCTTTCCATGATTCTGGTTGCAAACTCAACTGGACAAGAACCAAATGAAATTCAGTAATTAGGATCAATGTTGACCTTCTGGGGAAATTTGATTGTTCTTCCTCTTGTAGTTTTATGACTATGGTCCTTTATGAATCCCTCACCACCAGGATTACAAATCTACACTCAATATTTGCTTGACCGAGTGTTTCTGAGCATTGTGCGGTTGAACAGAGCAGAAGTAGTCCAGCCTGTGACATTGCGTTAGCCACTTTTTCTTTTTCATCATCAGCCATGAGGGTTAGAAATGACAGAGATTTTCACTGAGGTGGGTGAGAGTTTTCAGGTGTGTATTTTGTTACTTTTTGCAACTGAAACATATATGCAAAAGCTATCACCTACCCAGGTAAAGAGAAAACCGCGAAATGTATATAAGCATTCATTGCTGCGGTTGGAACAGCTATTGCTATCTTACTGGGTCTGAATTTTAGTTGACAAATTCTCTCTGATGTCTGCTTAGAAATTCTTAAAAGATTAAACAGTCCTATATGGCAGAAGGTAAAAGGGTGTGTGCGCACACACAGCTTCTCAATTAGGAGTGAGTTCCCATAGGAAATGAGAATCTCATCCTTGTACCCTGGAAGAAAGCTCCATCCCACAGTCCTGTCACTAACAGAGCCAGTCTGTCACTAGAGAAGTTCTGGAGGACATTCCTGTTCATCACTCACAATTTGTTCAGCAGCTGTTACTGAGCACCTAGCACCTGGATGCTTAGACCGGGCAGACAGGGAGGCTGTAGTTTACAGGCTCCTGGGAGGGGCCAATATTACGCCATCGGAAGAGGAGACACATGAGTGTGAATGGAGGGAAGTTCTTGGAGAACAGAACAGTACGCTGAACCACGGTGACGACGGTGCCTGACTTCAGCTGGAGGATGCCTGAGCAAGTGACATTTAGAGGCTGATGGGAGAAGCAACGCTGTGAGGTCATGAGCTGAGGTCAAAGAGTGGGAAGGACAAAGCACAGGGAAGGTGGGGTGTCTGCAGCGGCTGAGCCAGGGCGGAGGCAGGGCAGGGGTGTGAAGGTTTGTAGGCAAGGCAGGTCCCACAGGGCCCCGTAGGACCCTGGACTTGATAAATCAAGTGTTGTAGAGAGGGAACTAACACGACAATGCTTCCCCAGTCGTACTACTGCCGTGGACACACGCCTGAAACTTGACCACGGGCTCTCCAGGTGGATGCAGGAAGACAACAGGAGGCTATCTTGATGGGTCAGCCAAAAAGCTTTAGTAGTTGGCTTGGGAAATGCTCACTGGAACTATAGAAAACTGAACACAACTTAAAATCAAAAGCGAATGATCGAAGGTGATAGGTGGAATGTGGGAAGTGTTAAAATCAGTATTCCTTTACCTCAGTAAGTGTGGATGGAAGGCTTTTTAGGAAGGGAGGAAACACAGAAGGCTCAGGGTGAAGGGAGTGGAGGTGACTTTGGCTTTGGCTATACTGAATGTGAGGTTCCTGCAAGGCAAGAGTGGAGGTGTCAGATATGGATCTAGTGCTTAGAAGAGAATGCAAGAGATGTAAGTGTGGGTTTTGTCAGCTGGCAGATGATCCCTACTATAATTTAAACATGATGTGTCCCCCGAAGACACATGAAGTGAGGGTTTGATTCCCAAAGCAACAATGTTCAGAAGTGGTGCCCAGAGGGCTGATGGCCTCAAGACAGTGCTAACCTCATCAGTGGCTTAACACACTGATCCATCCATCCACTGACGAGTTCAAGGCTGAACGGGCTGTTAGGAGGTGGGGACCAGTAGGAGGAAGCAGGTCACTGGGTCTGTGACTTTGAAGGATATATCTTGTCCCAGGTCCCTCTTCTCTCTCTAGCTCTTTCCCTCAGCTTCCTGGTTGCTATGAAGCGAGCAGCCTTCCTCTGCCACACTCTGCCATATTTGTGCCCTGGAGCCAGCTACCTATGGATTTAATTCTCTCAAACTCTGAGCCAAAAATACAGATTGTTCCTCCTTTGTATATGTCAGGTACTTTGGCCCAGCAATGTCAAGCTGACTAACGTAATCTATAAAGTCAGATGTGCACTGAAAATCTTCTAGAAAGGAAGTCCTGAGAAGAAGGGGCCAGGAACAAGCCCACTGGGATGCTAACAGGTGGAGGTCAGGCGGGGTGGACGAAGGGCCAGGGAGAGAGAAGGAAAAAGGAGAGAAGGCAGCGAGACAGAAACCAAGAGGAGAGGGCAAGGGACAGGAGAGGAACTGGCCAAGTGGGAAAGGTGTTCATGATCTAACTGAGAGCAAGACTTTGTAGTAGCACCGTGGAGGATGTGGAACCGTGAAGGAGCAGCTTCAGTAATGGAGTGAGTGCCTTGAGAAGTTCAGCTGCCACAGATGCGGCCATGGCAGCAAGGTCAAAGGAGGATTTTCTCAGATAGGAGAAGCCGTATGTTTGACTGGGGAGTGGAAAGATTCAGTTATGAAGAAAACTGAGAACCAGGACAGAGAGGAGGTGGTGTGGAATTTGGAGTAGGTGAGCAGGGTGCAGACCGCTCTGGAAAGCATCGAGGGACCTCGCGTGTCATGGGAGGACTGACACAGAGAACAGCCGGATCAGACAGTGGGAAGCTGGAGACCTGCTGGCCAGGTACTGCTGTGTTCTGTGTTAGGTTTATAAGTTACGATCACACAGGGCAGATAGGAGGAAGGGGCTGAGGGTAGGGAATGAGGGAAGAGAGGGGACACCTGTCCTGAACTCTCTCGAGAAGCAGAATCAAGCTCACCAGGCTGCTCGGTTGACAGCGGAGTCCTGTGCTGTAGTGGAAAGGGAATCTGGCTATTCACTATGCAGTTCCCATCCAGACACATAGTTAGGGCAGACAGACATTCTTCAGTATGAACCCAGTTTCCTGTCAAAGGTTTTTGTATGGTTCCAAAGTACAGTCACTTCCTCCCTCTAACAACAGAAAAAGTGGTATCTCAGAATGCTATCACCAGTAGCTCATTTTAAGTGTAGACTATAAATAAATTATCCCAGTGAATTGTTTTAGAGTTGTCCCTCCTTTATACCATGAGTGGTGGCCCTGGGTGTAAGAGGTGGATGGAAAAATAGAGCTAGGGAGATCCAGGCATGAATTAACTTGTGTAATATAGGTAATATTTTTTCAGAAATAAACCCATCTTTCATAAGTACAACACTTTCCATTTTACACAGAAAACACAAAGAAATGTTGGAGGCTGTTTGAACGTTCAGTGCCAATATCCCTGAGTGAAAACACTGCAGAGCACCCAAGGGAATTCAAAGAGACCCAGGCTGCAATTATGCGAGTTGCAAAGAGTTAACTTGGTTTCAGAATGAAAGTATAAGGCCGAGTTTGTCAAAATTTGCATCCATAGGCAACCCCGTACCCAATCATTTCCTTCTACTTTATTACAGCATGGAATAACAGAAAGCCTGTGTGTTCTAACTTTGAAAAGGATTAATTCTTCACTCTGCATTTAAACTTTTACTATGTTGGGCTGGGATTGTAGCTCAGTGACAGAGTGCCTGCCTAGCATGAGTAAGGCCTTGGCTTCAGCCTCCAGAATTTCAGGAAAACACCAAAAAGCAACTTCAGCCATGCCATCTTCTTATACTGACCTTGTTTCTAGTGAGTGCAGATGCATTAAAATCCTTTGTGACACCCAGAGGTCCTGGATGATAAAATGGAGGAACCACATGTCTCTCAGAAGAACTCACAGTGCAGGTAAAGCTTTATCTTCCTTGGCATCTCTATACATAAGGACAGTCCCTGAGTTCAAGGCTTGTAAAACCCACACTTGATAAACAACACACACAATTCCAAAAGAGAATTTTAAAACTGCATAGAGAACTAACACCAGGGGAGTTTTTTCATATGCTTCTGCTCCTTCAGTTCTGTCAAATCCTCGGTCTCTGTGCCTCTGCTTTTCCCTGCTGTGTACAATGGCATCTCTTAAAAATGTCCAGAGTCTCTCAAATTTAATTGCTGATATTAATCTACACCAACTCTGTCACTAAGATTTTATCTGCCTCCCTGAGAAGCTTCACAAGTACATTTTCCCAGTTTATAGAGGAACAAGGACACCTGGCAGAAGCCTTGCCTCCTAAGGTTCCCAGGGCTGTCCAGCTATTTCTAATTAGCCTATGTACTGGAAGGGTCTGGAGCACTCATTTCATCTCTGATCAGAGATGAAATTTGTCTTTTACCTTACAGAGTCTTAGGAAGGTGCCAATCTCTTGTCTGGCTCCAGAATTAATACCAAGGTATGGGAAAGAAATGATGCCATTTATTTCCTTTATTTAGTAACTTGATTTCTATCCAGAAAAGCATGTTGGCAAAAAATAAAAAAGAAAAAGGAAGGAAGTAAGGAAGAAAAAGAAAGAAGGAAGGAAAGAAGGAAGTGTGTGTTGGAAAGATTTTCGTGTTAACCTCCACAGGTTGCCTGAATACACAGCGGTGCAGTGGCATTAAAAATTCACAAGTTAACATCCTTTGTGGGGTGAGATTTAAACAAAAATAAGCAGCACAAAGGAGAAGAGTGTCATTCCCAGTTGTGATTCTTTCATGGTTCAGTTATTCGTGCACAGGTAGAAGAAATGACACACAGATCAAGGGAGACTGGCCTTCCACCTCCCAGTTTCAGAAAGCCCAACTGTTCTGTCCACTTGCTTTCCTACTCTACACGGCTGAACCACAGACCATGAAATGGGATAAGCAGATGGATCAAAATGCAACTCTTCCTTTTGCCGAGTTACCCAGTTAGCTGGGTAAGTCTCTGATCTAACAGGAAACTTCCTTATAATGGACCTAAGTTGATAAAATACAGGATCAATTGCATTTCCAAGGTAAATGCAAATTCATATGCCATTTTCTTCACTCTTTGCTTTAATCTTTGGGTGAACTTCCGGTTATGGGTAGGTTTATTTTCTTGGTCTGCCTGTTCCTGTGCCACAGTGAAGTCAGGATGTTCTGGAAAACCCATCAAACTTTTTGCTGTGGTTCAAACTGAGACTACCATACTTAGAGTGCAGCTGACAAGGAAAACCCAGAAGGCCGAGATGAAGCCTGTTCTACTTACTTCCTGTGACCTAATAATGCTTCACATGACAGTGATCCACACAGAAGGCTGCGAAGGGAGAAGATGGCCAGTGATTCACAATTGAAGTCATTCACCTGGCAAGATTGTATGCTCTGTCTTTTCATTGCTTGTAGATTAATAATTTATCAACTCTACCACTTTTTAAAAAAAATTTTATTTAAAGAGGAGGGGAAGCAAAACAAAAAAGAGTAGAAACAATACAGAATTTCAAAAAAAAAAATAAACAGTAAGAAATCACTATTTGATACATTACATATTGTCTTCTTGGATATAGTTGTTCAAGTTACAAAATTAAAGCATACAAAGTGGACATTCAAACAGTGAGGCTGCAAACAGTTCTGTTCACCAATCCAACAAAAACTTAGTAACATGGTTATCAATCCTACACACTTAAGTATACATGCAGTTATCTCTTTTAGGGCACTTTCTTTTCCTCCTCTTGTTTTTTTTTTTCTTTAAATTTTTTTTTATTTAAAGAAAAAAATTTGAAACAGAAAGAGGGTAGAAAAAATACAAGAATCTCAAAAACCAAAACAAGACAAAAACAACAACAACAAAAAATAGTAACCAGTAAAAAATCACTAGTTGATAATTACATACTTTCCTCTTAGATGCAGTTGTTCAAGTTACAAAACTAAAGTCCACAAAGTGGACATCCAGTGAGACTGCAGTCAGTTTTGCTCATCCATCCAACTAAAACTTTAGCCACATGGTTATTAATTCCACACACTCAAACATACATGCAGTTATATCCTTTAGAATACTCTTTTTTCCTTTTTTTCTTTACAATAACTATAATCCATTCTTGTAAACTACTTAGAAGATCTACACATGTATAAGTCTCTACACATATACCTAGCCTTTCTGTATTAGAGGGAGAAACAAATCAAAACAAGTCAGCAATACAAATTCCTAGAGAAACATGAAATGAACATACAAAAACACAACACTAGGTGATCTACGGTAGTCACTATGATGTCTCTTGTTATTTTCAATAAAATTGTCTATATCATCAAATATAATATAAACTTAGCATTGCTTATACTATTAATAAAATCTAAACATTGGAGACGTTATAGGACTTCAAAGGCAGTTAACAATCAAACCAGAATGGGAATCCTATTGAATCCTGTCATCTTCAGAGTAGTTGTCCCTACTCTCAGACTCGACACTCTCAAGTATACCAGATTCAAATAAAATCAGTCAAGATAAAACAGTGATATAACCAATTTTCTCTGTCTTATCTCTGCCATGATATTTTTCTGTTGTTATTTGTTTACTTTTCTCCTTGATTCCACTGTCTGCCCCTTTCTTTGAGGCCTTTCTGCCATTATTCCTGGAACCCTGGTGATTTTCTTCTCTCTCTCTAGAATGTCCTTCAGTATTCTTTGCAGGGTTGGATTGGTGGTCACAAACTTCCCCAGTTCCTCTTTGTCGTGGAAATATCTTTTCTCTCCATTCATTTTGAGAGACAATTTTGCAGGGTACATCATTCTGGGTTGGAGGTTATTTTCTTTCAGGGCTTGGAGTATTTCACTCCAAGTTCTTCTTGATTTGATGGTTTGCATTGAGAAGTCTGCTGTGATTTCGATGAGTTTTCCTTTATAGGTAATCTGTTTCTTTTCTCTGACCACTTTTAATATTCTGTTCTTGTGATGGATTTCTGGGATCCTGATTATTTTATGTCTGGGTGTAGATCTGTTTTGGTTGTAGCTGGCTGGAGTTCTATATGCCTCATGTATCTGAACTTCGCTTCCATTACCTATGATTGGGAAGTTTTTCTTAATTATTTCTGTGAATAGACTTTTTATTTCATTTGTATTTGTTGCTGCATCTTCATTCACATATTTTATTCTTAGGTTATTAATCCTCTTGTCATCTTCTAGCCTTTTTATCATTGCTTCCTGGTTCCTTGTTATTTTTAAGAGATCCTTCCTTTCAAGATCATACTTTGCAAATCTATCTTCAAGTTTTGAAAGTTTGTCTTTAGTTTCTGTTAAAAGGTTTTGCCAGGTTTCAATGGAGTTTTTAATTTCCTGATATTCTCTTTGGATCTGTTTCATATATTCTAGATTTTTATATTCTTCATCAAAGGCTTCTCTCCTTTCTCTGGGTTCCTCTATTCTTTCATTTGTGCCTACTTGAGGATTACCCAGGACTTCTTTTATTAATCTTCTTATATCTTGCTTCACCTGAGTTAGAATTTCAGATTTAAATTCGATGATGAGGTCACAGATGTATTTCTTTATTTCTGATGAGGCCGTCTCTGACATTACAGGTTTGCTGCTCTCAACCTCCTCTGCATTTACCTTTGTTGGACTCACTTTCCCTGGTTTCTCAGTTGGGGACCTTTTGCTCTTTGTCTTGTCATGTTTTCAGCCCCCTTCAGACAGGTGGGTGGTGGAGGTCTCTGGGCCTTTCCTATTGCTTACAGGTTTTCTGCAGCGCACCTCCTAGGGAAGTACCACCCCCCACTTCCCTGTGGATCTGTGAGTTGCAGGCTGAGATCTGGCTCCTCCCCCTAGGCCAGTCAACCAGTTTATGATTCAACAAGTTTGTGTGTTCCCTGGGGATGCCACTGGCCCAGAAAAGCCTCGTCCCTGGCTATTTCAACCAGGGGTGTAGCCCTGCCTGAGAAGATCCCATCAATCTGCTTTGGCCTAGGAGTCATCAGCAGATGCTGACTCGGGTTTTGATTCAAGCCGGCCCTGCCCAACTCCAAAATGTTACCCAGCCAGTTCTCCCGCTCTGGGGATTCCAGTTCCCATCACTCACCAAAGTGCGTGCAGCTCGACTGGCTGTTTCCACTCCCTGTCTCAGCGGCTCCTCCAGCCGAGGGTCTGGAGCTCACCAAACCCCGCTCTCGGCAGGGCCGCGATCTCAGCTCGATCGTTAGTCGCCTGACTTTAAGATGTGCCAGTACAGTGATCTGGGCTTGCCCAGCTCCAGCCCTCTGTCCATGCTTCCTTTTCTCCTTTCTTTTTTCTTTTTCTTTTTCCTCAGTTTCTTCCTGGGTCATGAGAAATCCTCTCCTTTTGTCTGGCTTTCTCCATGTTGCCAGATTCCAGCGTCTGAGTTGTTTTTATTTTTTTTTCCTCAGAGAGGCTCTCTTATCGTGCCTTCACTCAGTTGGCCATCTTGCAATCTCCAACTCTACCACTTTTTCAACTGGGCTTTCTCTTTTGAGTGAGGTTGCAAAGAGGAAATGTATTAGTCTGCTCAAGATTGCCAAAAGTCAGGTTTGGTAGCACATACTTCTGTCTCAGCCCTCAGGGAGGCTGAGGCAGGAGGATGAAATGTTTGAGCCATGCCTAGGCAACTTAGCAAGACCGTATCTCAAAATAAAAATAAATGAATAGAAGGACTAGGGATGTAGCTCAGTGCAAAGGACCTGGGTTCAATTAATCCCTAATATTGGGGGAAAAACACCTTGCCAAAATAAAATCCCAGAAACTATGTGGCTTAAACAATATGAACTTATTTCTTACAGTCTGAAAGGCAGGAGGTTCAAGACCAGGTAGGTTCATTCAGAAAGTTCTCATGGATGTAGACGGCTGCCATAGTATGACAGAATACAAGCAAAGTCTCTACTGTGTCTGCTTACAAGGGCACTAATCCTATCAGTTCAGGGCCCCACACTTCCAACCTCCTTCTACCTGTATTACTTACTTAATGCTCCCATGTTCAAAGATGGACACATTGAGGATAGGGAGGGTTTCAACATACCCCCAACGTGTGAGGGTAGGGCACATTTTCAGTCCATAACAGAGAGAAAGAAGGGGTGAATGATAAATACAACTGACATACAGTTTTCTTCAGAGGCTTGTACTGTCATAATCAATGTTTACATCATTTTATACTCTCATCTGCATCAAAACTGCACAGTATATTGTGTATCACATATGCATATCAATTTTATGCTTGCCACTCTGTCATCTCAGTCTCTTTCCTGGGCACCTTTGCTATCTCCTGTTCTTTCTCTAAACCACAATACTTTAAGTTGCACCACAGCCCCTACAGCACCACTGTTAAAAAATGACAGAGGTATGGGAAAAGCACGACACAGATAAAGCTTTTTACAATTTTTTGGTAGTGAATAGTGAACCCAGGGCTTTCACACTGAGCTACATCCCAGCCCTTTTTTCACTTTTTGTATCAAGACAGGATCTTGCTAAGTCTCTGAGTTGCACACGGTAGGCTAGAACTTACCATCCTCTTGGCTCAGCCTCTCACAGTGCTGGGATGATAGACGTGCACCACCATGCCTGGCTAAATCATGTTCACTTTAAAATGGAAAATTTGGTTAGTAATTTTACCATAGAATAAAAACCATACACCCTGTTGGATAATGCTTCTGTGAAATCAGATTCTATCTAGGAACCATGATCATCTTAACTTTCAGCCCCAGATTTTGGTCTACGTTTAGTATGTCATTTTTGCTGAACAGAAGAGCCATTCATAAACATAAAATTCATAGAAGAACCAGACTGACGCCCAATATAGAGGATCTAGACTGGAGCACATTTCAGCTATGACCTGGAAGGAGCTCCCCTGAGACAGGTTGCTCTGGTGGTCAGTCTCTGGAATGCCTCCTTCGTACTAAGTGCAGAGGGCACAGTGACTAATTAAGCCTGCCTGGAGTGTGTGACACAGCTGATCCTTGTTGGCCACAGAGCTTAAGGCAGCAAGCTGGCTGGACAGGAAACAACTGTGACACAGGGAATGCTGAGAGCAGTGGGCTGCTAATCGTTCCTAATACTCAGAATGACAATTCCTGCAGAACACTGGCCTAGTTAGTTCTCAATTTATGGACTTGTATACACTCAGCATTCTTCTGGCTAAGCACAGATGAACTCTAAAATATTTCTAAGTTCTTGCATATAATATAATATAATATAATATAATATAATATAATATAATAAATATGCAACATACATATGTATGTATATGTATACGAAACTTGGATCAGAAGATGCTTGCTTCCTTTTTTCCTTCTTCCTTCCTCTTTAACTCATATTAATGCAATAACAAAGTAAGCTCATTACAAATTAGGAGCTTTTGACTTTTGGCTTTTCCATAGTTCACAAAACCTAGCAGCAGTTTCCAATGTTGCAGCGCCAGCTTCCAAATAACCAAGTAGCCGTGCACTGTTGTCTGGTATCACTGAGCACTCTGTCCACCACACAAATGCAAGCCACGTTCAGACTGATCCGAGGCGCTCTCCGATTCGTCAAACGCAAGATTGCAGCTAAAACTACCCCAGCCAGTGAATGTATTTTAAAGATCATTTCACAAGATAGTCCACAGCCTGTTCTAGATCCATATTTCCTATTCTAAGAACTTTTAAAATACGGAAACACCACCTCCTTGCCTAAATCTCTCAGGGGGGCGCTCACTTTGTTCCCAGTGAAGGTGAGAAGTATCTGAGTATCTGAGTGCAGTAGCAAAGCATCTAATCTAGCACTTCCGCCTGGTCCTGCTAATGGATAGTTCCTTTGGTCACTGCCTTATCAGGGGCTTCTGAAGTTCTTGGTGTAGCCTTTGCATACACTCACTTCCTCTCCAGAAGCTCTCTTTGGTTCTCCCCAGTTATCAAGAAGAGCAGGGCGAAGTCTGCCTTGTTCATCTCTGTATTCTCTGTACCTAGCACAAGACCTAGCACAGAAGCTCCTTGACTATTAATCAGGTTATGTCTCAATAAGCCTGTTTGTTAGTCAGTGTCTCGACACTGTGACAAGCACTTAATGTAAATGACTTAAAGAAGGAAAGGTTAATTTTGCTCTGGGTTCAGAAGTTTTAGTTCTTGGCCAGCTGGCATAGACCAGAGATGAGGCAGAATATTACAGTGGGAGGGTGGAGTGGAAGAAAGCTGCTCATGGCAGGCAGAAAGGAGAGCAGGGGAACAGCCCAAGAGAAAGGTGCTGGGGGCTGGACGTATACCCCAAGGTAACCTCCCATGACCTATGACTTTCTACTAGACCTTACCTACTAAGTTTCCATCACCTCCCAATGATGTCACCAAGTCTTGATATTATTGATGAGTTAATCCACTGATGAAGTTAGAGCTCTTGTGAGCCAATCGCCTTCTGAATACCCCATCTCGGAACACATGAGACTTTGGGGGACATTTTAGATCTAAAGCATAAGGCCCATCATGAGCTAAAACTATCATGAGTCAAAAATACATTTCATACATCCTAGCTAGGACCAGACATCCCAGCACAGCGCCCTGAGAGTCAGTTATTTCCCCTGGTGATCTCAGAGCTGCAGCTGCCGTCACTGCCCAGCATCATTTGAGATAGGAACAGGACAGGGCCACATGTCACTTGCTTAGGAAAAGATCTAAATTCAAAACATTAAGTAGTTTCTGCTAAATGCAGATGCTTTCATGTCACCGTAAAGTTGAAAAAAGTAAGTTATCTGAAGTCAGGAGCTATCTGCAAGCAGCATCTATTCAAAATGTAATTTGTTAAAAGCACAAAAAACATGCACACGAATGAAAAGGGAGAGAAGCAAGCTGTCTCGTCTTTCTCACTTTGTTACAGAAGAAACTGGAAGAATTACAGATACAGTATTCAGGGCTCAGTGACGGCTGACACATGGGTACAGAGCAGCCGTCTCAGGTACGTACAAACATCACTATAAAGGAACCAGAAGGGACGAAAACGGTCAACTCTAGGAGAAGTCAACCATACGATGCTGTCCCCTTCCTACTGTGTCACTTGGCTTCGGACACTTCATTATATCTAACAGCCCGCTGGGGTCAATTTCTGTTTTTAGGTGACACTTCCTATTCATCACTAGGAATTGTGTTTTCCCAGTGAGTAAATCCTAAGTTGTGTTTCTTAGCAGCTGGGCACATGGGTGCATTTTCCTCTGCGCTCTTCCCATGAGGCTGTTCCAACAGATCAGTCTTACCCACCTGTAACAAAGCTGGCTTATAGTTTGTCAAACCATTCAGGAACAACAGTGACAGGAACTGTGGATTTGTAGACAGAGTACAGGAACAGGAAGGATCACCCAGATCCCCACCAAGCCTAAGGAAAGTGCATGTCTCTGCCCCTGGTTTCTCCAATTAATGAAAAGTTTAGGTGAGATGATTTTGAAGGTCTCCTCGAGTTCTTAAACATTATGATTCTACTTTAAAAACTCAGTGTGTTGAGTGAGTCAGAAATCTTCAGGAAACAAATTGACATATCTCTGGTTGCATACTTAGACCCAAGAGAGCCTGCCCTGAACCTGTGGTCTGTGACAACATCCCTGTAGTGCTGCCCCTCAAAAGGGCGAGATGACCATGCCAAGAATGGGCCTGCCAGGAGCCCCCTCCTTTAAACCATATTCTGGGCATTTGGCACCCCCTTCATTCCATGGCCAAGAGCTTCCCAAGGAGGGAGTTTGAGTGGGTGTGCTGATGGGTGTCCAGAGGTGGGTGTCCACCTGTACCCCAGAGGCTTTGGTGGTGGGGGATAGGTAAAGAGAAGAAATAAATCCAAAAGTTAAGGGTAGGGACTGCATTCACCTCATTAGTGGGGGACCTATAGGAAGTCCCTTTATGTTTCCACAGTGACAGAAAGGAAAGAAGACAGGAGAGAGAAAGCAGCCTCTTCCCATATGCTCTTGGGAAATCTAAAATAATTGTTCTGTTTTACGCATATTTGAGGTTTTTTATAAACCCCTGAAAAATATAATCAGTATCCTCTTTTTCCAAGACTGCTTGTTAGGCTCAGAGGATACAGAGCTGAATAGCACAATGCCGTGTTCTCCAGAGGAAACACAGTGCTATGCATTGCACTGTACGCCCCTGCTTTCCTGCAGGTGAGTGTCGGTTACTTAAACAATGAAGCTGATTTTAAAAGGGCTCTTTTCAGGGTGACAATGGGGGCAACCAAAAGGATGAGAATCAAAGACGGGCAAAAAGAAAGAGAAAAGAGTGCTTCACAGAGAAATCGTGGTCAAAACGAAGACTATTTCAGCTGTCCAGAAGGCTCTAAAGAGTTAAGTTTTTGGAAGGAAGTCTTCCAGATCTAAAAAAGGAAACTTGCTCAATCAGTACTAGACAAAAGAAAGTCACTAAAACACAATTCTTCTCAATAAAGAATTGGCGAAAAATTACAGGGATCAAAATGTACACACTGGAAGGACAGAAGCACGTGAGTATAGATATTTGTAAAAGGAGTCAGAAGGTTCAGGGAAATCAAATTTCCCCTAGGTGGCTCGATGAAGACCTGACTCCTTTAAGGCATGAAATGTAGAAACCAGAACCACAGTTCTGATTCTTGGGCTTTTTATTTGATTGATAGGATTTTTGGGGAGGAGGGGGCATCAAGAATGGAATCTCTTTACAAATTATGTTTTCTTATCACATTTAGCTGGTGGGTATATACAAATTCTGTTAAAAACATTAATTTTTCCATTCATAGCAAATTTGCCAAACTTACATACTAATTCTAAGTCTGCCTATAGATTCTCTTTTACTCTCTGTGAAGACATGCCTTGCTTTTCTGGGTAGAACCTTCAAAATTATGTGAAATAGAGATGGAATGGATGAATGCTCCTCTCTTTCCATTGCCAGAAGAGAAGATTTCTAATATTTCACCATTTAATATGGCACTTTTTGGGAAGTCCTTTCTACCAGATTGAAATGACTGCTTTTATTTGTAATTTCTTATGAATTTCATTAATATGATGAATGGATGCTTAATTTCATCAAAATGTGTTTTTTCTTCTTTTGGACCATTTGGTTTTCCTATTAATATGGTTTTATGATAAATTATATTGATTACTTTTCTAATGTGAGACCATCTACATTTGGATACACCCCATTTGGACATGATACCTTTCCCCCAGGTATTGAATTTGATTTCATGGTATTTGATCTATGTCATCAGTCAAACTGCTCAACAAACTTTACTTTCTTATACTGGCTGTTCTAGTATCACAATCACAACATAATCATTCCCTCACTCTATGCTTTCTAGGATAATTTATACTTTTTTCTTAATGATTTGAGTAGAGAATTTGGCCTAATGATCACCTAGGTCTATTTCTTTTTTCTTTTTTTTAAAGGATAATTTTACATTATTATAAGTAATTTTTATCTAGAATAAATCAGTCTGAAAACTCAGTAATAGGGAAAAATGTAAAAAAAGAAATATTTGAGCAAAGACATAAAATTGCAAATAAGTACATGAAAAGAACTTCAGTAATCATTTAGAGAGATGTAAAATTAAACTGCAGCAAGATAGTACTCACACCACTAGAATGTCTACAATAAAAAAGGTTATTCAATGTTGACCAGCATGACAGAAACTGAAATCAAACCACATTAGTTAAAAGAACACAAAGTAATACTATGACTTTTGAAAACAAACATCAATTTCTTATAAAGTTGAATATACTCTACCACAATCCAGCAATCTCATTTTCAGTTATTCACCCAGGTGAAATGAAAACATGTTTCCACAGAATGGCCCCAAAGTACAAAAGCACAAAAGTCTTTCAATAGTCAAAGGGATGAACTGTGGTACATCCACACAATGGAATATTATACAGCAAGAAAAAGGGAAAAATACAGATACATAGCACTTTATGGATAAATCTTTAATGTATTTTTAAAAGGCTACATACCATGTGATTCTATTTATATCACATTCTAGAACAGATGAAATTATAGAGGGTAGAAAACAGATCAGTGGTTACTGGGGTCTGAAGTGAGAGGATAGTTTACAAAAGGGCCCGAGCCAAGGGCAATAAAACTGTGACGTGTCTTGGTTGTGATGGGAATTTCACTGTTGTTGTATGTTGGTTAGAACTCATGGAACTGTACATGAAAGTCTAGAAAGTCTAGAAAGACTCAGGCTGGGCATGTGGAAGGTGATTGGGTCATGGAGGTGCTCATCACTGGTTCCATCCATAGGTAAATGCACTGTAGGAGATAAAGCCTGGCTGAGGGGCCATCAGGGGCGTAACCTGGAAGGGCCAATCCACCTCCCTGGTGCCTGCTCTCTCTGCTTTCTGGTTACCAGAAAGCGGCCTCCTCTGCCCAGCCCCTCCAACAATGCTTCTTCGGCTTTGGATCCAACTGACCTCAGATTGTGACCAGCGGTCCAGACAGACCTCTCTTCTTTTAAGTTGTGCGCACGGGGTATTTTGCCCCAGAGACCAAGGAAGTGATTAAGACAAATGAATATTCCTGTCTGTCAATCATACCCCAATTTTAACATGTTGTACAAAAGGATTTTAAATTATTGACTTAATTGCATATAGATTATAGTTTATTCAAATTTTCTAGCTACACCAGTGCTTATCTTGACAATTTATACTATTTTCTAGGAAACTGTCTTTTTAACCTAGATTTTCAAATTTTGAAAAAAAATACTATTCTCAGTTTCTCTTAAGGAGGGAAAGAGGGTTGAAGGGAGGGGAAAAGGGCTGAAAAAAAAGAATCAAGACATTATGTAGAGGTACAAATTCCCTATGATGAATGTGATCATTATGTTTATCTAACATGTATCAGTGAAACTCATTTAAAAATTGTACTCTATTGTGATATTGTTTTCACACCTTCTAGTTTTAAAATGTGTGTCTTCTTTATTTTTAGGTAATTTGATTAGGTTTTTATGTTATCTTAGAAGTCTTTTTAAGTAACTATTTTTAGATTTTATAAACTTATTTTTTCATTCTTTTTGGTTTATTCCTTTGGTTTCTTCCAATCTGCTTTTGTAAGGTAAGTCTTGAAGGTTATACACTTTCTTCTACTTACAGGATATGCTACAGATTGCATGAGTTTGACATGGAATATATTTCCCATTGGTTCTAAAGATGTATTTAATATTGAGTACAATTTATAAAACACATATTAATCATTAAATTTCTAGTCTTATGATGGGGTTGGCTATCTCACAGCTTGTTAATCATGTACATGTACGTTCATTTTTTTTTTATCCTGACTTCTTTCTGCTTGCCTGATCTGTCAGTTCTTAAGAGGCACACATTAATCACGCATTCATCCTCAAATTCTGCCAACTTTTGCTGCACACTTTGAGACTATGAAGTTAGCTATAGCTATTCATCTTTTGAATTGTTCTTTTTAGACATTCATAAAGACTCCCATTTCAAACATCTCCCCTTTAACATCTATTCTGCATGATACTGATGTAAACTGATATTCCTTTTAAACTATTGGTCAGTATGTCTTTATGTTCTTTTATTTGAAACTTTTCTATAGCCTTAGTCTCTATGTACTTTTCTAAATAGCATATATCTGAGTTTTGTTGTATGTCTTGAACACCAGTCTTTTAAGTGGTAGATTCAGCAGGTTCATATACATTATGACTATTGACATATTTGGATTTATTTCTGCCTTATTATTTAATGCTAATCACTATGATTTTCGTGCTATTTGTCCTTCTTTATTACCTTCCCATTAACTGTTAAAGGATTTCCTTATTCTCTTTTCTTTCTTCACTGGTTCAAGTTATACATTATACTGTACTTCTAGTCTTTCAGTGGCAGCCTGACATGTTCCCAATATGCTTGTAAGAAAAGTTCAGAATGTCTTCTTCTCTCTGCCCGTCCCCAACCCCAGCATAATAGTTTGCTTAGAGCTTCTTTACTCAGCTCACCTCCTTCTGCTTTATGGATACTAGTTCTACCTTTCTGGAAAACAATCATCAACTTGCTCATTATTATTACATCTTTCATTTCTGTACAACAAATGCCCACCTGCATTTATAAAAGGCTCCTGGTGTCTTTGATCATTACCGATTCTACGATCTCCCAGCTCCCAGCTCTTTTCTGAAGCCCCTTCACATTTCTTCATAGCATCTTTGACAGTTCTTGGGAGGAACGTCTCTTTGGGCCAAACTCTTTTAGAATTTTATGCATAGACTGTAAGAATATCTTCATCTCTCCTGAATGATGGTTTAACTGTTTAAATGATGGTTTAATGATGGCACAAAACTGTTGGCCAATAGTATTTCCCCCTCAGCACACTGAAGACATAACAATGTCCATGGCAGTCATCTGCAATGTGCTGATGGAGCAAATGGATGCCCACCAGAGCCTTGGTTGATGCAACACAGAAGAAGAAAAAGACAGAGAGAGGAGCAGACATGCAGAAGTGTAGAAGAAAAAGGAAGAAGGTGTCTTGGGTAGAAGTACGAGGTGGACCATGCAGCTGGTCAGAGAGAAAGGACCAACAGTGAAATCTCAGAGTCCCTTCCTCAAGTTGTCTGGCTGTCTTAGCCCTTCACTGTTCTTTCCTGTTAAGTAGGAAGCCCTCTTCTTGCTTTAAAGAAAGCATGGCAGGAGGAGTACATCTTTGTGGAGAGAAACTAACAGTGATGAGAGGGACATCATATTCCTGTGTTCCTGTTATGAAGCCCACTGCTATTGCCTTTAAAGAGGACAGTCATACTTTCCTTAGGGTTTGTATTTAAAAAAGCTTTCAGAAATATCATAAGATATTTTCAGGAGCAGTGGCTGGGGAAGGCATGGTACAAAGGAGGATGTTTTGCTAACAGAAAGGGTAAGTATTGGGCCTAGCATTTCTGCTGCTACGATATTGGAATGCAATTGGCGATATGCTTCATAAAATTGGGCACATCTTTTTGCAAATCTGTTACTATAAAACTAAAGAATATTAGGCTGTCTGGTGGGAGCCCCAGAGACTGTCTATTCTGAATGCTTCACTTCATGAAGGAGGAAATCAAACTCCAGGGAAATTCTTCAATTCATCTGAAGTAGAACCAGTTTGGGAGGTACAGGGGGGTTATGCCAAGGATTTTAAGTATGGGCAGAGCTTCACTCTCAGTCACCTCTGCTTTAACCCACTCTTTTATTCAGCAACTTCTTGAATACATAACAAGAGAGACACTCTTGGGGCTTTTGCACCGAGCATTTTAAGTACTGTACTGTGTACTGCTCCCTGCTCAAATGAATAACGCATTGTTATTCAACACATTCTGATTTACTGTTGGTAAATTGTACTCTAGTGCCTGCTTGCTGTATTTTCCTAAAATTACTCTCATCTTTAGCTGAACCTGAAGATTCCTTTCATTTTCTATTCGTCATAGAGGCAAACCATTACAGCCTTTTCCTCTCTTACAAAAAGTACTAAGGAAGGCATAAAATTTTGGTGGAGAAAGTTCTCATTATGGTTCTGTTTAATCCCTAACACCTATTTGCTTTCTTTCCCACTGAGTCATACTTAGAAGATTCATTCCCAAGAGAATTGCTTCTGCATGGCAGATACAGGTGGCACAAGGTAACGAAACACAACTTTATTCTTTCTTTGGAATTGGGAATTGAACTCAGGACCTCACCCTTGCCAGAGAGGTGCTGTGCCCACTGAGCCATGCCCTCGACCCCTGCTTATTCTTATTTTGCTCACTGAGCATTTGAGTTATCAGTTCTTGGAAGGCCATCTATGTACTCAGAAGGCAACCTTGTCTTAGAAGACTTTGCAGAAAGAAACTCTATGCACTATTGGTTTGCTTAGTAAACGGACTAAATCAGTGTAGGTCTTCCCACTTTGACCCTATACACACTCCACTGACAATTCAACCAGCTGGGTAAAAACTTTGACTGCGTTGATCTGCCAGGTAGTTGTGCTCGTGACTTACTGAGTTTCCAGTCTCATTTCAGATGTCTCTGCCCCACACTTGTCCTACAAAGCCCTAAACTGCAGCACTACCAATAACTTTTTCAAGTTCCCTTAAACATTCGAATTCCCTAAACTAGGAGTGAAGCTTGTGTGGGACGGGCGGGTCAAAGTGACAGCATCCAAAGTCATGGCGGAGCAGGTCGCAGGCCTATTTTAAGTGGAAGATTTCCACATAGCACAATTCTGACATTAAGCTGGAGCAGGTGAGTTATTTCGTCCTCCAACATGCAGATCCTGTCAGGCTAGAGAAATAATGGGGACGAGGAACACTTATTAAATGACTTTTTTTGTACCTATAGAGAAGAACGCCTGGCCACTGTCAGAATGTGAGAAAGGGTTAGGTGTAACACAGTCCTTTTAGATGGCCTAGGGTGATACACTTTTTAAGGATGAACTGATAAGGCTCAGAGAGTTATGCACACTTGCCCAAGGTTATCCATGTGGTTACGCAGCCAGAACAGTGGTGATCTTGCTAGTGTGTCACACTGCTAATCTTAATTTAACATCCAATTAGAAAAAAAAAAGAAAGAGTGAGTCACTGTGTGTCGTCCTGATTTTGAGACATCAAGCATCTTTCTCAAGGTCTCATGGGAATCCCATAATTAGTACACAAGCAGGTACGGGGCATTTTACCTGTCAAATCCCTGGAAGTTGTTTCTGAAACTTATTGCTGGATGCAGCGGTGGCTTACCAAGCGTTCCTTGGCCTGCAATTCTACTGCCATATATCTGTAAGTCTCCCACAGTGAGAGGAGTGAAAAATTAATGAGGAGCTCAGAGAAGCTCATTTTCAAGGATACAGAGACTGGGAGAGCAATGCAAACTGAAATTGAAGGGAAAGGTTTTAAGCTATCAGCCTCAAGCTCTGGCAAATCATATAAACGGGGTGTAAATGTAAATATATCCACATGAGAATGCAATACCACCAAAGAGCTATTTAGGGAGGCACTGGATCTGAATTATAAACACCCAGAATTTATCACTCATGGATGCCCAGTCCTCCAGCCACTGGATATATTCAGTATGGCCCTTGAGTTGCTTTTTTTTCCCCCCAAGAAGAACCCTGAACTTTGATCTAGACAAAATGGACACAAGTCACTGAAGAATAGATCTTAAATGTGGGACTCTGTCTGCACCTGAATGTCCTGCGTGTCCTCAGTACAGGCTTTGACCTTCACCTGTTCTCTCAAGCCGCTTCTACCCAAGGGACAGCTCTGTAGCTCACACACATGTGCTACTGGCTAGGGAGCTACTTTTCCAAACGTTATCTCAGGGAAGGGTTATTAGTGCTCTAGAGCTGGGGAACCACGAGAATGTGCCAAGCATGGGAATAATTCATGCCTGACCTTCTTTGACTGGTTAAAAATATTTGCAGTCCCAGTAATGAGCTGTCAACAGACCATGGCTCCAAATGATTACAGAATATTTTTAAGCCAACAATAAATTGCTCACAAATCTTCAGAAGATGTCTAAGGACAAGAGAAACCTGGCCATCTTGAGCCTGTCATTTATGGCTGTTCTGGAGTGAAGTGTATTCCACCAAAATTCACACGATGGCCCCCTAATCCCCAACTTCTTAGAGTGTAACCTGACTCAGAAATCGGGTTGTTGGCGAGGGAGATTAGGGTGCAGTCCTGATGGAACAGTTAGACCCTGGTTTCTCTAGAAAGAGAGGAATTTGGAACAGATGTAGGCACCGGGAGTGCCGTGTGAAGATGACAGCAGAGACCGCAGCTGTGCATCAAGAAGCCAGGAAGTGGCAAAGCTTTCAGCAAACACCAGCATCCAGGGGAGAGGCAGGCAACAGATTCTCTCACAGCCTGGCAGGAAGCAGCCTCAGAAACCCAAGACAACTGCTGCTGCTTGGGGTCTGGGCTGCTCTTTCTTTGCGTGTCACGACTGAATCTGATCTTGGTTCCCTGTTCTCCCAGAAGACGGCGCGCTTTCCTTGCGTTTTTCTGGACTTCCTGGGCCAGAGGGTACAGGGAAGTCAGCTTCCCATCAGAGTGACCAAAATGCAAGGGATAACTAACTTAAAAGGAGGAAGGTTTATTTTGGACTTATGGTCCCAGAGGTTTCAGTCCATGGCTTCTTGGCCTTGTGGCTTTGAACCCACGGTGGAGCGGTACCAATTGCAGAGGCAGTGTGGCAGAGGTGGCCAGGGAGGCAAAGCAGCAGAGGCAGGCTGGTGTCCCACCACCCCTGCCAGGGCACACTCCCAGTTACCTGATTTCTCCCACCACGACTCTACCTCTTCCAGTTTCCACCTTTTCCTGATAGCACCGTGGGCTGATGACCCGGCCTTTAATACCCAGATCTTTGGGGTGACATTCAAGATTCAAACTACAGTGGGGTTCTGTGTCCTTTTTATAATCCCTTAACTTCAACTCTTACCCACTGCTGTTACAAAGCAACTACCGATCATGAGTCACCTGGGCCGAAAACTCTACCTTAGGTTTCTCCTTTTCCCTCACTCCTACATTTGCTTTGCCACAGCTCCATCCATTTCTGCCTCCTCCGTGTGTCTTTCCTCTCTGTCTTCTTTGTTTCATTTTTGGTTCTCTACTTCATGCGGGTGCCAATTATCTCCTGCCTGGACTGTCACAATAGCCTTTTCACTGGCCTCCCCCTTCCAGGCTCCCCACTGTGCCCTCGTGAGTCACCCGAAGGCCAGCTGTGATTATATCACCTCCTTGCTCAAAAGCTCCCAGTGGAATGACAGTCCATGTCTGCAGTCTTTGTGACTGTCCATGAGCTACTTCCACCTTCTGCCTCCCAGCACTTACCCCTGATAACCCAAGTCCCAACCAAGTCTAAGGCAGACTTAAATTTTGCAGCAGTGGGGATACAACCCAGAGCCTCATGCATGCTGGGCAAATGCTCTACTACCAAGCATCTCCAGCCCTCAAACACACTTCTCGTTTTCCACCTCTGTGCCTTTCATTTATCCCACTGGCTGGGTTTGGAAAGTCCTCTCGCCTAATTCTTTTTGTCAGAATCTTGGCCACTGTGTAAGGATCGTAGTTGTGGTGCCCCAGTTTAATTCTGTAGGCTCTGGAATGAACTAGATCAATCCTGGCTCCCGATTAAGACAAGGCATTGGCAAATTATCAAACTTTCCCATCTTTCAGGTTCCACAATTGGAAAGAAGGGGAAATAATACCTCACGGCGTGATACTGGGATCAGACAAGCAAATGTATGAACTACAGTTAGGATAGCACCTGGCTTGGGAACTGTTCAGTACATTTTATTTATTGTTATTGACTCCTCTCAAATTCTTCTTTGCTTTTCAGTATTTAGCTGCTGTCTCTACTTTTTGATTTTGCATTTTTTGAAGTTTTATGGGAACATTTTAGATTTTTGCAATGATCACATTCATCATGGGGAATTTGTACCTTTATATGACATATCTTGCTTCTTTTCTCATTCCCCTCTCTTCTCTTCAGCCTCTCTTCCACACCCTGTTTACAAAAGCTTTGTTTTCACTTTTCCCTTCTATTTTTTCTTGTCCTTTTTTCCTTCCCTCTCCCCTTCCCTTGTTCCCATCTCATTTGAACATTTTCATCCCATTTCCCAATATCTATTACACATTTTGATCCTTATTTATACTACTTCTGCCCTAACTGGGCTGCACTCAAGTATTTCACAGCAAGAAATGACATTCTCTGAGTTTTGTGTCTAAGTGCCTAACCTAGGACTTAGCACTCACTGAGCACTCAATACTTAGCACTTAGTAAGTACAAAATGCTCTCAAAACAAATGGAAGGCTGAATGTCAAACCGCTGGAAAGTGGGAACCCCCCCAGTGGGAATTCCTGCCAATGCTAGGAATCTGTAGTTTTTGCAGGTGCAAGAGGGGAAATTAATCTGAGGCATTAGGATTTTTCCCAAGGACACTTCACATCATTTTTACGGGCAGTGATTATCAGCTGGCACTAGATTAAGACAATCTAGGGATCATTTCTTTTGTGCTTCAAAAGAACACGTTGTATGTACCTCTTGATCACTTAACTTGCAAAACTGTAATTACTGGTTCCCAGTTCTATTTCTTCCCTGAGCGTGTGGCTCGGTGTGGGCGACTCTGCTTCTTTAGCTCTCAATTTTCTGTACTTGGCATTTAGGAGATCTTGGGTAAGTGTGTGTTGAACAAAGGACTTTGTAGGAGAAATCCACAGCAAATAATAGGACACTGTGAATTACTGGTACCATTAGCTGGCCAGGAAAGAAAGAAAGGAAGGAAGATCCTTGCATTGTATTTTTCAAACAATTTATTGTTTAGAAAGTTTCTCTGATCAAATGCTGTTGCTTTTCCATGACATAATTTTAAAAAGAATAAATTCTTATCTATATTCATCTAAGCACCCTGGCCTTGGATGCTGCTTGGTTTGCAGTATTTTGCTTTCCAAGCTTGATATGGTGAGTTACAGGCTTGAGTCCCTTGGCATGTGACCTGGGGCCATAAAGTGCTCTGCAGTGGGGTAATCCTGCAGCCCAGCCCTGGAGCCTAAGCTTCAGAAGATAGGAGAAAGGAGCAGTGGATGCTTCCTGGCCACTGACTGGTCTCAGGGCTCATGGTGTAGCTGAAAAGAGTAACACATGGGGTTCTTTCTCAGAAAGCAAAATCAGGATTGAGAAAGAGGAGGGGCCACAATTGGTATGTGTTGGTTTTGTGCCATTGTTAACCAAATACCTGCAATAAATCAACTTTTAAGCATGAAGGGCTTATTGGTTCACAATTTTGGAGGCTGTAGCCCATAGTTATTTGACTCTGTTGCTTTTGGGATTGTGGTGAGGCAGCAAGTTATCGTGAGAGCAGAGGAAATCACCCGACTCATGGTGATCAGGAAGTAAAATGAGACACAAAGAGCTGGGGGTCCTAATATCCCTGCAAGGGCCCTCAGTGACACAACTTCCTCCTGCTGGGCTCCATCCCTTAAGAATTCCACCTCATCTCAATGGTGTTGGGCACTGGGAACCAATCAAGCCTTTAGACCATGGCCCCGAGAGGACATTGCAAACCCAGAACCATACCAGGACAATTCTCTTCTTTATGTAATGGTTTCATCATCTTTAGATGAAGCTGGAAATAAGTTTGCACTTACTGGAGCAGAGACGCAAACAACTTTAGCCTTTACTAATAAAACTTTCACTGCCTGAACCTCAAGCTGATCACAAGTAATGGCACATAGGTCGTTACCCAGACCTTACTCTAGCAAAATGTTCCTTGTTTCAATATTGAAAAATTAAAAATAATTGATCAAAAGTATAGTGAGCTCAGGTAGGTGCCAGAGTCCAAACCCTGCCTTTGCGCTGTGACCTTAGGGCAATTTGCTTAACATCTCTGCCTTAGCTGCCTCCACTGTGAAGAGGGAATAAAAACCATGCCAGTTCTCATGAGGGCATTTGAGATGACTAACAGGAGCTAACAAATGCAAAGAGCTTGGAAGGATGAACAGCACATAAATATGTGTTGACAAGTCAAGATTAAATTACCCAAAGATGATACATGGCTAAACTTCAGTGGAAATGTAGTTTTTACAACTGTTCATACATACGATAATAATTCAAATAAAATCTAATATGAACATTTAGTTCTATTCCCTAAAAGCCATCATACTGTAACATATTTTTCCATATTTTCATCATCAAGGTGTTACCTACAATCTACTAAAAAAATAAACACAAGTAGAATCATAACACACATACTGTCTATAACTCATCTCACTTCTTCCACTTAACTGTGGGTCTTAACGTTCCTTCCATATCTGAAGATATAAATCTTATTTAGACATTTTTGTGGCTCCCTGGTACTCCATTGTGTAGAAAGATGACGATTTATGAAACCATTCCTCCGGTGACGGCATTATTTTGTTTCCAGTATTTTGCTATTATACACAATCTGTAATGAATAACTGTGCACATTAATCTTACTATATTTCTGGAAGCATATAGGTAGGTTGAGTTCCTGGCAATTTATGATTTCTTTTGGACATGCCCTTCCATCAAGTGTGGAACTTTGTGACATATTTTTTCCCTTGTATTTGGAATGCTTTTCTGTGCCTCACCAACCTTTGCTAGTTTGATAAATTGCAAAGTCAAGGGTAAGTGCATTTACAATTTTGATGACTTATTCTTGTCACATTGTACCCCCAAACCCCTGCCATGATTCATTCTGCCAGGAACATCATATGAGCAAAGCTGTTTCTCAGTCCATCCTCATGCTGGTTGGTACAGGGCGTTTATCAATTTCTTACAACTTTGCCAAAGCTATATGTGGAAAATGATATTACACTTGTTTCAATTCATGTTTCTTCAATTATGTCAGTGTGAGTTTTGTGTGTGTGTGTGTGTGTGTATGTATGTGTATATATATATATATATATATATATGTATATGGGACATTTGTATTTTTTCATTTGTGAGTTCAGACCCTCTGCCCAGACTGCTTTGAAAATATGAACTCAGGTACTGCCCTGCTTAAAAAACCTTTCCGAATGACCTATCAGAGTGTTGAATCTGAATATGACAAAAAAAGAACCTCTGATCTGTTCCCTTTTGTGCCTCTTCTCTCAAGTGGTCCCCCCACCCTCCATCAAATGTGATGGCACAGTGATATCCAGCTACCTGTCTGTGGTCCCAGCTCTCCTGTACCTTGTTCAATAAAAGTTCATTGCAGCTGTAGGAATTTCAATTTTCACATACTTTAAGAAGCTATTAAGAAACACCCAATATTAATCCTATTGTCAAAACCCATTTATAAGCAGTATGTCATTTATGGCTTCTGTTAGTTAACATCAGTAAGGATACCCAGATTTCATGGTTTTTGTCAGTGGTCCCCAAGCTTCATGCAATTATGGATGCAACCAAATCTAGTATTTGTGATTGGTTCATTGTCTAGCGCTTGGATTGGTGGTGTGAGTACTACACCAACCTAGGGGTGGAGCCAAGATATGATGTATCAGAGGGAAGAAGGTGTCTTTCTCTCTTGCTGGTTCATGCTTTGCTGTTTGCAGCAGCCGTGAGTGGCTGCTCTGCCATGTCATGCTGCCTTAGAGTCAACTGAGTATGGACTGAAACCTCCAAGAACTGTAAGAAATAAACCTTTCCTTCCTTCATTTTGGGTGTTGGGTATTTTGTCCCAGCAACGAGTAAAAAGTAACTAAGACACTAGGTATCTTCCTACTGCCCCTTACTAAAGTTCCCACATACTGAAGTTCAGTTATTCTGATGGGAAGCATGTTAGGCCAGGCTGGACTGGCTCCATACAATATTCATACCAGGACTTCATAACAACAAGAGAAGAAATCAGTCCAAAAAGAGGTCGATGAGCTAGCTTCCCTGGGGCCATTTCAAATAGACTGCCCAGTGCTGAAACATTTTGGGAATCAGCAGCACCTTCTCTATTTGATTTCTCACTAACTACTTTTCACTTCGCACTGCTACACATTTCTGTATTCCAACTCCTCCACTAAGTGTGAAGTCATTACTCTCCACACCACAGGGAGTGAAAATTATTACAACTTTTTGGGAAAGCGAAAGCCACAACAGTATTCACACCCAATATGACAGTGAACCTGGTCTCAACTCCAAAGAACTAATCCAAAGGAAGAAATGCTACCCACATGGATGTCTGTGATAGGATTATTTATACTAATTTACACCCAATGGAATGTTTATACATAGGAGGGCCACTGAGCAAGAGATTGTCATGATATAATGTTAAAAACTAAAATAGGAGAGGTAAATTTTATATTTTTATTTTGATTGCAACTATGTGAAATTATTGTCAAAGAATATTAGTGAGTACTTACACAAGGACAATCTATAGGAGTATGATGACTCATGGACTATTTTAGATACTGTTATAAATATGTTTTAGTTGAGCAAGTCTTAAATCATGACTGATTCATTGTCTAATGTCATTCCTGTGATTTCCTACAACTTAGCAGTTTAACAAGGAAATCAAGCAAATTAACCAACCACCAACCACCCAACAGCATTTTAAAGAGCTGACAAGTTGATGCGCATCACATAGGCAGGCGTCTTTCTCAGCACCAGTATTACTCACTAAAATCACCAAATCTATTTCAATATTTTTTTCTGCTTTCCTAATGAGATCACCTTTCTGAATTCAAGCATGTTTAAAACTTACCCACCTAGATGTCCACCCAGGTTGACCTATTCACTACTCATGCTTTTCAGTCACATGTAATGGTGATATTTCCAGGCAAAGTGCAGGAGATCCTGGAATGAGACAGACTTGCATTTGAATCCTCCAGGGCTTTACCATTAACCAGTCCTGTGATCCTTGGCAAGTTACTGACAATTTTTCCTAAACCTCATTATCCTCTTTGATAAAGCAGGTATTAAAAGGAACTGTTTCATAGGGTGGTGGAGGCCACAGAAGCTCATCCTTTGTCAACAGTTGGCTGTGGTCTTTGGTATCAGTACTGCTAATGGACAGAAAGTAATATGCAAGCATTAAGTTTTTGCAAGTAAAAGTCAAAGGGAAATGAATGGTTCAAGAATTCTGGGAGACCCAGAAAACCCAGATAAATGTCTAGCTAAAGCTATAATGGATAAAGGAGAGGGCACATCTGCAATTGGACTGCATTGGAAATGCAATTGAGCCTTGATTCAGAGATGTCCTCAAAATGAAGGATGACTCATTTTATAGAGTCAGGATGTTTCTGGAGGGGAAGACTGTGTGACAGCTGATCTTTTACAAGAATTCTTATTAGTAGATGTTTGCAGTACACAGTGGTGACATTCATCACAGGGAGCTGGTACATGCACATAACACATCTTAATTCTTTTCACTTCTTCCCCTTTTCCTCCTTTCCCTCCATTTCCTGGTTCCCTTTTCACTTGCAAAAGACCTAGCTCCCTGTTTTTCATTATCTATCTTTTATTTGGCTCTTTAAATTATTTATACTTTAAGTTACTCTTGATTATGAACTTGACTGGCAGGAGAGCCACCTAGGAGATTAGTGAAGCACACTTCCGGGTGTATCCAGATGGGGTGTGCAGGTACAAACTTGGAGATTGCATCTGGTCCCTGCCCCTTTCTCTCTGGTGCTGTTTCCCTGGGATCTGCTTCTGGGTCACCATGAAGGAAGCAGCTTTGCTCCACCACACTCTTCCACAGTGTCTCTGCCTTAGGGCCAGTGGATCACATACCTCTCAAACAAAGCTATACTGAATCTTCCCACCTCTAACATGTGGATGTCAGGTTATTTTGCCCCAGCAACAGCAAAGCAGACCAATATGGCCTATTAGGATAAAAGCCAGGCACTCAGCAAAGATGTACTTTCTATGGGTTGAATGTTAAGTTGTCATCTCTGAAACTCACACTTGAGTTTCATTGTCATTATAAGGTATTAAGAAGTGAGACCATCTCTTTAAGAGATGATTAGGTCTCTGCCTTCATGAAAAGTTAGCCCATTTATACAATTAATAGATGAGTGGACTGAGGAGTTAAAGGGCTTCTTGGAAGTGGATCTGTTGTAACAGTCAGTGTGGTAGGACTCTGGAGTACTCTGTGTGTCTCTTCTTCATGATCCCCTGTGCCATCTCAGAATTCTGTCAATAAGAAGGTCATGATCAGATGCAGCCCCTTGACTTTGGGTCATAACCATGGACCACATAAACTTTTCATTATAACTTGCTTAGTCCATGGTATTGTGTTATTAGCAACAGGAGTTTGACAAAGAATACTGATCTGGGGTTCTGCAGAGGGCTGGTCTCAGGCCAGACGTTAGAGCTGAGTCTAGTGCTGATGTATGGATGGAAAACAGCAAATGCTCAAGGGCTGAATGGACTTAGGAAAATCAATGCTTGAATATGAAGGAAAGGAAAGAGAAAGAATCATTTAACAGTGGGGGTCATGCCTCCTTTAACAACAGGGTACCTTCTAAGAAAAGCATTGTTGGGTGACTTTGTTGGGTGACAAACTTAATAGAATATGCTTACACAAACTAAGAAAACCAGGAGATCATTTGGCAACAGAATTTAGGGAGCCACCATTGTATATGTGGTCACTGTAATGAAGTGCATGAATGTCAGATGGAGGAAAAACAATGACTCCACATAAAAGAGATAAACTCAAAAAGAGTCAATGGTGATTTCCAGATCTGGTACAAAAGGTGGACATGAGATGTCATGCATCTTGAGGGGCTGGGATTAGAGCAAAAGCACTGGGGCTGCTGGTATGGGAGCTGAGGATAGGAGCAATCAGAAACTATGTAGAATGAGATATGCACTGAAGGAAGAGAGGATAAATTATTGCTGGAAGAAATTGGCACTGGGACAGAATTTCCAGTCAAGACCTTCAGCAGAAGAAAATAGGCAAGAGACAGTAGGCAGAAACACAATTTGGAGAGAAGACAAGATGGCTGATCAGTGAGCAACAAAATACAAAGCTTCCCGGGAGAAACAACTCATACACCAGAATATAACACCCTGGAGTGACCCAGACAGAGGGAGATGGATCCTCTTGACACAGGAAGAAATTTAAACGTAAAAAAGCTTGTCAAACACTTCAGGACTACAGTTGAAACAGCTAAAAATTATGGGACACAGGGTTTTCATGGCGACCCGCCAAGTTTGCAACAGCCTGAATCTGCGCTGGCCGGCAGAGCTGCCCAAACTTGTTCCTGCTGTCATTCATAGGAAGTGCAGCAGCGCTGAAGTTGGGGGTTGGTGAGCCCAACAGAGAGCGGAGCCGGTGAAGGGACCTTCATTAATCCATGGTCAGTGCTGGGAATGAGACTCCCCCCACCACGGGAAAGGCGTGACCAAATGGGCAACATGTTGGAATCGGGCAGGAGGAGCCTGAACTGGGAGTGACAGTGACTTCAGTTGGTTGCTCCCTTCCCAGAGCAGATTCCTGGGATTTGCTTGGACTGGGCCACGCCCCTGGCTGGGACCCAATGAGGTGTCCCAAATCGACTCCTTGCACCTAGCAAGCACTAACCAGGTGAAGGCCCCTGAAGTTTGGCTGGCCCGGTGGGGAGGGGCAGGCAGATACAGCCGTTGCTTACACCTCAGTGACAAGAGCAGGTGGGAAAGGGAGGAGGTCCCTCGCCAGCATGCTTCGGAGGAACCGTGCCAACAGGGAAGGGGGCTGGGACCTACACTGTAACCTGTGTGGAGGAAGCCAGGGTCATGACAGGAGAGAGAGGCAGCAGGAGGCCCCCAGCCCAGAACCCTGAGAGCACTGATCCAGGAGAAGGAAAAACAAGGGATACTGAGGGTGGTAAACACGCAACATCAGACATGGCTTCAATGGACATTAAAAGATATCTTCGAGACCTTGTAGACAAGCTCAAAATTGAAATATTAAATCAGGTAAAGCAGGATATGAGTAGAGTAATAAAAGAAATGCTCTCAGGAAGCGTCTCTCAGGATGATACAAATGGAAGAAGGGAGGAATACAAAAAAAGGAGAGAAACATTCTATAAAGAATATAAAGAAAATATAGAATACATGAAGCAGATTCAAAGACACTACCAGGAAATTAAAAACTCCATTGAAAGCTGTCAAAACTCCTTAAAAGAAACTAAGGATAAACTATCAAAACTTGAAGACAAGTTGGCAGTGTGTGATCATGAAACGAAAGATCTCCTAAAAATAACAAGGAAACAGGCAGTAACAATACAAAGGCTAGAAGATGACAAGAGAATCTACAGTTTAAGAATAAGAAACGTGAACAAAAAAGCAGGAATACATACAGGCGAATTACAAAGGTTATTCATGGAAATAATTAAGGAAAACTTCCCAAGCATGGGAAAAGAAAATGACATTTGGTTATCTGAGGCATACAGAACTCCAGCCACCTACAATCAAAACAGATCTACACCCAGACATATAATACTCAAGATGCCAGAAATTCAATATAAAAACAGAATATTAAAAGCTGTCAGAGAAAAGAAACAGATTACCTATGAAGGTAAGCCCATCAGAATCACGGCTGACTTCTCGACACAGACCATCAGATCAAGAGGAGCTTGGAATGAAGTATTCAAAGCCCTGAAAGAGAATAACCTCCAGCCCAGATTGATGTACCTGCAAAACTGTCACTAGAAGTTGATGGAGAAACAAGATGCTTCCATGGCAAAGAGGAACTGGGGGAGTTTGTGACCACCAATCCAGCCGTACAGAGAATACTGAAGGACATTCTAGAGAGAGAGAAAAAAAGTACCAGGATTTTAGGAACAGTGGCAGAAAGGCCTCAATGAGTGGAGCAGGCAGTAAAATGAAGGAGAAAACTAGACAAACAAAGGCAGAAAAATAGTATAGCAGAAATGAGGCAGAGAAGGATAACTAGAAACTCTAACATAGATGGCCTTGATATGCTATATTGTTAATAGTGCACCAGGATTTAAAACCCACATTACTCACACTACTCTGCTTAGATGTATTATATTCTGTTCCAGTCATTCTACCTGTGCTAGATTTGAGGGCACAGACAGTAATCCCGAAAATAACAGAATATAGTATGGTAATCATCCTTAATTTCCTATTAACTTAATCTAAAGCTCTGTAAAACCTACACTGTTTTACCATTACTGATCATAATTGAATCTGGTTTGTTGGATCATGGTTTTGTATTGATAGATTTTATTCAAAGCTGTTATGATTGATAGTATCAAATCTGAGAGTATAGGCAACTGCACTTAAGATGACCTGATTCAGTAGAATATCCACTATGGTTTGATTATTACCTGCCTTTGAAGTTTTAAACTGTCTACAATGTTTTATTTTACTAATATTGTTATTTACTGCTATACTCAATTATACTGCTATATTCATTTATGCCTGATGACACAGACATTCTATTGAAGATAATAAGAAACAACACAGTAATCATTGTAGATCACTTTATACTGTGGTTTTATACGACTTTTTGGTTTCAAGTTTTTATAGGAATTTGTTTTTTTCTTGCTAAGCTTTGTTTTTCCCTCTAATACAGAAAGTATAGAAATACATGCAGAGACTCATGCATGCATAGCTGTTTACACTCTCACTGTTTGACTATCTACTTTGTATGCTTTAATTTTGTAACTTGAGCAACTATTTCTAAGAGGACAATATGTAATTTATTAACTAGTGAATTCTTATTGTTTATCTTTTTTTTTTTTTGGAATTCTGTATTACCTCTACCCTTTATATGCTTTTGTTTCTCTTTAAATAAATTAAAAAAAAGAAACACAATTTGAAGTCTGGTAACAAATAAATTTAATTCTATAAAGAAGCACAGGAACTCCAACATTAGCTGCAATTGGAGACAGTGATGGCTACTCTAATACTCTTATGTGTCTTGGTTCCGTGGTATCTTCTACTTTCTCTTAACAGTTAACAGGTGATCCTTTTCTGTTTGCAAAAGAGAACTGGCCCCAGGACCTGCAGTTTACTTATCCTCATAGTTTTGTGCAGGATCACCTTGCTTTCTGCTTTTCCTGGCACAAACTTTGTATTTACTTATGGTAGACATCTGGAAGATAAAGGATGTGTTCACTTTGCTTTGTCTCTCCTATTTTTGAGCCTTCTGATCTGCCATAGATTTTCAAAAGGCGACTCCAGCCATGTTCTCCTCTACAAATACATTTTCCTTTGTTGTGTACGTGTCTGCCTGTGGTGTAGCAGGAAGGAAGAAAGATAGAACACTTCTGTAGAGGCCATTGTCTCTTATGCATTTTAGTACACTCAGAGAGAAGAGCAGATGCTTTAGTGAACTAACCTGTTGGAACCTAAAAAACAAACAATCCCAGTTCTTGAAACTACACAATGTGTCTAAAAGCAGGTCCTAGCCCCAGTCCAAAATCAACACTGCCTAAACCAAAAAGAAGCTGAGAAGAATCAGCATCATCTCCACCCAACATCCACAGACTGAAAATGTCAAACAAGAAGTCTTTCCTTACTATGACACACTGTGCTTTTTAAACGTGTGTCTAGAAAAAAAAATGGCAGATAAAACTTGTTATGTGTGACGTACCAAGAGTCTTCTATGAATTAACTTCTTTTTTTAATTCTCGCAACAACTTCATGGGGTGCCAATTTTAGGCACAAAGGGTACAACAACCTGCCTCAGGTTACTCAGCAGCTGTGCAGAGTTATGACTGAACAGCTGTCCCCCAGTCACTGCTAATGCTACATCCCAGCACCAAGCTCTATGGTGGAGGTGCATGGCCCCGTGGACATCTTAGTGATAAATGA
The DNA here is from genome assembly GCA_004027455.1 of Hydrochoerus hydrochaeris. Taxonomy (NCBI): domain Eukaryota; kingdom Metazoa; phylum Chordata; class Mammalia; order Rodentia; family Hydrochaeridae; genus Hydrochoerus; species Hydrochoerus hydrochaeris. Next base: position 75,687 of record PVLA01001294.1, on the reverse strand, counting down.
TGCAAGTTCTGGGACATCCAACCCCGAGTGTTACCACTGTCCATTTCCCGCTCCATGATTTGTTTCCACAAATCATGAATGTACAGTGAATAAAGCAGAGTTCCAATGAGACATGAACGCAATGATTTTAATTACATTTGCTGAGTCAGTACAGCTTAAGAGTTCCTCATCCAAAATGCTCAGGAGTAGAAATGTTCTGAACTTCAGATTTGTAAAAATATTTGCATAAACACGATGAGGTTATTTTGGGATGGGACCAAAGTCTAAATACATTTATGTTTCATACACACCTTATAAACACAGTACAAAGATAATTTTATGTCATATCTTTAATAATTTTTTGTATGACACAAAGTTTCATGATGAGGGATATTTCACTTTTGGCATCATGAGAATGTTCAAGACCTTTTGGACTATGGAGCATTTTGGTTTTTAAGATTTTTCAGAATAGGGATACTCAATCTCTATCAATTTACGCTTTCTTAACTATTCAAGCAATAGTATCTACCCATATACAGACCACTGAGGTAGACACTACTGGGCATCACATGGGTAAGATGCTCATTTCTGCTGTCAAAAACATTCAAGAAAGACTCACATTGTGACTTCCCATGTCAGTTTTTATTCATGAGATTCTTTTTCACATTTTGATTTTATAGATACATGTAGAAAAGGAAAGTATCTTGAAGTATCACTGTTAAGTGTAAATAAATTATGTTTTAAACCATCTCAGTTATGAGCTCCCACACTTATGGATCCAAAATGCAATCCATTTCTAACATTCAGACATTCCTTGTTTAACAGCTGAGTTCTGTTCCTTTGACTAGATCATTAAATAAATTGATTGCTAAATGAGGAATAGTATATGGTATATACATTTCAATATTCAGAACAAAGAAATGGTCAAAGAAAAGTCCAGCTCAATGATTTTGCTTTTATTTGCATAACTCTTACGTGCAGTACTATAATGTATAACAGAATATAAAACTACAGTAGTACTACTGTTAGTAGGATCAGCAAAAAATACAGTACTGTAACGTAGAAGCTGCCATAAGGTCACAGTGCTGCTTAGATTCCTGCATCTCAAGTCCAAATGGGGGTCCTAAGTATGAGCAGGAGGTCCTAAGTCCAAATAGGGAACCTCAGTCGTAAGTCTGAACAGTCATTAAACAGGTAGGCCATTAAATGAGGAACAGCTGTATAAATCAAGTTCAAATCCAAGTTCTGCAATTTCTAACTGCAATTGTTTAATCTCCATTTCTTTTCCTGTCAGATGAGGTTAATAATACCATGTCCATCTGTTGTAAGATTAATGTTCACAGGCATGAACAGGGTCATACATGATTCACATCACAGACTAAAGGCACTAGAGGGTAACTACTGCTGTTGCTGTTACCGTATGAAACTGTGGATGCACGGTCTACCACGGTCTACCATCCACCCAAGAAGGGAACAAGTAGCAGCTGTCATTTGCTACACTCTGAACAATAGTGGAAATTGGTTTCAAAGGTGGCCTTGAAATTCACACCCTTGTTAGTCTAGTCCAGTGATGGATCTTGTGACTTGAACCATGAGAATACTGTGAATATGAACCTGGGCCAATTCTGGACCTAATTTTTAAAAAGGTCGGACAGTTCCTATTTGTGCTTCCTCAGGGTCCCTGAGCTGCCTGCTGGAGACCATAGGAAAGACTGCTTGGAGTGACCCAGGACCATACAGAAAGAGAATGTGGTCCAGCTTTCCCCAAATCCTGTGAGCAGGTGACTCTAATTCTACCTGTTTCCAAATGCATGAGAGACTCCAAAAGAGCATCAGAAGAACCACCTTGCTGAGCCCAGCCAGTGACAGCAAACCTTTCAGAGCTTTCAATGATGACAAACAGCCTGATGTAGCACCACCACTGTGCTAGGCCCTAAGAGACGGTACCGTAGTGGCTGCCTTAAGTCACTGAGTTTTGGAATTTTTGTTACACAGCAATAAATGATTCAAACGACAATCTCATACAAATAACCTGAGCTTCAACATGTGCTGTTATTTAGCTTAAAATAAATCTAATAAAACAAAAACTAATGATCTTTCATCTTATGCTACAATAACTACCTTCTCTCCCCTTTTAGGTCTAGGTTAAATTAGAATGGGGTGGTTGGATAGCCACTAGACTGAATTTCAATTTTATACGCACTGCATGGAGATAAAGGAAAAATGCAATTTATATTCTTGACTTACAAGCAAAGAGTGCTTTGTACATACATCTTTTTATTGTAATGCAAATTTTTTTGTTTTAAGGTTCTATAGTCTTTAGCTTGTACCTATTACAGATTTTAAAAACAGCAGGCCATTAAGTCTACTCGGTCTTCTCACCCCTAGATGTTCTCTTTGTGGGTAACAAGAGATACACAGGAATATTCTTTGACTGTCTATGCTTGACCTCTTCTATTTTTATTTAACTATTTTTTTGGTGCTGGGGGGATTGAATCCAGATGAATGTTCCAAACAATTGCCTACAGGAAATGTGTGATCCAGAGAGATGCTGAAGGCTAGTCAATTTGGTTTGATGACTTTTTACTAAAATCATATGCTAAATAATACTCTGCTTATTAGAATGTTTGTCTTTCCAGTCACGAGAATTTTCATGCCTGACAAATGTGTGGAAATATATTTCCTTGGCTTCACAGACACTCTGCTGATGTTTCCATTTCTCTTGGAATGTCAAAGCCATGTTAAGGCAAATTTTACAGCTTGACAACCTGATAAATCTTAAATAAACAACACCCCCTTGAGCTCATAGCTTCATTTGGAGATTACTATGTATTTCTCCTCCTTTCTGTCAGCCAAATTTCTTAAAAGAATTTTCTACTTCCACTTCTGGCACTTATTCCTCAATGATATGCTAATTAGATCTCAGCCATAGGCTTCTCTGAAATATTGTCCCCAAGACACCAAGGATGAGTTGTTACTAACATACTGGACACTTCCCAGGCCTTGCCACAGTGTCAGGGCCTGTCAGAGTGGACTTTTCTTTCTCAGACTCCCCTCTTCTGGTTCAGTGATAATTTCCGCCACCCCTGGGTTTCCTCCAAACTCCCGAGGGAGACTTGCCTGTCTTCCTGTTTCTGCTTATCCCTTCCAGGCTGATGGTCCTCAGGGTGCGGAGGTAATTTACCCCCGTTTCCTTCTTACTTTACTCTCTCTGGCATTTCATCCTACAGACTCAGTGATCCTTACGGTGCTTGTGACTTCCCAGTCTCCACTGATAGTCAAACTTCTTCTCTTCCCCATTCTTTACCCATAGTGCCCCCTTTACATGATATTTTGAAAATATACATAAACCAGCACTCCGCAAAATAAATTGATAATTTCCCCCACCAACCTGATCCTCTTTAGTCCCCTACTATGGAGAATGGTTCTAGCATCCACCTAACTGCTCATTGAGAAATTCAAGAAGAGTTCTTTATTCTTCCCTTCTCTTCTACATCCAATCTATAATCAAGACTTGCTTATTCTGTCTTCTAAATATCTCTTGGTCTGTTCACAGCCTTCAGCTCCTAATGTCACTATTTTAATTTAGGCAGTCTTCATTTTTCCCCAACATTATAATAAACCACCTTCTAAACAGTTTCTCTGTTAACAGAATCAATAACAACACTTAATATTCCATTTGATATGACAGTAATGAGGTGTCTTAATTCTGTCATAAGTAAATTATTTCTCATTATAGACACAAACATGAACATGTTGGTGTTGTGTTATAAATTTGAAGACAACATTTGGTGCCATGCCAAGCTACAGAAACTCCTTTGAGAGTTTCTTATTGCCTTAGGATAATATTCAGACTCCTTACCAAACCCACACAGGACTTTTCAAGAGCCGACCTCTGCCCATATCTTTATCCTCATCTCTCACTACTCTCTGGTCCTCCACCAATAATTCTTTTAACCATAATCTCCTTTAAGCCTATTTTTCTTCTCTCTTCCAGGCTTTGTGATATTCTATTTTGTCCATGAGGAATGAAGACTCCTTCATGTTTTTTACCTCATTCTTTGGTTAAACATCCATTTCTCTAGAAAGCTGTTATGGTTTGTGTCTGGATGTCTCCAAAGCCTCAAGTAGTCATGGGGGTGGGGCTTTTCAGAGGGTGGCTGAGTCTAGAGTTTGTGATTGGTTCATTGTTTTGTGCCAGGGTTGGAGGTGTGAGTGCTACATATGCCCTAGGACAGGTAGCTTGCACACCACATAGAGGAGGAAAAGAGGCTTGTCCTCCATTTTGTTCTTGTTGCTTTTCAGTGTTTTCTACCACCATGAATGGATGCAACTCTGCCATGCCACTCTGTGTTGGAACCAACTGATTATGGACTGAAAGCTCCACAAACTGAGCTAACTGAACCTTTCCTCACTTCATTTTGGGTATCAGGTATTCTGTCTCAGCAACAAGAGAAAAGTAACTAAGATAGAAGCTTTTCTGGCAGCTTGTAAGTCTGTCAGGTTTGTCTCCTTTGACTCCTCAGAGCTAATGTACCTATACTATCATATTATGTAGGTAGTTTATTATCATTGCTTACCTGATTTTTCTTTAAGACCATAAAATCGGGAAGTAGGAAGCATGCCTGTCCTCACCGTGGCAATCTAATGAATAAGGGCAGTGTCTGGTACTTTAATAATTATAATTGATACATTAAATTATTTTACCTTTTATGAGCTTCTTGTGGTTTAAAACCCCAGACCCTGAACAAGTGAATAGCATTACTTGGTTAGCTAGAAAAATGGGGCCATCATGGGAACATTAAAGTTAGGGTACGATGGCCTGCAGCAAGCTCATTTTCAGGCACACAAGTAACTCTTCACCATTCTGTTTTTGTATCCTATCAGTTTCCTCTCTTTGCCTGAGTTGGAAGAACATAAGCCTCAGCTCAACAGCCGTGGGGCTGCCATTGATCATTCATGGTAGATGGCACTGGCCATGTGCTAGGTAAGAGGCAGTGCTTCCACTTGACAGTGGTCTGCAATCCTGCACTACAAAAAGAGGTCAAGACGAGCCTGGATGGAATCTCAAGGCTCACACTCCTACACCAAGGATTACAATTACTTCCCTGGTCACAGCGAACACCAAGGATTTCTAGCAGAGGGAAGAATTAGTGACATGGGTCTAACATGGGATCAACCATCCTGGGTGTTAGGGACAGACTCTTCCTGAAAAACCTGGAAGCTTATCACACCAGGTCCAAAGAAGGAATACAAGATAGGCTGTCTACTCCACCTAAGGAGCTTTACTTACATAGGGACAATTGCACATATAGGAGCCTTTCTGGGAAGGGATTCTAAGGGTCTAGAAGTTGCTGGTGTCAGCAGCAATCATGGTGAAATGATAGAAGAAATGATAGAAGCAAGAGCTTTCCCTGAGGTAGGGGGACAGCTAGGTACTCAAGGTAGCTCCCAATGTTTGGCCCAGACTTTCATTACTGCTGTCAGCTGGATGGGGCTGGTACAGGCAAAGCCCGGTGCCATCATTCCTAAGGCTGGCCAAGGAGGCAAGCCATTCCTCCTCTCTGAGAGTTTTGGTCTTGTTATATGACTTCCTGTACTGAGTGCATTTGCCAACATCTGGAGCAAGAGATTAAAAAGAAACCCTTGATTTTGCCATGAATCATTTAAACAGCAATCCTTTAGTGGCTTAAAAATAGGGTGGACAAAATCATCTTCAGTTGGAAAAGGAAAACACATAGAATCTCCCCAAGGAAATATTAGTTCCACAATTCGTCGAATACTAAAGCTAAAGAAGAAAGTTCCTTTTTTTTTCCTCCTGAGTAAAAATAGCAAATTAATATTAGAAATCAGACACACAGCTGTTTGTTTAGGAGAATGCAGGATCATGCACTGTGTTTTAAACAAGGACCCTGCAACTTCTTGGCTTACACCTCCTGCCTCAGCTGCTCCCTGCCATGGTTTTAGTCTGCAGTTTGTCTCCCCGTGGCACTGCCTGGTGAATCACTGATTTATATGAGAGTGCAGCCCTTTACTCACGAGTGCCTGCCCGCCCAGTGGACTTTTGCAGTGGTTCCGACTCACTGTTTAATATTCTTTGCCCTCTTTGGAATTTGCGGTCTATTGATTTTTTTCTAATTCTCCCAATCTGCAGACCTCTTCTTTCCATTCTCATTAAAAGTTCCATTCTGCAGCACGTCCTCACAAAAGAAACGTCCCAGTTATAACTCCTGGTGCTCATGACTGTGACATTACTAGGAAATGGGGTCTGAATGAGATCACGCTGGATAAGGGTAGGCCCTGACTCCAAGGTGTGGCCTCCTGATCAGAGAAAGGAAAGAGATTCGGGACACAGGGAGACCGAGAGGAGAAACTACCCAAAGACGTGGTCGTGATTAAGGACTGACAGCAGCCACCAGCAGGCAGGAGAAGAGATGAAGCACATTCTCCCTCAGAGCCTTTTGGGGGGAGCCAACCCAGCGGACACCCTGAATATAGACTTCAGGTCACCAGAGTGGAAGGAAATAAATGTCTGGTGCTTTAAGCTATCACATTTCTGGTAATTTACAACAGCAGCCTTGGAGGATTAATGCAAATACCCCAATCTCCTTTTCCTGGACTTCTTTTCATTTATCTGGCAAAACTCCAGCCCATGATGGATTCCACTATCTGCTCCGCCCAGACCTATGTCAGGGCAGCTAAGCCAGTGAGCAGAGTTGGCAGGCCCATGTGTAGCAATCACCCATCATCCGGGGTTCTGTGTTTGTGGTTGTAGTTATCCATCAACAGGGACCCAAAAATATTAAATAGAAAATTACAGAGATAAACAATGTTCACAGTACTGGAGACCAAACCTAAGGCCTTCACATTAAGCTAATCTCCAGCCCCTTTTCCTTTTTAATGTGAGACAGGGTCTTGCAAAGTCATTTAAGCTGAGCTAACAGCCTCCATCTTCATCCCTTGGTCTCCCAGAGTGCTGGAATGACAGGTGTACTCCATCACACTTGGCTTAGTTAATCAGTTTTTTTTTTTCCCTTTGAGATAGGGCCTCATTCTGCAGTTGAGGGTGGCCTTGAATTTACTTTGTAGTTCAGGCTGGCCTCAAAGTCACAGCGATTGTCCTGCCTCAGCCTCCCAAGGACTGGGATTACAGGTGTGCACCACCACACCTGGCTGAGGCTATCAGTTTTAAACTGCACATCATTTCCAGTACTGTAGTGTGCTGAAATCTTTCCCTGTCCTGCCCTGTCCAGCCCAGGACTTGAATCATCTTTTGCCCCTAGTATCCACCCTACTTGCCCCTAAGCTTCCTTCTTGGCGATCAGACCCGCTGTCTCCATATGGCAGGACTTGAGTTCGAGTAACCCTTACTTTACTCCGCAACCTCAAAGCCTCAGAGTAGTAATGCTGGCACTTCAAACAAAGTCATAGCACATAATTATTATTACAGCACACTGTTAGAGTTGCTCTATTTTATCATTAGTTATTATTTCTTAAGTGTCTAAGTTACAAATTAAATTTTATCTCCGGTATATATTGTAGAAAAGACACAGTACATGCAAGGGTCAGTGTGATCCGTGGTTTCAGGTATCAACACATCCCAGCAGAAAAGGTGGGACTGCTGTAGATTCAGTCATCAATCTGGATCACACTCAGCTTTAAAAACTCCCTCTCTCTGGCCACGTGGAGATAACCTCAGCTATTATCTAAAAAAAAAATCCGCCACCAGCCAGGGCCATCGAGCATATCTCTCATTCTACCCTCCACCACAGCAGCCTCGCAGCATCCTTCTCATTTCAGGGAAGTTCATTATTTTTCTTCCGTCCCTTTATTCACCACACTCCTCGTTTCTCAGCTCCTTCACCTCTCTGTCTTGTCTCGTATATTTTCTAACTCTGTATCTTTTTTCTGGATCGTTCATACTGGCTTTTCTTGGTTCTGTCTCTTCCATCACGAAGCAATGCAGACAAATCAGAAGGCACAGGTGTAGCCAGTGAAAACACACACACACATGCACGCACACACATGCACACGCACGCACGCACACACATGCACACATGCACACACACACATGCACGCACACACATGCACGCATACACACACCCCTACAGGCGCAGTTTCATTTCCCAGCTTACCCCACCTTGCTTCCAAATTTCTTTAAAAAATTCCTATTTTCCCCCAATTCCTCACTCCATGGTTACCTAGCATCTGCTCCCAAGAATCCATGCAGACAGCTCTTGCTAAGCCTCTGATGACCTGTAGCTGATTGGAGGCAGACATTTCTCTGTACTTCTTCCACTGACTTCTTTCTTCAGAGCTCTTTTCTGCTCCTGGTTTCCATCACCTGTCGACCTTCTCATCCTTCTGCCTCCAGTCCCTGCCTTGCTGTCTCCTTTATAAGTTCATTCTCCATTATCGTCGATGGTGACAATGCTCTTCCTTCGTCTCTAACACAGTTCCTGGTTCTCTTTCACGCGATACTTGTTTTCCAGTCAATCTACCTGGTCCTCCCTTTAATTAGAAATGCATGCAAATGATCGCAAATTTACATATCCAGCCCAGATCTCTCATTTGTATTCCATCCTACCCAACTGCCAACTGTGATTAGCACCAAGTACTTTCAAACACATATATGAAATTGGAGTCATACCCCAACCTGCCGTTCACCCAAAGTACTCATCTGAGATGGACCTAACCATTGCATACCCTGAACCCACAGTAGATTAAAAATTTGATACTTCTTACCCAAGTATTTTTTTTCTTGTTTTTACTGTATATCAAAAGATTGTGCATGTTTACTACATAAAATTTGATGAGTTTAGGTACATGTACGCATCTACCCACAATACCATTACCACAATCAAGGTGATTAACATAACCATCTCTTCCAAAGTTTCCTTCTGGCCCTTTGTGGTGTGGGCGCCTGTGTGTGCAAGCTGAGGGTTAAATGTGTAACACTCATTTAACCTGAGATCTACCATCTTAAATTTATATGTGTGTAATATACTTAGTATTGTTAATTATAGAGACTACACTGTACAGCACATGTGTAGAATTTATTCATCTTTCATGGAATTGTATCTCCATTAAGCAACAACTCTCCTTTACTCCTAAAGGGAAACTCAGATTTTTTGTCCCTTCTCCCTTCTCCCTCTCCTCCTCCTCCTCCTCCTCCTCCTCCTTCTTCTTCCTCTCTCTCTCTCCTTCCCCCCTTTCTGTCAATATCTAACATTGGAAATGAATTCACGCCCTTTGTTTGCACTGAGTTGCATCCCCAGCTCTTTTTATTTTTTACATTTTGACACAAGATCTTGCTAAGTTACCTGAGTTTGAATTTGTGATGCTCCTGCCTCAGCCTCCCAGAGTGCTAGGATTATAGGCATGCTCCCCCAGGCCTAGTCACTGAGAGTTTGGCTGTTTCAGGTATCTCATACAAGTCGATGCATGCAGTATTTGTCCTTCCAGGACTGGCTGTCACTCAGCATACCGTCCCTCAAGCTCATGCATGTTAACACAATGGAAGCATTCCTGTCCTAACACTGAGTAATATACCCAAACGCCAAAATGGAACATCTCACCCCAAACATACAGCTACTTCTCCTTCTTTATTCCCATATATGATAGGTCACTATATCCTGTCATTTATTTCTTATAAAATCTCCCCAACTCATTCTTCCCATCAGCACATATTAGCGCGACTTGCTCTCAACTGCATAACGACCTCCTAATGGTTCATTCCTAGCCACTCATGCTCTTGACAACATTCCACATGATGCAAGGAGACTGAGGGTCCAGTCACTGCTTATCTCTCTAGCCTCAGTCCGTGCCACCCTCCCAGCTTTCCACTCTCCAGTCACTGGTCTTTCTTGCTTTCCTAGACTGCTCATGCCTGTTTCTTCAATCACAGGGCCTTTGCACATGCTATTTCTGCCACCTGGAGTGTTCACTTCCTTCATTCCCGCAGTTCCAGCTCACCCTTTCTTCCTTAAGAAGGCCTTCCTGACCACTAAGGCCATGTCTCCCTCTCATTCTCCCCTTCCTACTCTCTTTCTTCCCTTCCCTGCCCTGCCCTGTCACAGGTGTGATCTTATCTTTACTTTGTGATTTGATGCTCTGCTCTTTCCTTTCAACTGTGCATCCCATGAGGTCACCAGCAAGGTCTAGTGTGGCTCTCAATTACATCCCTTGAGCCAAGGACATCCTGGTACCTACCTGGTGGGGACTCAGTGGGTGATTTTCCTGCTTTTCCACCCCAGACCCTGAGTAAGCACTGTAGATACCCAGGGCCAACCCCTGTAGTTTCTCACTTTATATTAAGGGGAAATAAAAGCAGAACTCTGTGGTGCCATCACAGTGGATGCCGTCTGGTCCCATTTTCCTATAACACAGTCTCCGTCTCCCAGGAATTTGGAAACGATCACTGCAGCAGACAATTTGGGGATGCAATGTCTGCCCTGTTGTGGAGAAGATGCAATCTCTGTCTCCACTCCCGGGCAGGGTGCAGATATGCTGGGGGCAGCTGTGGCCTGTACCCCTAAGGGGCTGCATGTGTCTGGCTCACTGCCTCGTGGCCCCTGGGCAGCTTGCAAAACACAGGCTCATCTCCCTGAGGATTTTGTATGCTAGGATCCTACAGCAGTGCTTCGGATAGGATCCTACAGCAGTGCTTCAGAGAGACCTCTGTCTTGAGGAACTTTGCCAGGCCCAGAGGCTATGACCCTGGGTCTCACTATTGCTACTGAGGTTTTGGTGCTGGGGATGGAACTCAGGGCCTACTAGGCAGGAGCTGTATGGCTGAGATGCTCCACAGCCCTGCCTCTGGGTCTGAACTCTCAAGGCCTTCTGAGCACACAAACCTTCAGCTCACAATGCAGGATGTGTGGGGAGCACGCGATGTGGTGATCTGATTTCAAAAAAATTCATGTCACTACAGATGCCAAAATGGACCAAAATGTTGACAGCATAATTTCCTGATGCAGTTTCTTCAGTATTTCTGGGGCTAGCTGGAAGGCATTGTATGCACAGTTACTCTCCCGGAACTTGAGCTACAGTAAAACGGTGGCTCAGGAAAGTCTGGCAAATTACAGGTGTGTAAGCTACGACAGGCCAAGCACGTGCCGGGCTGATCTCCTCCTGTGTGTTCAACGGGGCTTACAGTTTTAACAACATAAAGTTAATATGTGAGCTCACTGTTAAAACTGCGGACATTACTGTCCAAGGAAAAGGATATTTTTAATATACTGACAAAGATTTTCTTATTAACCAAACTCTTCTCAGGTTCCCCCAAACTCCTATTGTGATGGTCCTGAATAAAGTTGACCCTTCTTCAGCAAGAATCATTCAGTAATTTTTTATCAATACATATGCAAGACAAATAGATGCATATTAGCTAAAACTGGCCAGCTGATTACCATTTCCATGATAAATCAATCCTCTTGTGTGTTTGTAGGGACTCAATCGCCTAATTTGGACCTATGTACAATTTATCATGTTGAACATCCTTAGGTAGTCATATCTCTTCTTTGGGTTAAGAACTAGTCCAGGAAATATTTTCTTTAAAAAACTAAGTAATAAAAATTCAGAATCCACTTAAAAAGAAAGAGTACTATGAGGTAAAACACTGAACATTTTCACCAAATAACTTCAATTATATGATAAATTCACCCATCTCTTATGATATAAAGATATTCTATCGTGTGTCTTCTGTCTTCTCCAATTCAGAAGCAATGTTTCTTAATAAACACAAACAAAAATTATATATAAATATCATATTCAGTTGCCAAATTAATCAGGTTGGCTATGCTGATCACAAAACCTTACTGGGAGTAGTGTGAGAATAATTGTGTGATAAGCAACTTTGCTTGTTATATGCTTAGATTCTTTCTTCCAAAAGAATGAAAAGTCTCTGGATTTTAAGTGATTCATGAGTAATTTGATGCCTTTGTACTTGCACCCATCAAAAGGACAAGTTTTCCGGGGTCTCAAAGATGTCAGCAGAGTCAGTCAGGGAGAAGGATTGGGGCTTTGCCTGTGGCCTTGCCAAAGGAATTAATCAAAGCCCCTGATCTGCCAGAAGGAAGTGCATCTACCACCCCAGCACTTAGGGATTCATGCCCACAATGGCAATTATTTAAATGCGTGTTTGTGTTATGATGAACCATTCTGCATAGCAAAGTCAGGTGGGAATTTTTTTTTTTCAGTGCTTACAGAACACTTCTATTTTCCTTCCTGTTCACTCTCTTATACCAGTCCTTGACTATAGAATACATTTCATTTAGCTGGTTTTTTAAAAAATATTTTTTATAATGGACGTATCATTGTATATCTTTATGCATTACAGTGTGATAATCTGATGCATGATCAAACTGGGGTAATAAGCATTTGTTTCTCCTTAAACACTTAGTATTTCTTTGTGTTGGGGAACTTTGAGCTCCTCTTGTCTAGTTTTTTATAAAATGTATGATAAACTGTTATGGGCCACAGCCACCCTGCTGTGCTGCAGGACACCGGTCCTCACTCTTCCTCTCTAATTGCGTTTTGGAGGAGACTTCAGATGGCATCTACTCCTCCCATTTATGCACCAGTGAGCTGAGTCTTCATCCTTTACACAATCGGTAACAAAGTCAGAGCGTGGATGACACTCGGCCCGGGCACAGGGGCTCAGTCAGCGTGGCCATGATTTAGACATTTAGGGAACCACAGGGTCATTTTTACCTTAAGAATTAAATCACAGCTACAGGGCATTGAGGCTTCTAAGAAACAGGGTCAGAAAACACAAACTGTGTCTCCCACAAGACGTGTCTAAGATTTTAAGAACTGCTGTGACTTTTTGCCTAGACTTTTCCACATCTCTCATTCTCTTTCCCTCCCCAAAGTGACTGGTACAAAGGTTCTTGGGTCTATGGACTGACGTTTGGGTACAGAAAGAGAATCATCTCTCATTTCAGAGTTACTCTGAGGACAAGCCAAAGGGAGCCCAATAAATAGAGGAGGCATTTCCGAGTGGGAAGGAAAGCAGGCTGGGTTTCTGGGGATGCAGAGGAAAAGGAAGTGAAAGCCTTGAAGCAGGCCTGAGGAGACGCTGGGCACATGACTAGAAATGCAGTGCTATGGATGAACCATCTCCTCCCCGAGTTGCCACGCTACAGTGCCAAGTCCCAGGGTGGTGATGTTTGGAGACGAGACTTTTGGGAGGTAACGGGGGGTTAGATGAGGTCTAGAGGATGAGGCCCTTGGGATAGGAATAGCGCCCTTATCAGAAAAGACTTTAGAAGGCATCTACTCCCTTCCTCTTTCTCTCACACACACAGGTCATGTGCACAGGCAGCAAGATAGTAGCCATCTACCTATGGAGACCAGCGATCTCAGGATAAAATCTATCTTGGTGACACTTCAGTCTTGGACTTCCAGCCTCCACAATTGAGAGAAGTAAATTTCTCTTATTTAAAATACTCAGTGAACAGTATTTTGCAACAAGAGCTCAACCAGACCAAGACAAAACTAAAACGAATCTGTGTAGCTTTTTCACCAGATCATCTCAAACCCAGCATGGTGAAATAATAGCTTTTCCCTATACATCTCTCTCTGGATACCCTTACATACCTGAAGATATCCTCCTACTCTGTCACATAAAGGCTCCACAAATACTCATGTGAGGCACTTATTCTTATTCCCGTTGGACAGATGAGGAAACAGAGATGCAAAGTTGAGTAAGCAGAGCAAGCTCATAGGATCAGCCAGGAGCAGAGCTGGGCTCTAAAGCGAGGCGTGGCCACCCCAAGACAGCCCAGCTCCCAGCTGTGCTGTGCCGCACCTTCCCTTGCTGGCACTGAGGGATGAGCTATACAGTTACGCTTGTCACTCCAGCAATGATTCATTTCCATTCTTGATCTCCTGCCTTGTCCAGGAAACATTTACTCAAGACTTTTCCTCTGCAAAATAACCTACTCTCATCGGCCAATGACCATATATAACTCATTTTCTGCTGTGTGCTGACTTTTACTGGAGCAGTGAAAAGAAGAAATGGATTGTCACTGCTAGAATGAAAGCATCCAAGTCCAGATTACTTATACATCAAATAAAATTGGTGACTTTGAAATTAAAAAATAATAATAAAGGAACCAACCCTGAGATGAGAAAACCACAGAGGCTTTAAAACAAACAAATAATCGCACCATTCTGAGGAATTATTAAAGACAGGAGCAATTCCAAGGCTTGAGTTCTCCCCTTGGTGTAGACAGCTTATGGTAATTAAATTCGGCCAATTAAGATACAGAGTTGAATTCAACTAATATCAGTAAGGTATGAAGGAAGCCACCACCTTACCGGCTGACGTGTGTTTGAACTTTTCGCTTTTCTTCTTCCTCCATTTCCAAGGCTTGAAAATCCTTCCCAGGTTGGCAAACTTACTTCTCCTCCGGATGGGCGGGGTGTGGGTACCCGGCACGAGGGAGTCAGAACGCATAGCCGCCAGCCTCTCCACTTCCTCAGCTTGTTTTCCCCAAGCAGAAGAGAGATGGAAATAAAGAGAAGAGGGGAAAAGAGTTAAAATGGGAGCCTTGCAGATGCCTGGCGTTTTCCATGGCTACGGATAACTGAAGCCATGTGACTGGAAGTCTGGTTGCCTTTTGGAATGGGAGGAAGAGTGAAGTGTTCTAAGGCTGGGGACGGGGACCCCAGCCCTACAGATTCACAACAGCCCATTCCCACCCAAATTTACTTATTTATTTAAAGAAACAGCGTCGCATTATGGTTGCCCAGGCTGGTGCCAAACTCCTTGTCTTCAGGGAGTGCCCTGCCTCAGCCACCTGTAGCTGGCACTAGAGGAGTCCACCCTGTACCCAGCCGTCCCACCCAAATTTGCCCAACCTTCACTTAGACGGGAGGAACTGAAGGAGAGGCTCTTCTGACGCACGAGAGACTCTCCAAGGGGGAGGGAAAGGCCATCGAGAGATTCGAGTGACATTGTCACTTCTGACCCAGCAATTTATCAATTAAGACTTGGCACAGGCAACCACTATAGCACTGTTGCTGTAGTGAAATAAAGGATGAAGAAAATGTGTATCAAATGCCCATCCCAATGTCACGGTCTCCACCACTCACTGTTCCTCACTTTACTCTGACCTCAGGACACTGACGTGTGTGGAGAACCTGGCTCGACCTCACGATTGTTGAGCTGGTTTTAGAATTACTATTACTCACTTCCACTAGCTCTTCACAATTGCCTTACTTCCTCTATAACTTTCCCTCCCTGGAGTTTTGCTTTAAAAAATAATTGTTAGATAGGGGGAGCTAGGAATATTTGTAGGGAATAGCTAATCTAATCCCAGTGACTGAACATGTGCAGATGGCCATCGTTTGGATCTTCAAGGCTCCTCCAAAGGAATGTGTTAAGGGCTTGGTTCCCAGCCTATGGCACTCCTGGGAGGTGGTAGAACTTTCAGAAGGTGGTGACTAATGAAAGGTTCTAAGTTATGGGGCACATGGCCTTGAAGGGGGTGATGGGACCTTGGTCCTTTTCTCTTCCTTGCTCCCATTTGCTTTCTTGCCATGAGGTGAACAGTGTGTTCACCAGGTATTCCTTGCATGATGCACTGACTCTCTAGAAGTCCAAAGCAATGAGATCAATTCACCATGGACAGAAACCTCCAAAACAAATCTTTCTTCTTTATAAATTGATCATCTCAGGTATTTTGTTACAGTATCAGAAAGTTAACAAAAGGATAGTAAAACTTTCAATCTCTCTTACTGGACCCTTCCTGAAAGGCTGCAACTGCCCCAACGTCTTTTTACCACAGAGCATAAAATAAATTCTTTCAAGTAACATGAGTATTTATATATTCCACTGAGCTAAATATACCCCAACTTGAATTTCTAAGATGAGAATAATCAGAGAAAATAATTTCCCTGGCAGAATTGCGGGGATAAAAAGAACTCAACTTTCCAGAAAGCAAAATTACATGTAAAGCTACAGCAAATCCAAACCACTGTGCTTGTCCTTGAACGATGACCTTTAGAAAAATCAACCAGACTTGTGCAAATACGAGTTCTGAAAGCCCCATCTTGTGGCCTGAGAGTTTGCCTCTCATGGTGTGAAACTGCTTTTTTACTGAGGGCCACCGCTTCATCCTACCAGTATCGGAGGAACCTTGACCATGTGGCAGGCAGTGTGCTGCAGCAGAGGCACCGGTGACAGATGAGCAGGAGCTGGCAAAGGCTCTAGGGAGCAGGACTGAAAGGAAGTAGATTTGGGAGGTTTGTTGGAAGAAACTCTGTAAGACTCAGTGAACAACTGAGTGACCCAAAGGACAGAGGATCGGTCATTCCCAATTCTCAGAGTCACACTGGTGCAATGGCTCCCTTTATTCACTCAGACAAGGAATAAACGGTGAGGCTGAGGCTTGTGGGTGAGCACAGTGACAACTAGGACATATTCCAAGGAAGATGGCACTTAAACCACTGATTACAGGTGCCCCTTGAGTTAGGATTTGGTTACCTCCTGATAGACCCATTGCTGGCTGAAAATACTGTAAATGGAAAATACACTGAAACCCCCTAACCTACTACACACCCCACCAGAGCACACTGGAGTGCAAGTTGTGATCCCTTGTGATCATGGGGATGAAAGGGAGCTGCGGTCACTGGTGCGACCCGGCATCCAAGACGAGACTGGACCACATATCAGTACCATGCAAAAAGGCCAAATTCAAACTGCAAAAAAATGGTTTCTACTGGATGCAAATAGCTTTGGCACCATAAAATGGCACCATTTGACAAATGCCCATAAACTGGGGACCATCTTTACACAGTTCAATGTAATGGCAGCTTCTCTTTACGTAGAAAGACCATTTAATTGTATACCAGACACTGTGATCATTCATGGAGAAAATGGAAGAGAAGGAAGCGACAGGGGCTCATTGTGCAAAACACTACAACAGGTCAGAATGAAGCACAATCTAATGGAGGTGAAGTGGAGACAGCCACTGATTCTGTTTCAGTGCTGGAGCAGACCCCAGGCAGGAGCTGTGTGGCCAGGTCTGGCAAAAGGAACAAGGAGGAGATATAGAACCCCAGCAGGAGCAACAGCCTCAGGAAGGCAGGAGGAAGAGCATGGCAGATCTAAGAATTTCCAGGGATCCAGTGAGCACTGTGCATCATGGAGAGCTGTGGATGGAGGGTTTGTATCATATTAGTGGAAAATAACGGATGAGAATTTGAAAATGGGAAATTGACATTATCATATTAAAAAACAAATATCGGGTATTCACTAGGTTGCATCAGTAAACAAAACAGATAAAAACACTGACTTCTAGAGCTTGCACTGGAGGCAGAGAAGTCAATAAACACTGAGGCTAAGTGTAGAGGATGTTAGAAGGTACATGCTTTGGGGGAAAACTGAAAAACCAAAGAAAGAGTAGAGTGTAGCAAAGGAGATGAAGGGCATCCAGAGGAGGAGGTCAGTTTTAATCAGCAAGGTGAGAGTCAGCTCACTAGAGAAAGCCTATGATCAGAGCACACAGATCTATTTCTCAGGAAACCATCATAGCAATGAAGACAAGCTAAAAGGAAATGCAAAGAAAGAAGTGCCAGGCAGGACAGTGAGAAGCCACTGCAGCCTGATTCACTGGGAGCCAGGTAGGGCAGTGACAGAAGATGGAAAGGAAGATGGGCTTCAGCCAGGAGGGAGAAGCAGCTGACTTGGTCAATTTCTGGATAAATATGCATGAGGATGCAAGAGCGGCAAAAGTTTTCAGCTTTCATGACTTGGTGGATGTGATGATTTCACATGTGTTACAGAACATCGACGCTAATAGGAAGACACGGACTTGGGTAGCTCGAAGAAAAAGGCATTGGAGGCAGATAATGCAGCCTTCTTGAAAAGCTCTTCAGAGGCTGGGTTTTACAGCCCCAAGTAATAAGAACTCCTGAGTGGAGGTCTGGAAATCTGTCATGTTGGGGAAGCGGGGACTCACTCTCTTGTGCACAGTGAGCTGTGCATCCAGCACAGGGTAAGAGATGGAGGACACAGAGGACACAGGAAAGAGCTGGAGAAATTTATGAAACTGAGTTCCATGGTAAGGGAGGCAGGATCAAAGTGCACAGAGAAGCACTGGTCACCAGAAGACGATGCTGTGCGATGGGAGGTTTGAAATGAGGCCTCGAATCACAAATGGTAAAGATCAGATGAGGGCCTCGGGGAGAGTAACCCAAGCAGGGGTGGGTAAAACGGATCATTAGAAACAGTAAGATGTTTTATGTAAGTTGGAGCTATAGAATGGTTGAAGCTTGCTAGATATAGAAAATAAATTTAAATCAGTGATAACAAAAAAAAAATGAGCAGGAAAGCAGAACTGAGAAGGAACAGCTGACAGGCTCGGGGCCGTGATGAACTCGCACGTGATCCTTGGTAGATAGAGGTGGTACCAGCTGTTTGAGTGTTGCTTTATCCACGATCTCAGTCAGGGCCACTGCTTCCCTCTGGACTTGGAATGTCCCCCCAAAGCCCACCGAAGAGGTGGTTCCCAAGGATGGCATCATTGGGAGGGGGTGGAGCCTGCTTGGAAGTCATCAGGTCACTGGCCCCAGAGGGAACTGTGGGACCGGCCACTTCCCCTTCATGTCATGCCCCTGAGGTACGCAGTTCTGCTCTGCCACGTGCTCCAACAACACATTGCCTGCCCACTAAAGGTGTAAAAGTAACAGATCCTCCATGCATGGCCTGGAGCCTCCAAAACAGTGATCCAGGTGAACCTTTCTTCTTATATGCTAACCATCTCTGATATTTGTTACAGTCATGGAAAACTGACAATCACATAAGGAATGATAACTGTGGAAAACCTCAGCAAGGAGGCCTGGAGTCCAGGATGGAAGTAACAGCAACAGAGACATAAATCACTTGCTCTTTCAAATCCATTGTTTCCTGTTTCTTCTTACCTTCATTTACAGAGTTAGTGCAGCTTACTCAGATTTTATAAGTCTATAGGGCCTGTATTCTTGAACTTAATCCTGCTTCTTTAAAACTTCTGTTTCATGTTCTCACTAGACTGTTCTTCCAGAAGCCTGCTCTTCCCAGGACTTTCAATGGCTTTCCATACCTTTCAATAGAAATTTCCAGTTTCCTTTTTAGGAAACCTCAACCGGAGTGACCTGCTTCAAAATATCTTCTAGTGCTTTCAAATCACATGCTGTAGTCAAAATGAAACACTTCTTATATGCAGTAACAATCATACCCTAGGATCTCTGGATCTGCAAAAAAATCATATGCAAAATTTTGATATTTTGGGGTATTTGCTTATGGTTAGAAGAGTTCTGTCTCCTTTGGTTCCCAAAACAGATTTACACACAAAAGGTAAAATTTAAGTAGTATCCAGTTTGGATATTTTTGAGCCCAGTGGTTAAAAAGAGGTTATATGCTGAATTATTTTTTAAAAATGAAGATAAACATAATTCAGGTTTGATACTAAGTTTGCTTTTCATAATTGGGGTTCAGTTACAACTTATTAAGTAAATAAGGGAATGGCTGTATTTGAGTCAACTCAGTCAGCCACATCTTAAGAGGTACAAAAATAAATTTTTAGCAGTCTCCAGAAAAATGTATCCCTAGGACCAAAGGCTACTTTAGAACTGTATCTTTAAGAAATGAATAAAAATTATTCTGAAATTGCCACATTAAAATAATTATAATCAATTAGGAGAGCTTTTGAAAAACCTGGAGAGGCAAGGGGCACAGAAAGCATTTCAAAGGCATAATTATAGCTCAACTTCAATGAATCCTTAATAAGTAGATTGTTAAATTCAAGATGCTTAACCCTTAAGTGCAGTAGATTATTGAGCAAACTAGATTACGTTAGGTTTAATTGATTTATATTTTAATCGCCCATGTTCCCATCTTTCACCAGTTCATCTGATGGCAGAGGCTGGCTCTCAACCTTGGGGCTTTGCCACTAGATAACAAAACTGGAAGGCTGAAGAGGGAGATGGAAGATGACTTGTGAACACAGGTTGAAAAGGAAAAAGCACAAAACAAAACAGGGCTCAAAATGAAGTGGCCTCCCAGAACGTGAACATGAGAGAGAATGAAACAAAGGTCAGAAGATGGGAAGAAATGTGGGCCAGAAGTGTTGATGAAATAAGATCACATGAAGGCTGCTTTGGTAAAGCCCTCTGTTCTCAATCCCAAAGGTCGCTCTCAGGGTAGGAGAAGCTATCTGCAGAATGCTGAGTTAAAAGGTAGGAAGCTGCATGGCTGAGCTGATTTAGGGAGCTGAGGGACAAAAGAGGAGCTGGACCAGTTACATTCTGGAGACTTTCCTGCACTGGGGTCCACAGGAATACTCTTCAAGTGACTGGGTTCCTCACGCTCCCTTATACCATGACTGGGTTTTGTTTTGTTCTGTTTTGGGCAATCCTTTTTGTTTCTATTTAGAACTAAAGGGAAGATAATACTACACTTACGCATGATTTTGATCACCATGAACAACAGAAGCTGTGCCAGCTGGTGCTCGGAACCCACCACTTGTGGGGCCCAGGTTTGCTCTGGGGGGCTCTGAGGGCTTGTAAGGCCAGGAGCTGGGCATGAGGCACCTCAGTTGGCACCCTGCCATTGCACCTCCCACGTGGCTTTCACAGGCTCAGCAGTGGAGGGCTGAAAGCACCAGATCATTCTGGTCTCCCAGTGAACCACACGGACAAAGAAAGCCATGTGGCCGTGCTGATGTCTAATGGACAGGAGCAGCAGGACATTTGGGCTTTCACCGTAGCTTGCTCCATGTGCCAAGTGCTCTGAGGAGTTCTGGAGACTCTAAACCCAAAACTGAACAGATTTTCAGTTTCTTCCTAACAGAAAGGGACTTTCTAAACAGAAGGGCGCTGCCTTAGGCATTGATGTTAATGACAGAAATGATGGCAGTGATGATGAGGATGGTGGTGATGACTGCTATGGTTAGGATCTTAAATGTCCCCCTAAGTCTCATACGCTCAAAGCTTGGTCACCAGCCTGTGGACGACTGGAAGGTGGTGAACCCCAAAGAGGCAGAACCTAGTGGGAGGAAGTCATTGGGAACAAGATGCACTGTGCCGCTACAGGCTCAAAGTAACCATGAACTGAAACCTTTGATACCATAAGCCAAAATAAGACTTTCTCCTTACAAGAAGTTGATTTTATCACTGTGATGGAAAGTTCACTAACACAATGACAGTGATAATGGTGATGACAGTAGTAGTTTCAATAGCAGCTATGACTTCTCAGTCACCAAGTCTATTCCAGGCACTGACCTAAGCCCTTACAAGGTATCAGCTTATGTGATCCTCACCTTACCCTTAGGAGGTAGGGTTATGTGTTATTCCCATTTCACGGTGGAGGACATTGGGGAGGAGCTAATGAACAGAAAGGAGTGATTTCTCAAGAAAAGAAGCACATGTTTTAAATTAAGTCTTGTGTATTTTCAAGAATATCTGCCCATTGTGTGAATGTTTGGCTCTTTGTATCTCTGTACTATGACCAAGTAATAGGAAGATTCAGGGATGAGAAAGGGCATTTCTGGTTTTCTGAAAAACAAAATACCAATATAAATTGACTATATATGTGTATATATATATATATATATATACACATCTATATATCTATATACATATCTATATCTATATATCTGTCTGTATATGCCATAGAGGACACTCATTCCAGATCTCCAAGACATTAAGAATAAATAGGACATGTATGACATTCTCTATTAAGCACCTATGCTATAGGCTATAAGTGGTCACTCAGCAAGTGTCAGTTTGGACACAAAATGTCTCAAATCTGGTTCACTTAGAAAATTCTACACACTGTGCTCACTGAACAGAATGCTTGTTTGGAAACAAAAGGGATGTTTGTTTAGATCTATCACTTAGTAGCTGCTGGTGGATGTGAGTTGTCATTTGCCTTGCAGCAGATGGCAAGGGCTTCCTGGATTTCCTTAGGAGTCACCCCTCTGCTCCTTCAGGTCCAGGGGGTTCCAGGGAACCAACCTGCATCCAGACCCTAGAGGTGGGCATGGGCATGCTCCACCCTTCACTTCCAGGATTCATTCAGAGAAGCAATTGAGTTCAGCCAAACAACGGTTCTCAATTCTGGATTTCACTGGGGCTCTTTCAGCTGGGATTGCAGATTAGACAGGCTTTAAGCCTAATAAAAATAGGGGACATAAACTTAAAATCCCTCAAGTAGCCTTGGTTAATTCAAAAGGAATTTCTGGGTCACAGTGGCAGTTCATAAATTTTGAGAAGCAACATCTTGTTACATCAAGTACTTTATAATTTCCCACTGCTACATTGGAAAGATGAGGCTATTTCTATTCTATGATCATAGGCAGTCAATGAACAAAGACTAATGACTGCATGAGTGGGGGGGACTCACTACAAAAGTGACATTTTTTTCTGACTTTTTTTTTTATCGGTACCGGGGATTGAACTCATGATCGCGTGCTTGCAAGGCAGGTGCCTATGCCACTGAGCTAAATCCCCAGCC
Organism: Hydrochoerus hydrochaeris; assembly: GCA_004027455.1. Lineage (NCBI taxonomy): Eukaryota > Metazoa > Chordata > Mammalia > Rodentia > Hydrochaeridae > Hydrochoerus > Hydrochoerus hydrochaeris. Next base: position 53,201 of record PVLA01001294.1, on the reverse strand, counting down.
CTGAGACTCATTACATTTAAAATTATACAGGCTTTGTTGTATTTATTGAGAAACCAGATCTTATGAGCCATCTTCCCCATGATACAGTCAATACAACATTTCTGTATCTTCTCCCAGGAATCTAAATTTTAACACATGCAATGGCTACAAACGCTTATAAAACATTCTATTACTCACTATCTACAGAATATATTTGTACTGGGAATGGAACTTGTTTGTTTAAATGTCAAATGAACTTGTAGAGCCTCGTGAAAATCTAAAGCAACAGTCTTTCAATACTATAGACTCTTAATGCATCTAAAAACTTCAAGCCTTAGGGTGTCGCATATTTGAGCTAAATAAATACTACCTTTCAGACACAAATAAAACCTCAATAAACTTTGGCCTCTCCTGCAGAGGTCAGAAAATCCTTCCTGTTATGCCAAATAATGAACACATAAGCTTTACGGATCATACAGTGTTCACTGTAAATGCTCAACTTTGAGCTCACCCATGAAAGCAGCCGTAGACCAATGTATATATAAATGGCCATGATTATGTTTCAACCAAACTTTATTTTAAAAAACAGGCAGCTTGCCAGTCCTTGTCCTATAGCATGGAACTTCTGGTAATCTTTTTGCCATTTTCAAGAATACAGGCAGCTTGGGAACTGAACAACAGGAAAAAAAGAGCAGAGTAAGACTCAGGCAGACAGGTACCTATCACATCATTTGGACTCCTGCTCTCAGCTACCCCTGACACCATTAGGACTCGGAACATTTTCCTCCACAAGCCAACACATTCTTTTTTACTTGAGTTACATTTAGTTTCTCTCTTACTTGCAATTAAGAGTTCTAATAAAGGCACGATATATTCTTAGAGAAGTTCTATATGCTTTCTCTCTGAAAATGTGGATAGTGCTGACTTGTAAGGATTAGCAGGAGTTATAGTTTTAATCTTAAATGTCTCCCAAAGGTTATGGTGTTGAAAGGCAGATTCCCAGCTGGTGGTTCTATTGGAAGATGGAAACTTTAAGAGGTGGAGCTAACGGAAATAAGTTAGATTACTGGGGCCATGCTCTTGAGTGAGATATTGGGACCAGAGGCCCTTCCACTCTCTTTGTTTCCTGGCTGTCACGAGGTGAGCAGCTTTTGCTTTACCACATGTTCTTCATCATAATGGTCTGCCTTTTTACAAGCTAAAAAATAATGGAGCCAAGTGACCACAGACTGCAGCCTCCATGCTGTGAGCCAAATAAACCTTTCCTTCTTATACAGGGATTATCTCAGATACTTTGTTACAGTGATAGAAAGCTCACTGATACAAGAAGCATACACCAAAAGTACCCTTCAGGGCCCTAGAGGCTCAATTAAAAGTTATCCACAAATGAAGTCTCCTCTGGTACCAGGTGGAAAAGCTGTCCATTCAGGGTTCCTTATCACTTCTCCACTTGAATATCCCTTGGGGAACTGTATGAATTGAAGGAGTTCTGGGGAGGGTGAACTGTGATGAGACTCTCCCAACCAGTGCATCTTAAACTTTAGTGTACACAAGAATATCAAGAAAATATCCGCTAAATTTTATGATTCCTCATCTTCTTAGATCTGCTGACCGAGGGATCTGAATGCCTAACAAGAAGTCCAGGTAATGCTGGCCCCAGCAATCTAAGAATCATACTTTGAGAAATGCACTTTCTGCATCCCTGAAGAAGCTAGACTCATACTCCTTTCATCCAAGCCACACAAGTTCAGGACCTTTAGACGGCTGGCAAAGAAGGAAGACCCTAGTGGTGAAAATGAAGTGATGCTTCAGCGACATCTACCAGCTTCAAATCCTCCAAATTGCCAGGGATTCTTTTTAAGTACCCCATGTCCACAAGATGTTTTATTCTAAGTGTTTTTCCATGTAGCTCTTCAGGTCTTCAAGAAAAATTTTGTAGGAATAAGTTTTCCTAACAGTCACAATCTTCCATTCACTTTCATTGCCATAGTGAGTTCTAGTTCTGAAGTGGCAGGTAACACTAGGTTTTCCTCCATCCAAAATCACTTGGTTGTCCTTCCATTTACTGCCCAGCTGCCAATCCACAGAATTTAAGCCACCTCATCTCAGTCACAGTTATGATTATCATACCATTTTCTCAAAGAATCTCACTGCAATTTAACCTTTGGAAAGCTCTAACCAGCTGTGCAAAAAAAAATCTTTCAAACTTTAACTGTTTGCTTCCTAAACTTAATCACAAAAAAATGGTGAGTTCATGCTTCCCTTGCAAGACACCATGAAAATGTCATAGAGCAGAGTTCCATGGAATGCAACATACCAAATGCTGAGTTAATTTCTTTATTGGTCCCTTTTTCACAGTTACAAGGAAGAGACACAGAGGAGTGAGGGGATTTGCCAGCTCACATAGGTAGTTAAGGTGACCCAGGTTTCCTGAGTTGAGCGGTCCCTCTCACATCATGTCTTAACGAATGGCTGGGGAATGTCAAAACCAGGCTGGGCAGGCTGGAATCAACCCTTTACAACAGTCTTTCCCTCTCTTACTACTGTCAAGCTTAATACTCTTCTAGGCCTTTTCTGGTCCTTGAGTTCATTCCAAGATTTCATATTAGCCACACAGTTAGCTATGAAGTGGAGGGTAATATAAAACTGTATGAAACCTCACATCCCATTTAAAGAATCATTTCTCGAGTCTTCTTCTCTCAAGCTCAGAATTCTCATTTTCTTCCTCTGTTGACATTACAGTTTATTTATGAGGCTCTCAGACCAATTTTTCATTGCTGCTTGTCATTTGTGTAGTGACTATCTGAAATCCAAATACAGCAGTGCTTCTGGGAAGGATTTTTTGCAGGGGTGTTGATCCTGGCTAGCATACTCTTGTTTCGGTTTTTCTTTTTTCATGTCTGTGTATATTTTAATTACCATCAATAGCTCTAACTCAGGTCTGATTTGACTATTACTCAGAAAGTAAAGAAATCCTCCTCCAGTATTTGCTGGAACTTTCATAAATAACTGTCAATTTCCCTTGAGTTGTAGAAGTCTGTTTTCTGTTTTCAGAAGTAAATGTCCTAGTTTTTTTTTTTTTTTTGTGCTGTTCATTTCTTTAGGGACCTTTCATTATTTTTCTGCCAGAAGGATGATAAATTTTTACAGCAGCCTTGACAGGTAAATTCAATGGTCAATTGTTTTCCCCGTAGGAAGTTTAGAATTCAGTTTGACCTTAGTATTTATTTTTAAGTCTTATTTGTAAATTTTTGTCTTAATAACCTAATAAATAAACTAATGTCAAAGTGTAGAACCTGGACTCTAAACATCAAGGAAAAGTACTAATCATAACTTAGCTCTGTGACTATGGGCAAATGAATTAATCTCTCAGATCTGCATCTCCTTAACTTCAAGATAGAGGTATTTATACCTACCTCTGATAGCATGTAAAATCGCTATATCAACATGAAAAACTATCACTAAAAGCATTTAGTGGGTGTCTTAAATAATGCTTGATTTCAAATTTAAGTTATTGATTGCTTATGCCTGCTACTCTGTTTTCACCCTGGGTTCCATCTTATATACCAGGTACAAGGGTGGGCACTGCTGGGGATTTGGTGGACAGCGCACACAAGCAGGTAATGATGATCTACTAGGACTCATTTTCGAGAGCAGCAATGCAACTGAACTGTAACAGCCCCTCCAGGGGCTCCTCCCCAACTTGCTCCAGTGACATTGTCAGCTAGAACTGGAAGAGACAATCTGTCACCTGTTTTCTCCTGCTTCCCTTGAAATATGGTAGTTGTTATGGTTTGTGTCTAGATGTCCCTCCAAAGCCTCATGCAGTCATGGACTGGAGCTTCTAGAGTTTGTGATTGATTCATGGTGTAATGCTGGGATTAAGGGTGTGGGTGCTAAACCTGCCCTGTGGTGGATAGTCTGCATACAACATAAAGGACTGAAAGAGGCTAGCCTCTTCCTATCCCTCTCCTCTCTTTTGTTGCTTTTTCTGTCTTTCAACTTGAAGAACTATTGTCCCTCTGCCATGTGCCACCTTGACTTGGAGGCAGGAAATTATGGACTGAAACCTCTACAAACTGTGAGCTAAATAAACTTTTCCCATTTAACTTTGGGTGTTGGTTTTGGGGTAATTTATCTCAGCAAGGAGAAAAGTAACTAAGACAGAATTTGGTATCAGGAATAGGGATCTTGGTATGATTGTACCTGACCATGTGGTTGAGAAGCCTTTGAGAACAGGTTGTGTAAAGAGATTGGAAAGGTTCAGAGATGCCAACTGAAAAAGTACAGCTGTAATGCCTTAGGCTGTTCTGTATGAGAAATTTTGGTCAGAGCCCAGAATACTAGAAGGCTCATAGAAATCCTGCCAGTAAAGACCAGGTTCAGGAGGTTTCTGCAGAGAAGAAGGACTTCATTGGCTGTTGGACTCCAGGTGATGTAAGTTATGGCTTGGCAGAAAATTTGCCTGCATTTTGCTGTGTCCAGAGACTCTGCTCGAGACTGAAATTAAGGACAGTAGACTAATTAATCAGGCAGAAGAAATTTCAAGGTAGTCCAATGTTGAGGCTGTGGTATGGTTGCTGTTGGGGGCTTTCAGCCAGATCTATGTTGAGAATCAAGTACAAAGAGGCCAGCAGAATGATTTAAAATGTGAATCTGGCCAGAAAGAAGCTCCTGTAAAGCTGTAGACTACAAAGATAGAGCTGAGAAGATCTTGATTGATAAGAAGGAATAGGAGAATATAAAAGATGACCTGAGGACATCACAAAAAGTAGCAGGACTCCAACCTCAATACTGCAAGAGTGAAAGACTTTGCTTTGAGAAGAAAGCTGCAGACCAACATGTTCCAGAATGGCTGCAGCCTAGAGAACTTGTTCCTCAGAATTGGATTCAGAGTTCCCAGTGATCCAGGCACTTGACCCTTACAGCTGAGAAGTGGGGGAAGCCTGGCTACTGCTCTATCTGGCAGCAGACTTTGACAACATCCACATGGAGCTAGTTTTAGGTGTATGCATGATGGAAGAGTTGTGGGTTCAGGAAGGCTTCTACCCAGATTTGTAAAGGGGTTCACAGCTAAGAGTTTGCCCTACATCTCACAGGAGACTTGGGACTTGTACTTTTCAGCAATGCTAAAATTGTTAGGAGTTTGAAAACTCTTGGAAATGGACTAAATGCATTTGGTATAAAGGGTTGTGCATAAGTCCTTGAGGAGTCATGAGCAGAATGTTATTGTCTGTCTCTGAATGTCCTCCTGAAGCCTCATGTAGTCATGAAGGTGGGCTTTTAGAGTTTGAGATTAATTCATGGTTTAATGCTAGGATAAAGGATGTGAGTGTTACACCTGTCCTAGGGCAGGTACCCTGCATACAATATGAGGGACTGAAAGAGGTTTGCTCTTCCTCCTCTCCTGTTACTTTGACTGTCTTCTTCATGAACTATTGCATCTCTGCCATGTTCCATCCTGCCTTGGAGTTAGCTGACTTAAATCTCTACAACCCTCTATGAACTCTTAACTTTGGGTACTGGTTATTTTGTCTCAGCAATGACAGAAAAGTAACTAAGTTAGTACTTTAACTTACGTAGACAACATCTTTGCAGTTCTGTAGGTATAATAAGACTCATCAAAACTAAATTAGCTTGATTTGAGCTAATTTCTCTTTGCAAAATTCAAAACTAACTTTCTTCTTTTTTCCTGTGGTATTGGGATTTGAAACCAGGGCTTTGCACATGTGAGGCAAGTGCTCTACAAATAATCTTCCTGTCCAAAGTTTCTGAGCACAGATCAATAAGACATAAAGTCAAGAAAAAGAAAAAAAAATAGGGATCACAGAAATAGGCTGACTTTGAAGCTGCTTTTCTCATACCTGTTCTTCAGGAACTTGAGAGACATACAGTTGTTTATCCATAGCCACAGGTTCCATATCCACAGGATTTAGCCAAACCTGACTTGAAAGTATTTTTTAAAACTTGCACCTGTACTCAACATATGCAGACCTTTCTTTTCATTTGCCCTTATTCCCTAAACAGCATAGTGTAACAATTATTTACACAGCATGTACATAGGTCCTCACCTAGAGATGATTTTCAGTGTTGCATGGAAAATGTGCATAGGTTTGATGCTGACATGATGCCACTGCACGTAAGGGACTTCAGCATCCACAGATTTTTTTGCCTGCATGAAGGCCCTGAAATTCATCCCCTTTGAACACCAAAGGACATGTGCCCATGAAGTTATAGTGCACTGACTCCTAAACACTTCTTACACATTTACCAAGTAAAATTGTGAGATAGAGATTCCCAGGAAAGGGAAGGAGTTCTTCATCTTTAAAGTAGCGCAGTGAAGCTGGACATGGTGGCACATAACTGGAATCCCACTACTCAGGAGGCTGAGCAAGAGGGTTACTGTGATGTCAAGACCAGCCTGGGTTACATAGCGAGTTTAAGGCCAGCCTGAACTACATAGTGAGACGCTGTCTCAAAAAACAAACAAACAAAACAAAAGTACCAAGCATACAGAAACAAATCCTAGTTCATCTTAAAGGAATCTGAAATACATACAGACATATTAATCACATCCATGATGGACCATAAGTCACCTTTGGCCCCGTGTAATCTAAAGCTCCTGAAAGTTATTATTTAGTGCAAAATGATTACCCATTTCTGAATCCAAGTTCAAACTTTAAGAAAAATATTAATACTCACAGATACTTCCTGATGCTCTAGATTTATTGTGACAGTGAAAAAACTTCATCCTTTTTACCCATGCCTGGGAATGTCCTTTTTTCCCATGCCTGGGAATGTCCTTTTTACCCACGCCTGGGAATGGCACCATACAGAGCCATAGCATCCCAGTGCCTGCCATCTTTGCATTCTGCTTTCTGATGTCCCTTACAAATGGCTTCTGAGTGACAGAATGGTTCCCCTCATTCAGTGTCCATGAGGGACCTGGGTCAGAAATTCTTGCATTATCAGTAAGTCAAGGTGATGCAGTCCACATGCGTTAAGAACATGACACGTCATCTCCACATTGAAACCCTCCACTTTCTCTGCCCGGAAACAGAGGAAACACAGACAGGAACTGCTTCTGCAGAGCTAATCACAAGCCCTGGCTCTTCTGAAATTGACTCTGAAAGCAGGAGATGGCTTCGTCATGGGAATGCAAGTCAGGTAGGAAACATTCTCTCGCCAATGCACATTTCTTGCTTTTGATCCCTCCAGTTAGGGAAATGTATTAGTTTTTCCCCTCAGCTCTCTCATTCCCCTCAGTGGCACAGCACCTGCCTGGCAAGCTCATGGCTCAGAGTTTGATTCCTTGTACAAACAAACAAACAACAACAAAATGAGGACATATGTTCTCATTCTGAACATATGTAAGTCCTTACAATGTGCAAGGTGTCTGTGACAATCTCACAGTAACCACTGGAATTGTTTTATCATTTATCAAGCTCTTGCCTAGTTATTCTATACCAGATCCCTATAATAAACCCAACAAGAGAAGTGAGGTGAATATTTCAAATCCTCTCTTACTAAAGAGTAAATTGACAGTGGAAGAAATGGCTGGCTAGCTGCCAAGTCTTTCCTTCCTCTTAAATGAACATGAATTGATTTTTGCTCTGCTACAAGACTGTTTCCCAGCCTCCTCTGGCTGGAGGTATAGCTGTATTGATCAATGCGATATAAGCTGAAGGACTGTGAGTGGCTCCTGGGAAGTCTGCTTAAAGAAAGAGATGTGCCATTTCCTTGGTCAGCTTTTCCCTGCATCTAGCCTTCTAGAACAGCGCTGTGATGGTGGGAATGCGGCAGCCATGGTGAGAACAAGGCTAATCCCATAGTAACTTGGTGGACCATGATACCTAACACCTTGAAAGTGGCTGCTTCTGGACTTCTCTTACAATAGAGCAAGAAATCGCTATTTTGTTTTTATAATTTCTGTCTTGTTTTATGCAGCTAAACCCCATCCTACTGCAAAAGTGTGACTTGCCTGAGTTTATGCAAACTGCAGTTGGCCAAGGGCAGAACAGCAAGTGATAACACAACTTTTACTCTCTTAGGCACAATCTCAGCAGAAATTGTATCTCAGTTTATAAAGACACCAAATCCTTTCTGATTTTTACTTTCACACTCAAATACTCACCAAAAAGAAGCCTATCTCCAGGAGGCTTTCTCCCTCCCTTTCTCCTTTTAAGATGTTTTTGCATCTCTTAGGCAAAGGGCTCAGCTCTGACTAGATGATTGCACTTGCTCCCTTGGATTTAATTAGCATTGCTAATGTGAGTATTTTTAAATTTACACTCCCCCCCTAGAAGATCCTCCCAATGGACATAACAGTGGTCATGTAACTCTGGCCAAATCACTTAACTTCTCTGTGTCTCAGTTACCACATCTGTAAAATGGGGATAACAACTATATCAGTCTCACGGAGTCTTTGTGAGAAACAGATTATTTTGTATAAATAAAAGATGTGGAACAGTATCTGAATCACAGCCAGTATTACTACCATTTTTCATTCTAACTAATATTTCATAGGCAGCTCAAATTCATGAAAGTGAAATATTGTTTCTCTTAGTCACTGGACAGTAACAGTAAATATGTTATTTAATTGCAATTACACCTGTTGTTTCCTATGCCTGGGCTAATTGTGTTACAGTTGCATGGCAGTTTCTTCTGTACCAAAGCACCCTGCACCCCTTTCTCCTTTTTTTTTTTAAAAAAAAAATTCAGAGAATGGAACTCATGACCTTCAGCTTGCCAGGCAGGTGCTGTGCCACTGAGCAATATCCCCAGTCCCTTATTCTCTTATAACAGAACCCAAATGGTACTTGGAAAATAGAAATTGTTCCCTCTCCTCCAGAAGGCCATCTTCCTAGAGCTGACCTCACCCAGCTGGAAAGGGTGGATCTTTGAACCATGATTGGTTGAAGAGTGGTTAAGCCTCCTAAAATCTGACCAATGAGATCTTCAAGGGACATATGTAGGTAGTGGGGCATCTAAGAATGACTTCCCTGCCCACAGAGAGACAGTCCCAATTCTGCCCTCTGTTTGTTATGGTGTTAGGATGTGAGGCCTGAACTATCCATGCCATACTTTGGCATCCTACGGCTGGAGTCCTGAAACAAAGGAGAGGAGAGTGGAGAATCGTGGGGTAATGGAATGAGGTCTGGTACCTGCCTCACAGATGAATCTACTGTGAGACAATGCATGACTTCATTTACACCAACAAGCATAAGGACTTTTGTTACCCACAACCAGAATTACTCTAAGTGACCTGTCTGTGCTCCATTGTTCACCTCAGAAGGCAAAGACACCATTCACAACACACACGAAGTGCTCATTGAACACTGTTTGGATGAACAAATGAGTATTTCTTAGAAAGTGAGGGGACAAACTCTGGCTTGGGTGTACATGGTATTTCCCATCTCTTGGAATGTCCACAGTTAGGGCAGTCGGTAGTGGTCAAGAGTCCTCCTGCATTAACTTCTGTGGCTATAGGGGGCGCTGCAGAGCAGGAGCCAGCATCTACCTGCAAGCCACAGGCAAAAACATTGAATGCTAGCAGCGTTTTTCACGTGTAAGGAAAAACCCAAAGTTTTCATGTTTCTTTTAAAAGTCGCCTTGGTTTTAAGGGTCATCCAAAGTTTGAATAAACTGAGGTTTTCTCCTTCAACATGATCACTACCTTTTCACACCAATTTGTCTGTTACATGACAAAGGAACTTGCTGGCTTTCATCATTTGATCCAGCATTGAAAAGTGACATCATGAACTAAATTCCATTTGTATACAGCAGCATAAAAATACCATAACCTATATGTCCAATTATAAGGGGTTGATTAAATAAAGGAACAACCATCTGATCGATGCATGTCTATGTGGTCATTAAAAATGCTGACAGACAGTTCCAGTTATTAACATAAAAATCTAGCATGATTTGTTGTTTAATGGAAAGTAAGACTGTCAAATGTTGTGAGAGGTCTAATTTTATCTTTTTAAAAAGAGTAGTTTATTTATCTACATATATATCTGTCTTTGTGATAAAGGGTTTGGAAGATGAAACAGTGAAAAAAGATTCTTTTGGGGTGATAAAATTACAAGTGATCTTGAGTCTCTTTTTTCCAAATGCTTTTTTTGGGGGGGGGTAGATAGAGGGTAGATTTAATACCATCTTTGCAACAAATAGCCATGTATCACATCTCAGTAGCCACCCTTTTACATGGCGAAAGCAAGAGAGCCTTTCTCTGAAGTCATAAGGAATGAATATATGTAAAGTATTTAATAGTGTCTGTACTTTATATTATAATTAATATATTGTCAGTATTATAATGCAGATTAAGTATTTCTTTTCTGACATTCCAGGGTCCAGAAGTGTCTTGGATTTTGAAAATCTGCATATATATAATAAATGTCTCAGTGATGGTGCCCAAGTCCAAACACAAAATTCAGTTGTGTTGCATATACACCTTATACCAATAATCTGAAGATAACTATACCATAATCTGAAGATAATGCTTTTAAATTATTTTGTGAATGGAGGGGAATTTCATGGTATGTAATTTTCTACTTGTGGTATCAACTCAAAAGAGCTTTAGGTTTTGGGACATTTTGGATTTCAGATTAAGGATACTCAAAGTATACACATCTTGCTTTATGTTAAATTCTAACAGACCTACAAATGCTACTTGACAGAACGTATGAGGGTGCCCAGAACAAAGGAATTACTGATAACTTTGATAACTGGTACACTTATTCGACCAGAGCTATCCCTGAAGTATGTGTGATTCAGAATCAAAAAAAAAAAAGATTGTGGAGGGGACTGATGTGACCCCCAGAGGCTATGACACATTTCTTCTTTTTAACTTGTGGAATAATAATAATATAGGGTTCTGCATTACCTGAGATAGTACACTTAAATGCTAAACACAGCTGCTGGCCACAGTTAAGAGTCCAACCAATATCAGTATTATAAACCCATCACAAAAATTAGGTTCTAATGTAATTGCTTTGGTGTTCTACCAGTTACAATGCTTACCTGGAGAATTTCTTATATTTTAAAATAGAGCTGGAGAAACCATTTAAAGAGACACTAGAAGAATGAACTGTAATGGTTGCTGAGTTTTAAAAACATTACAACTTTTCTGAATACGTCTTGAAAGGAGTTAAACTCCTATCTTAAAAAAAAGGAAGGTAAAAATAAGGAAGGGCTTAGAGAAGGAAACGTCATAAAATAAATCCAAGCTTAAGTGGATGGTAAATTCATCTTTTTCCTTTAGGATTTAATTTACATGAAAGTAGCAATCTAATGAAAAATGGAAATATAGTATTTATAAGCTAAGAAAAACAACAGAGCCCATTAGCTGGTCTAATAGGACATATTACAATTAATTTTTACCTGGGGAAAATAAAAATAATTTGTAATTTAATCTCACAGTTAAGTTGACTAGAAAAGGCAAAGACTAATTCAAATACATTCACAATCATGCGATGCACAAAGAAGCCACTTTTGAAGACTTCAAAGGTTTCTGAGGCTTTTATTTAAATGGAAATTGTCTGAGATCTGGTGTAGATCCACTAAACAGAAAGAAATTAGGCACTATAAAATCAATATTTTCATAGGCTTTCCAAAAGCATTTAATATTTGTTGAATTATTCTTCTTGAAACACAGAAAATAATTTCTAGATCTATTCCTTGGCTTTTTACTAGCAGAGAAGAAAATTTTTCTTGGCCATTCAAACCAGCTCAAATGCAAATGTAATTACTCCCCTTGATACATATACAATGCCAGATGCCCTTACAGAAATTGGTTAGTTCAAGATTCAAGCCAGGAAGACGAGTTAGACCAAAAGAACCCTTGTTTGCAAATGGAAACACTCTGGTCAGAAAATTTAAGTCTGTGACACTCAGATAGAACCTCAAAGTCAGAAGCGGAAACTGGAACTTTTCTCTGTAATTATCTGTAGAACTCAGCAATGTTTATCTACCGGGAGAGAAACAGTAGCTGTCCATTCTGAGCTATTTCTCAGCTCACCAAGAAAGCAGTAACTGAACTTCTAAGATAAAATATGAAAGGAAGTGGTTTAGAGGGGAAAAGAAATCTATATTCACTACTTTAACAAAAGATGGCTTCTCCAACCGACTTCCTTCTATGAATTCAATTCAGCAAGTGTATGTGCAGTGTATGCTACGTATCCAACTTTGTGGATTGGATGGAAATGAATCCTGGCCCTTCATAGGTACTTGCAAACTGTGGGACACACACACACACACACACACACACACACACACACAAATTATACACAGGCCCAAGCGAGATATGGAGGGAGAATTCTCAAATTTTCTTAAAGATCTTGCAGAAATTTTAGAACTATTTCTCAACCATACTGCACCATTGTATTTCCTATAAAGTATGCACAATTTTATTTTTAAAAAATAAAGTAGCTCTTATTTTACTATCTTCTGTGGAACCAAAAGAAGGCAAATCAGTGTTGTCTTTGTAGCATCAATGTGGTTCTTCTTTTCACGAATGATTCATTCTGCAAAAGTTAAAGCAATTTTTTATGCCAGTTTGCATGAATTAAGCTTTAAGATTCTGACAGATTTAATTGATGCAGTGTACATTCTTCTTTCTCCTTTTGAGAGTGGCCAAGAAGGAGAAACAGCTAGAAATAAACATTATATTATGGTCTTAAAAAATCCTTCTTTATCTAATTGCCAATAACTGCTACATATGGCTGCTTGTCAAAAGATTCAGTGATACAATGGTGCATTTTAACAGTGCTCATACAAGACAACTTGTCCATAAAACTGGCAATAATACTTTTATATGTAGTACTCTGATGATAACAGCCACTAGAATCTGTCCAGGATACACAGTTATTGCACAATGAAAATGAAAAGTAACTAAGTAGTTACATCTGCAATTTAATTGGGGCTGGAAAGAGAAAAGAATATCCTCATTCCATTTTTGAGAATAGGACCTTACCAAAAAGCATTGGTAAGGATCAGATCGACTTTAACAATCTAATGTTTAAAAGTCTGTAGGTAATTCTGTGTTCTTTCTAATTTTTTGGAGTCTGGCTGGGTGGGAGATGGTGATGAATAGATCCATCTGCCATTACCATGGTGAGATTATGTCTCTGTTCTACATTTATCCCATGGTACAAAACTGTTGTTAATATATTTGTTAATACCATGTTTTCTTTCTGATTTTTGTCTTACTATATGTGGCTGCACGTTAAGAGTAACACCTTGGCATGCTGAGGAAAAATAAAAGCACAGAAGAAGAAGAAGAAGAGAAGTTGTCTTCATTTTCATGACATTCAGGAAAGTAAAACAAATTTTTATTTAAAGTCTCACAAAATTGAGACTTTCTATAACTGGAAATTTTGCCGAAAGCTCCGAAACAGTGACACAAAACAGTAACAACCAAATATCTAACTCATATTACATTCCATATTGTCAAACAAATATTTCATGACAAAGTAGCACACAAACATAAAGGCACAAGGAACATTCTACACATGAAGAAGATTCTAGAAAATGCTGTTGTTGACAAGCAACAACAGGATTTACTGAACACAGCTCTGACTTCACAAGGACCAGGAACTCAAACAGAAGAGAAGTTGTATTTTTTTTTGTACATTTCCTCATTTGTAGTCAAATGTTACAAAATGGGGGAGAGGAATGAAAGAAATTATTACATATACAGAAATTCAGAAAAAAATAGGTCGAGCTTAGAATGTAATCATGTTATAAGAAAGCTAATATTTCAAATACTAGAAACTATTATATTTTAGGGTAAAATGTACTTCTGTAATAAATGGTAAATTTAGAAACAGACTTAGGAATGATTTGTTAAAATTATTCCCAGACCATAAAATAAAAGAAAAATATCTCCCTAGGTAATTATTACACAGCATTAGGTGAAACATTACACTCCTTAACCATTATCCTTGATCCTGGAAGTTCAATATTAGATTAGTAAATCCCCTAAGTGTTAGAACAATAGTAAGGGAAGCTACACACATGTTCCTCCGTAAACATTTTCAAGGCACAATCTAAATAGTGACATTTATCTTTATATCCTCTATAACTTGTCATTTTAGCTCAAGGTAAATGTTACATTTCTATGTAGCATTTGATGCCAGTTCAGATAAGAATTGCACACTTTGATTTTATTTTTCAAACTACTATTCCTTGAGCAAATGTGAGATAAAAAGCTTTAATTTTTGATACTTTAAGACACAAGTAACATCAACATTATTTTTAAAATGAAATGAATCCTAATGATAATTAATCTGCTTTAGATACTATAACCAACATGCCAGAATTTACCAAGAAAGGTAACCTGGTAGGCAGGCACAATAATATTCTCTTCACATGACTACTCTCAGAGGCCACCCCTTCCCAGCCACATAAGATGTGACACTACTAAAATATCTGTGGCCATGAAATAGGTGAAAATCACAAAAAAATCACTGATATTTTCTTCACTTTAGTGCCAATATGGGAAAAACAGATAAAAGAAGTTATACTGCTCTGGCTTGAAGTCTTAAATGAAATTAACTTCGATTAAAGTAGTGGTGGCCTTATGTCATTCAGGGGATATAATTACATTCAATGCCATTAACCAGTGTGGAAAGCACCATCTATTTACCTACACACAATTAATAAAGTATAAAGGTGAATTGTAGTACAATCAATGTGTTAAAACTTTAAGGCCTAAACAAGGCAAACACTCTATCAGCCTGGCCAGTCACTACATTAAAAAAAAAAAAAATCAGGACACAAGTGTATCCAGGTTTAGGTTTATTAGGTGAGTGGGCAGAATATGTGACATACGGCGATCCCGAGAAGTGTGGCACGTACAGCAACAGGAATACATCACTATTACTGCATGTACAGTGTCTCCAGGTGCTCTGAAATCATTCATCTATGCCATAGGCTTTCAGCCAGGGATAATTTTGCCTCCCGTGAGATGTGCGGCTGATATCTAGAGATCCTGATTTTTGTAGGTGGAAGGAGGTATTATTATTATTGGCATCTACTGGGTAAAGGCCAAGGGGCTGCTAAACACTCTATAACACACAGGGCGGCCTCCCATAATCAAGCATCGGTTGCACTTAAGTGGCTAAATCCTCTCCGTATCTGAGAACACAGACTAGGGAGGAGCAGGACCTAGCTGAATAAGTTGTGCATTTACCTCTTCTGTGTGTTGTTAGGTGGTTACTCGCTCAGCACCTGAATGACAGTTTGTAATCAATAGCCTCAGTATGTGGAACAGAGACTGGGCTTCTTATAGTTCACAGCCATTCTGCATGTGTGATTTATCTTGGTTGAATTACAACACAAACTGATTGTTTTGAAAAGCAAATGCCTTGCCTGGTTTTAATGTTCCTAGTTTATTAGCTATGGATTCCACTTCAGGAAATCCCTAATTAATAGAGCCAAGCAATTAATTGATTCCACATGTAAAAACCTGAAGTATTTATATATACACAATGTTAAAATCTCTCCCATCAGAATTTCTCCTTCATTGAAATTCCACGAGATTGCTAAGCACCCAGCTCATTTTTCTACATTTTTTCATTTATAAAATTTTCAACTCTTCCTCCTCCTATTTTATGAATACTTCATACCAGGCACTATGTGCGTCTGTTGATAGGAGTTTTACACTCACAGTAATGCTAGTTGATGAGAGCTACATATTACTTTTTTGTTATCTTTCAAAATCAAGAAATCTGGAGATAGGAAGCAAACTGCAAATAAACATCTGACCACAGCATTCATAAGTGTGAATCAAATATAAATTGATTTAATGCAATAACAAGCAGTAAGGAAAAAAGGCCAGGAGGGGATGAGTAGCTCTTATAATGTCGGGTGTAATTCTCGCCGCTGTTCACTGAGCGCTTACTGTGTGCTTGGGTCAAGGCCAAGTGCTTTATATTATAATCTTGTTAAACCTGCCACCCACCCAGTATGTAGGTGTTGTCAGATTCAGCATTTCACAGATGCAGAAACCGAGATTTAGGCAGATGAGGGGTACACAGCCAGCAGTAGGCACAGTTGAGATCTGTGTCCCATTCTGTCATACTTCAGAGTTGGACACACAGTGACCCTTGTTTCAAATCTGGCCCACTGCCTTTTTCGGTAAGTAAAGTTTTACTGGAACACAGCCATGCTCATTTGTTTCTGTATTGCTTATGAGCACGTTTGCACTACCACAGCAGGGCTGAGTCAGAGACCATATGGTGAGAGCTTAAAGCACTTACTCTCTGGCCCTTCACAGCGAAAGCTTGAAACACCTGTCTAAAGCCTTTCCTCTGTCAGGAGCGTCAACTTGACATTGTGCTCCTAGCTAAGGAGCTTCGTTTCATTTCAGTGTGATCCTCAGTTCCTAGTTTACAGCAATCTTATCCTCCACTTCTTTTTAAAATGTAATTGAATTGATTTAACTGATACATAAAAAACTACATTATTAATGGGCACCTGGTTTGATACATGCGTGCTTTCCATGATGTTTAAATCAGGGTAATAGATCTGCCTCCATAAACTTATCATTTTCTCACTGTGCAAACATCCGCGCTCCCTTCTTCTCTAGCTTGCTGAAATGTACAGTGCGTTGATGGCACCTAGTCGCCACGCTGCACCGTCGCACACCAGAACTTCTTGCTCCTGCCTAACTATAACTTAACGCCAACTGATTCACAGTTCCTCAATTTTCTCCCCCCTTCTCTCTCCAGCCTCTGGTAATACCTTTCCTTTCAGAAACACTTTAGCTGCATGATGCTGGTGTTATACAGTGAGATGTATTAAATCTGATTTCCACGTGGCCAGAAATTATTAGAAAACAAAATGAAGGCAAAAAACAGTTACTGATCTATAAGCAACGAGTGAGTGCAAGACACCCAAAATGAACAAAACAATGTCTTAACCTCAAGGAGATTAACAGATGAGTAGAGGAAACAGGCACACACAACTTCCCACGAGCTGCTTGAGGTCCTACAGGACCTCAGGGAGCCGAGCAGCTTTTCCCAAGCTAGCCAAGGGCCCCAAATGGAAGAAATATGAAAAACAGTTTTTTTTTTTTTAAAGAAAGTCTCCATTATATGAAAGCCAAGGATAGAATGACATCCAATTGGTTCAACAAATAAAATGCATTATTTGATGGATAGAATAGCAGAGCTAAAAGGGGTTTATAAGTTCAGCCCCTTTGGTTCATTGACAAGAAAACCAAAGCATGTGTAAGGGCCCTGTGATGCTAGGAGACGAAGCTGCCAATGGTGCCCAGCAGCAGAGCGTTCATAGGTGCTGCCGAGGCTGCCGCAACACTGACGGGCAGAGTGCTGGAGTCAGACGTGGGCAGTTACTGAACCCCTCTGAGCCTTGGTTTCCTCATCTGCAAAACGAGGATCCTATATTCAGAGCCCAGTGTGACCACTATGTGAATTAACTCACGCACACTGTGCAGAACACTCCCTGGCTCGCAAGGATGGGCCTTTGCTGTTAAGAAAATTAAAAGTGAGTCCTAGAGGGGAAGGAGGCAGGTGTCGCCTGGTGGCAGAGCACTTGCCTAGCATGCGTGAGGTCCTGGGGTCCTTCCCCAGCAAAGAGGGGGGAAAGCAAGACATGGAAGTGAATTAAAGCCCGGGATGTTAGGAGGGGCCAGGCTCTCACTACCCTCATAACCATCTCCGGCAACCTGGACCCTGTCTGCCTCCCTGGACCCTCTGTGGCCTTTCCTTAGGGAGGGCGTCCTGTCTCATCCAGGCTTCGACCTAGCTTTGTTTCACATGGAGAGGGAGCATCCGTCGGACTCCTTTTCCTCTCTGATCCTACTGTGACCACCTCTAGCTGGGCTCTGGCTGGCCCTCCACACCTGGATGATTGAAACTCATCAGCCCCACCCCGTGCAGCTCTCTTCCACCCATTCCCTGTCCAGCTCCGTGGCCAAGGCTGCTCTGCGACTCCAGCACACCTGCCTACCCTGTCTCTCTTCCCCGCTGAACGTTCTGCCACTGACTTATTATGCAGCTTGTCACCTTGAGTCCAGACACATCTGTCTGAGACTCAACTCCTGTCACCTCACCTGATGTTATTTCTAACATCTTTTTAATACAGTCTGGAATTAAGAGACCTGATTTCAAATCCTGACCTCAACACTTGGGACCCGGGAGGCTCAGAACACTGTTGGATCTCTCTAAGCCTCAGTCTCTCTGCCAATCTTGCAAAGATGAAATTAGTAACTGGCACAGAGTTTGGCACACAGTAAGCAAGAAGCGCCAGTGTACTCACTCCTCCTCCCTCCTTCTGCCTGTGTTCATGGTGTATTCTGTTCACTTTGGATGTCTTCCCTCCTGGATCTCACCAGTCTAATCTGGCTACTCACAGAAAGCTTCCTACGGGTGTAAACCCACACTGACCTCTTGCTTTGGTGAGCTCACTTGTGTTTGGCACTACCCAATATCGTCCTTAATAAGATTAAGGTAGAGATCTGTTAGGGGGTCAGGGATGCTGTTGAAATCCCGCAAAGCACAGGATGCCTCTTTCCAAAACTAAAGAACTGTCTGACGTAACATGCCAACAGTCCTGAGGCTGACATACCCTGACCCGCACTGTCCCATGTCTTGAGATTACAAGGTAAAGGGAAACTCCAACCCTGGTATATGGTTCAGTCACACAACTTTTAATAGAACATTGCTGATTGCTGAATTGACTAAAGCACATTTAAGATCAATATATAATATTCCAATTTGCCTTCATAGCACTGTTAATCACAAATCACTGAATTAATACATCTTACTGGAGTGGGAACACTTCTTGTCAGTTACTGTGCTATAGTTTGGGCTGAGAATATTTGCTAGGATGAAACATTCATAAAGGAGTCTCATTGTTCTGTGTTTCTGTATTCTCATAGGTGGGAATATATCCAACCAACAGAGTATAACACTTTCTATCAGAGGATTCTGATGCAGCATGTTAATTTCCTGTAGGACATTAGTTGCTGGTTGTACTCTGACAAGAGGAAACAAAAACCAATGGAGAAGTACGCGACAAGAACCAGATGAGATGGCACATAGCCACAGTCCCAGCTACTCGGCTGAGCACAGAGATGCCTTGAACTAGGCGTTCAAGGCCAGCTGGGGCAACATAGCAAGGCTCTGTCTTAAAAATACTCTGTCCTTGGAGATTTGCAAGGCACACAGGCAAAGAGAGGGCCCAGAGATGAAAACAATCCACTTAACTTCGTCTAGCTCCACTTTCTACGGTAGTTCCAGTTTGAAAATTTCACATCTATTTCCATCTCATGAGAAATAACAGTGTTATAGGGAAATCCGGCCACTCACAGGATGTCTCTTTCCAAAACTTAACATGTTGGAAAATATTTCACTGAATTTGACAAAGACTTCAACATTGAAATTTAGAACAAAGTTTCTCACACTGTCATCCAAGCTGCTTTGGGACATTTGCAAAGAAGCCTAAGACAGTCTCTCCTTAACTGTACAAGACCTTGATAGGAAGAGCCAGGCTTCTGCTGGCCTCTGTTGCAACAGGATTTGAATCTGCCCAGACCTTATTTCCATTCAACGTCTAAAAGACAAATGTGAGAATCTGTCTTTTCTACCATATTTCTTTGGCCTGGGTATAACGGCATATGACCTCGCATATTTAGACCCTTGGCCACAAACTACTGTCTTTTCACAAGCAATGAGGTTAATTTAAACTTTTATGGGACAGGAGAAAAGAAAAACATCCCCACCATGATCCTGATTATCTATGAGGAAGTGAAGTAAGAAAGCAGGCAAAGGACCAAGGGAGAACATGAACTCTGTACTGTTTTTCCTACTATTTTCAGTCTAATCTAATCCCTAAACCTTAATTTTGCTTATTCCTAAATTCTGGACCCTGTTGGTCATGTTAAAAGTTCTGTGATATCTGTGGATTTTGCTGAGCAGCACAGGAGAAGCATTCTGAAGAGGATCTGTATTTCTTAGAAGCCCTCAGCCCAACCTCTCCTTTAAATTGTGTGGCCTTTGTCTTTGGGACAGGGAACCGTCCATCAGTGAGGGACTTCAGGGTACGGAACAGCCTTCAGTAGACTGCCAGGGTTCTGTGACTGGCACAGGCAGAAAATGGCTCAGGCAGGGCACAGAGTGAGCACATGCACAGCTGGAGGCAGTGTAGCAGCAACGACACCATCTGTTCCTGTTGCTCAGGGGGTCCCTCTGCGCTTTCACCTTGAGTCAAAACAGCTTTCATCCTCTTGGTCCTGTGAGTCACACAGCCTGTTCAGTCCCCCAGCCTGGCCACAAAAAACAGACTCGAGAATAGCACGAGAAACTAGGAACTCGTCTAGTGCTCCTGAAACATACAAGCCAGCACCATGGATAGAAAAAGCACAGAACCCCTGTGTTATTTTTGAAAGATCTCCAAATGGCAGCTTCCTGAAAGCTCTCAGGACCCTGGGGAAAACCAGCCTGGCCTTCCTATCCTTTCCCTTTTTGCAATAAAGAAAACAGAAGTGTGAGCCTGGGTGAGCGACTGTCTTAGGCGGGTTGGTGCTGAGGATGTTGGAACTGAAGCTGGAGACGCGGGTGCTTGGTTTTCCTAACACTCCCCCTGAGGCTGCTGATTCCTTCTCTCTCGTAAACACTGCCAGGAATCGCACTCTTAGGATTACGCAATAAACATAAGCATGTTTGCTTTCTCAAACCATGGTGAAAATCCTCCCAGCGAAATCTTGCTGTGACTGAGGCTATACTATTTTCCAAGTAAATATGTACCATTTCACTCATGGCTAATTATGTACTCGGAGCTAGTAAGGCACTCTGACCCATCCCTCACGTGCATGGTTTTGATGCTTAATGTAACTCCTGTTGAGTTCTTTATACTTATTTATAAACCAATGGCAAATCCCAGAGCCATCAGTAGTATTAGGAGGGGAACACAGAGACTATTCACCTGGTCCAACTTCATTTCAAGCAGCAGTCACTTTAAAAAGAGGTGATTATTAGCGTTGGCATGGGATTAAACATTCCTCTTAAAATAAATTTTGAATCTTAAAAAGCTATATTCCTACTCACTTATATATGGTGTCATGTAATTCTCTAACTAAAACATACATCTTGCCAAAACTATCTAGGATGCAACATACACACATGCATGTATCACACACACACACAGGCACAGATGCACGAATAACACAGAATTTACTTGGCTATACCTTTTTTATGTCACAAGCTACTCTATCTATCATCTTCACAGAATTAAAATGTGGCATATAATGTTCCCTGGAAGGGGGTGGTGTTCATAATCTAGAGATACAATAATCAGCCTGTCATGTATTTCGTGACATCCAGTGGGGTACGGCAGAGGGCCACTGTGAAACGGGTTCTGCCAAGTTGCAGGTCCCTGTGGCACTGCTCAGGGCAGCCCCCCATCCCCTCACCCAAGCTGGCCTCAGCCAGAGCAGCTTCCTTTTTGTCTGGTTCATGCATGGACATCTGTTAAGGTTCTCCTAAGTTTTCTTCTTCCACAGAATAGCTCTTGTTTTCTGTTAGGTACTTGTTGTCTTTGACTTTTCATTTCCTGAATACTGATACCACTTTTTGTATACAGTCACCTTTTTGCTTTCTAGAAATACTTGATCAATGAACTTAAGCACATAGCCCAAGTACTACAGACAGTGGGGACCCAATGGCCCACAGTAAGGATGGGAAGGGTCCCAGAGGCCACTGTGCCCAGTCTTACTTGCAAATGGCTCTTTCAGCTGCGGACACTCAAGCCTCATTTTTGGAATTCAGTTTTTCTTTGGGTAGTAGTGTTCTAGCCACAGGTTGCTTAATGGTGTATGAATAATTCATATCGCAGCTGACAGAAAACCGTGGCATCATATCTGTTCTAGATAGGAGGACTACAACAAGGCTTTGGGCACCAAAAAGATACACTATGTGTTCAGCCAGGAAGCGCAGAGCTCCTGCCTCGTGGCTTGTTTGACTTCACAAGTGCTGGTGAAGAGACCCGTCTGTCGGTGAGCTACTGAGATTTACAGAGCGCATTTCTTGATCGGCAAGGTGCCTGCTGCCAAGATCTGCCTCTGTGTATGTTCTTGCATTGCATGGCGGGGCTCAGCTAATCAGACCAGACAGTTTGCACATAAATAAACGTTAACTACACTATCTGCTGCCTATGTCAGACAAACACATGCCCATCAACAGAGTTGACTTTCAGGAAAGAACCTAACTCTGCTACATGCTCAGCCTGTCAGAGAAGGATGGTCTCTAATTGTGCGGCAGGTTTCATTCCTCAAATTATGCCAGGAAATGCTGGTGCCAGCTCTTTCTGTGAACACCTTTGGAATCTAGAGGCCTTCTACAGCACCGCTCTCAAGAATTCCAGCTAGTCAGTAATCAAGTCTAGTCAGCCTTTACTCCTTTCTTCCTCCCACCCTTTATTCCCCATTCTCAGAAGAATTTCATTTGAGTTTGCTTTCCCCTCTCTGTTTCTGTTCATGGACCTGGCACAGTGTTACCATGCTAAGGAGCTTGCATCACAAAGAGCCGGGACTTCATTAGAGGTGGTTATTGAACTTGAAATAACAGCGGAACTGAGGTAAGGAGAGCGGGGAGGGGAAGCAGAATGTTCCAGCCCTAAAAATGCAATGTAAAGAACAGGAACCCCCCCCACACACACACCCTGCCCCATGAGCCACTGCTAGGGTTACAGCTTGTTTAGAAGATAATTATTTGATTTTATAATTACTTTTGTGGGTTGCAAAATAATTACCATGCAGGCGCATCTCCATGTGCCAAAATAGCAGAGGTGATTGTTCTAAAAGTTCACACTGAAACAATAATGTAGTCAAGACAGTGAGCTCTGAGGTGGGGGTTAGAAAATCCATCCCCCTTTGTAAATCATGCCAGCCTGAAGCCCACATGGAGGTCAGGGTGGAGGCGGCAACCCTGAAGACACCCCAACTGAACTCAGGCCAGTACATTTTTTAGGTTCGTTTTCATTTTAAACCCACTCCTCTGAGCACACCAGGACCTCTAACAACCTTTTAACAACAGACTAAACCTTAAGCCATGTGTAGTGACACATGCCCAGAGTCCCAGCTACTCAGTAGGCTGAGGCAGGAATAGCTTGAGCCCAGCAGTTCCAGTCTGGACGATATAGCAAGACCTCATCTTAACAACAACTACAAAAGACCAAAGCTGCAATTTGCATGAATGACACAGATAAATGTTTGGATACTGGATAATCTATGGGATCCTGTAGAATGATAAGGTCAAATATAGTGCTAAAATGATCAGGAGTGGGATTACTTTGATGTAGCCAGTAGTATATGATAAATATTTTCTGTAAAAGCCCAGCAGTTGAGTAAATATCTTTTGTTTTTGCAGAGCTCTACGAAAATGACTCAACTCTGTGGCTGCAGCTTGAAAGCTGTCATAGATACTAGGTGACAGATAAGCAAGGCCGTGTTCCAGTAAAAGTGTATTTGTGAACACTGACGTGTGAGTTTCATGTAAGTGGTCTGTGTCATGCAATGATATTATTTTGATTTTATTTTCCAACCATCTGAACTTCTCAATCTTTGTAACCTTCTCAACCTTCTCACAGCCTACTGACCTCTGAGCTAGATGGGCGTCAGGCACCTCAGTAAAATCATTATCCAGCTGAAGACACTCAGGACAGAGGGGACTCAAGGACAGGTGGAGGGTGACAGAGATACATGGGCCTCCTGACTCTAACCAAACGCCCTCTTCCTCCGATGATCCACTTTCATTTTTCAATAGCATTGGCTATTTGCTTTTGGGAGTTCTTGGTTTTTTTCTGGTCTTCTTTTGTTTTGGCCCAGATTTTCCTGAGAGAATCATTTTCACCACCCCCCCCACTTCATTTATCATCTTAACAAGTTAAACTTCAGTGACCAAACTAATGAGTCTCTTCCTAGAGGTTCAGGAAGGAGGACAGTGACAAGCAGCTGAACTTGCATAGAGGGGGCAGGAGTCGGAGTCCGTGGGGGCCCCCTAGCCACAGCAGCATGAGCAGGTGACAGATATGAAGCTCCTGTGGTCACTCTGATGGTTTGAGCCCTCCTCTCTAAAATATTCACAGTGGCGAGTGTGACCTTAACATTGTTCTCATGACTGTAAGGGTATAAGAGACGGGAACTGTGAAATGCAATATAAATATATTTACGTAAGGTGTGTATGTTTTCCTCATATGGACTGAATTCTTTCTTTTCCTGGCCACCAAGAACCTTAAAAGTCCTCAGAGATGGCTAAAAATCTGAAATGCAGGTAATAAGTGTTAAAAAGGATGTAGAGAAATTGCACTTCCAGGTATGCACCGCTGGCAGGAAAGTAAATGCAACAGTGCAGTCATTCTGGAAAGTAGTCTGGTTGTTTCTCGAATGTTCAGACACAGAATTACCACATGGCCCAGCACTTTGACTCCTGGGTGTAGATGTCCAGTAGAAATGAAGACCTGGTCTGGTCTGAGGTAAGGTTTGCACATGCTCACTGTGGTATACTCATGATACCCTAAAGTGGAAACAACCCATGAATCCAGGAACCAATAAATGGATAAGAAAATGTGGTATGCCCATTCAACAGGATGAACATATATTCGGCTAAAAAGGAATGAAGATCTGATTGTGTTATACTATGAATGGAGCCTGATATCGTCATACCAAGTGAAAGAAGCGAGAACTAAGGGACCAAATGATTGTGTTATACTATGAATGGAGCCTGATATCGTCATACCAAGTGAAAGAAGCGAGAACTAAGGGACCAAATGTAACAGGATCCCACTTATACGACAGGTCCAGAACAGGAAAATCTATAGATACAAAAAGTAGATTCGTGACTGTCTGGGATGGGGACAGGTTACAGGAGGAATGGACACACTGGCTAAAGGGAACACAGGGATTTTTGGGAAAAAGTCAATAAAGTGTTTCAAAATTGCCTATGGTGTTGAATGCACAACACTGTGAATATACTAAGAGCTCTCAAATTATACCTTTAAATAAGAAAACTGTAGAGGCGTGTGAAGTATATTCCCAAAGAGCTGCTAAAAATATCACTGGAGGAATTTTGCACCCATTGTGGAGGAGGCCCCCACCCTTGAGCCCAGCAGGCTCAAGTGCTCAGGTCTGGTCTCTGCTCACTCCCCCAGGCTCCCTGCTCATCACACCCCAGCTTGGATGCTCGATTCCAGCCACAACGAGCCACTGTCTGGCATCCACTTTAATAAATAGGTATGGGTTTATGGGCTAGATCTATAATGAGTAAACTAACGAGTATATTCATTTATTGAACACACTTTGCTATGTGCCTAATACCTGAGCAATGTTCTAGGCACTGGAAATAAAGCATGGAAGGAGAGACAGAAGGACCCCTGAGGAAAGAGTCTACCCTTGATGCCTTCCTTGGGTCTCCTCACTCATCTCTGTAGTTCCTCTTTTTTCTGTCCACAGTGGACTGCTTCCTTCTTTGTCAGCCCGGTCTCATTCACGGACACAGGGTAGCTCAGGCACCCTCTCTTCCCACAAGGCCTCCCTGGCCACCTCTCCCAAGAGAGACCTCCACATTTGTGTCCCTGGCATTTTGGGCTTGCCTGTCCAAGCATCAACTCTCACTGGACTGTGAATTCCTCTTAGGACATCACACATCAAGTTCACTGTGGTCATTAATGTTTGATGCATGAATAAACCAATAACCATGTTCCATCCTTCTGGGCTTGGATATACAGACCCTGTACAGTGCTAGAGAAACCACCATCACATTCTTTCTCTCGTGAAGTTTAACATGTTCTCTGTTTTTTTCAACTGGGGTGAAAATCCCTGTAATTCATTTCTTTTCCAACACAACAACTGGATTCTTGCTTAGTTCCTGGTTCTCTCCCATAAAGCACTGCTACTCCTGGCCTCCTTGGACTTTCTTCCATTCCTTTGCAATCTGAGGGTTAAGGAGGTCACCTCTTCTTCCACCCTGGCTACCTTTCCTTTAACAGGTCTCATTTCTGTTCCCACTGTCATGACAACTGCCCACCTGGTGTGGATGTAGGGGCTAGCAAACAAGTGTTGATCCCCTTCCCCCACAAAGGTTTAGGCATATATCCTATGTTCATCTTTTCAGTGTGCTTTTACCTGGTATAGACATACGGGTCTATTTTCAGCTACAAATTTTACAAATATTGTAAACATTTCTTTTCCAAAACTAAGTGAATCATTACAAATGTGTGTAAAGTGTCAGAGATTCGAACAGAAAGGGAAAGTATTAGTAAAATTTTACAGGTGTTAAAGTTACACTAAAATCAACACCAGATGATTTTGAGTTGCTGCTGATTGAACGTGTACTGCATGTATTTTGAGTCTGTGACATAGTGGCAGAATCTCAGTCTTCTGACATTTATTGCTCAAGGTCAAGGGACACCTTTCCCTGAGCTCTTAGAGGTCCTGTCAGCTGGGTCCTTTCCTTTGCCTGGACTTTACCTCGCACTGCCAGCAACACATTACCAAGGTCACTAGAATCTGCTTCACAGCAGGTCGGGAGCAGGCAGCCTGCGTGATGACTTGTGGGGTTCATTCTTAGTCTGTCTGCTTTTGGATATGTGTACAGTCTTTCAAAATATATTTTTTAGTGTAACTTGACTGCATCACCTCTGCTTGCAAAAAATTGTGCTATATTTGGTGCATAAGGGATGAAATCCCTATTGGGCTTTCCCTGACCTTCCTTGAAATCAAGATATGAGCGATCACTTTTTCTGCCAACAGCTGTTCTTAGACACTTTTCAAACCTCTGAGCACAAATGTGTCTATCTTTTCATCTCCCTCTATTATTCTGCTATCATACTGATTTTTATTTTCCCAGTAGTTAGCGTGGCAAGCCAAAAACGCTTCACAAATACAGTGGCTCAGAAAAAATGGATCAAGTGCCCCATTTTATGTTTCCAGACTTTAAACTGTGTCCTTTTCCAACATACCCCACACATTTTCTGAACTTTCTCCATTTCCTGGACAAATCACACTTTTTTCACTTTTGGTTGGTCCCCCACCCATCCCTAACTGCTTACTGAAATGCATTTCTCTGGGAAAATTTGGGTTAAATCATAACCCCAGTGTCCCTGGGAAGTCTTCTTGCCTCCCTCACACAGTCAACAGCTTCTTCACATCACTCAGCATTTTGTTTTCTTTCTGCTCTCACAAAAATCCAAACTCTTCAAAGGTAAGAGCTGGTTGATGTGGAGCTTGGCATCTACCCTTCAGGCACAAACAAGCTGCAAACTTTATAAACGCAGGGAAATCTAACACCATCTTAGCTGAGCAGAATTGTGAGAGACCATGTTAGATCAGAATTCCCTTGGTCTGTGTGTCCTTTCCTAACATCCCGCCAAACTCTCATTTCTTTTTTCTCAAGGTGCTAGGGATGGAACTCAGGGCCTTGTGTATGCCAGGGGCAGACACTTTGCCACTGAGCCACACCCCAAGTCCTAAATCTCTCTCCATCTTTCTCCCTTAAGTAGTAACTGGATTTTTTTAAACTCTCTTGAGAAATAACTAGATCTCAGCTTGCCTAATTTCGTATTATTCATCTGACCAAGAAAATGCTTCATAATTAGCGATTTAGGTACGTACCTAAGTTCTTTTATCTACAACATAAAAGTATATATTTTAATTGTGAGCTAAAGAGAGTGGGGTGCTTTTATCTTGGACCCAATCCAAGGAATTTAATTACAGAAGATGGGAAGCAGCACAGTAGAGCAGGAGGAAACCCCCCTGGTGAAATTGGACTTGGTAGTAACAGTACAAATGATAGTAATCACAGCTAATATTTCTCAAGCACTTTCTCTTGCCAGGCATCATGCTAAATGCTCTGTATTAATTATCTCATTTCATCCTTACAACTCCATGCAGTAAATAATACTGTAGTATCCTAAAGCCACCCAGCCAGTGCATGGAGGAGTCTGCATTTGAAAGTCGATAGGGAGGTCCCAGGATCCAGCTCTGGTCCACACTGGAAGTTGCTTTCTCCTCAAGGACAGTGATGTCACAGGTTTGGATACTGAGTGGTAGTTTGACCTTGGAGGACTGCTTGCTTAACCTTGATGCCCCTCAATTTTCTCATCTGCAAAAGCAGGAATGTGACACATAGAAACTCTCAAGGTATTCTTCCTGAATGGCTGTCTTGCTGTAAGAATCCTTTGGCCAGGATAACAGGGGTGTTGTGATGAATTGTTCTCATTTCCAAAGTTCACACTGGAATCCATTAGAAAACAAGCTAAATATTTCTGATTCCTAAAACTAAACTTGAGACACACATCCAGCAAGGCAGTAGATAAGCAAGTTTTATGTGAGTGTTTAAAGAACAGGAATAATATTTAAGTGAAATGAAGAGAGCTCTGAAATATTGATCAATCCCGTGCTAAAAAGAATGGAGAAGCAGTTACAATCCATGTGCCTGGTTTCAAGATCTACTGTTTTATTACTTTTTGAATGTCACTGCCCAAATAAGACTGAGAGACTTTCCAACTATTTCTAAAAGCTCTTAAAATTGTTTAAATATTTTATTTCTGCTGAAATTACATAATCATAATCATGGTTTTTAAATAGTATTTTGGTGCTCAGATTGAACCCAGGGCCTCATACAATGCTAACTATGCATTCTACCACCACCAAGCTACAACCCCAGCCCACGTCTAGTAATTATTAATTAGCTTATATGTTCTAAAGCAACTCCTCAGTATTAATAGACTTGAAAGGAATCAAATGAGGAAAAAAAGGTTTTGAAACTACAAGCAGAAATATCTAGTACATTTCCCTTTAAACTTGAGTTTATCCATTAATAAATTATATCATATTCTATTTCTTGCAGTATAAAAATTCAGTCATGATTTAGATGTTTCTTACAGTTTCACAAAGTACATAACTTCTCATTTACTTAGGTATAAATTTCTTTCCTTCTCCTACTTGTCAGCTTCACTATCAAATAGACAAAGGAGGGCTAAAAAAAAGTGCCAGGAAATTCTGAGATCCATTCTAATTCCTTAGCATTTGATAAAATTTGCCTTTTGAGACTACACATGTATTACACTCACACAGGTGTGGACGCACAGCACACTACTTAGCTGCCTACATTCAGTGCAGGTAGCAGAAATAAATACCATTTAAAAAAAATCAACTTAATGTTATTCTGGGAAGCATCATTAAGCTTTGTTTCACCTGAATTTGCTCTGTGGCTTTTAGTATCAAAGTGTCATCTAAGTTTCCTTACCTGAAAACATTTTCACTATGGATCAAAATACCAAAGGTGGAAGAAACCACAAACTGTCTTGCCCATTAATGAACAGTGAATTGCATTCTATACTTTTTTAAGAAACAGAATTACTTAGAATAATGTCTGCAAAACATCTTTAATACTAGTTCTTAAGTACAAAGACATTCTTCTAATACTTAAATAGAAAAGATCATTGCTAAAGTGTAACCTTTCCTTTTACATACTGCTACGTTAGTCAAGAATATTTTTTCTTTTAAAGCTTTATTCGATATCAGCTAAATACTTTTATAGATTTCCAACCTGATCTGAATTTTCCATAGTTGCCACTAAATGGCCTCCTTTGTCCAGAAGGGAGAACTGAAACAGTTATAGTACCGGACACCACACAGGTGTGACTTATGGTGAGAAACACCTTTCTCTACTGAGCCGCCTGAAACATGTACATTGGAAAATCTAGTCGCAATAACAGAACCTCAACCATACATGTTCTTTAAAATAGCCGGAACTCTCGGCATATAGAGAAATAGCAAATAGCTTCTAAAGAATTCATCTATCAGAACCCCTCATTACAAACAATCATGGAATGTTAATGCCTGCAAGAAGTGAAATTTATTTGAACTTCCTTCCCTTTTGCAGTGGGTGGGGCCACTTTGAACTCTGACAATAGCAGGAAGAGAGTTACACTAACAGCACTCCGTTTACACTAGCACATGGGTGTGCCACGCTTTCAAAGGGAGGATTATCAGGATAAAGTTAGGCAAAAAATCAGGCACCACAATAGTTTCCCCACGGAGGGATCCTTTGACATGCGGACATCCACACATTCTAAAGTGTTTGGGGCTACAGAGAGGATGCATGGTGTAAGAAATAAGTGTCATGGGTTGTAATGCATGCCTGCCCTCATGAACAGCACACACGTGTTTACCAGTAGTAGTGCTCCTGATGACACCTGTAAACATACATCCTCGAATGTGGACATAGACCTTTCCTTCCGGTAGCAGCATTGAGAGATAAGGAAACGCCTAAGGTTGGGGAAGCAGCTTGTTGGGGTGCAATTCAGTCAACAGTGTGACATTTAATAGGTAAGTTAACCTGCATCTCCTGCTCTGTTATGTTACACTACATGGGAAAGGTCTAGCTTAACCCAATAGTACCCTAAGTCTTCGTGTCCTTGGCTTTAGTAGTAGAATCAAATGACTGCACTTCGCGTGTGATGCCCAGAAACCAGTGTCTTCCTCCAGCGCTCAAAGCAGCCAGCCTTCCCCCGTCCGCCTGCTTCCAGCGCCATCCTGGCTTCCCTGATGATGCCCCGATAATCCCTGCTACACAGCGTCTCTTGCAGTTTAATCATAGAAAACTATCACTACGCTAGCTAGCGGGAGACATTAGCCGGTCCACCGTCATTTCATTTCTCTGCAGTTCAGAGGCTCAGCGGAACGCAGAGAGCCTGAGTAGTGTCTGTTCTTCTGAGAGGACCAAGGGAAACCTGCCTGCCTGCCTGAGAGAAAATCTGCCTGCCCAAGCAGGTGCACGGGCCAAGAGCAGCGATGAGCTTCGGGCTGGCCAGTAGCTAATGCTCTCTGCAAAATCTGCTGCCTAAAACTTTTCTGCCACCTTCAGGGCCCTCTGAGTCTGGTCCTCCTCGAGGTGCTCAGTGCCGGGAACCAAGGGCCGGCTGCTGCCAATGCAGCTCCAGAGGCGCACCCACATCTGCAGAGGCTCCTGCCTACCTCTGTCCCTCCTCGGTTCCCTCTACCCAGAGACCCTGACAGCCGGGCGCCAACTGCCACCTCACTTTACATGGATTTGCGGGAACTATGGCTCACAGGTTCACACCCAGGTTCACCGCAAAGACTGTGCTGGCCACCCGGCTCTCCCCCTCCCCACCCTGGCCGGCGGGCATCATTCCGGGGAGGACGGCCTCCTGCCCTCCCCAAGCCCAGCCATATTCCCCTCCAAACAGACATCACTCCACAACTCCACAAGTCTTGCCGCGGTGGTCAGGGTCAAACCACCTCTCCAAAGCGGACCCACCCGAAATAAGTCCACATCTGTAATGCAAATCCTATACCCAATCATAACGCAAGGACGGGGACGTAGTCAAGGAACCCACCGAAGGGGAAAAGCAGCAATTTTTTTTTAAACTAACAATGTTTCTACTGGCAAATCCTCCGACACCCCACATCTTCCCCAATAAATACGACGGAGTTAGTTGTTCCTTTAACTGCTTGGAGCTTCTCTGGGGGGAAGGGGTGCAGATACATCCCCGGTCTCTTCCCGGCTGCAAGCAGGTTGGGGCTCTGGGTGGCACTTGGCAAAGCGCCGGGCGGGTGTCATGTCTGGGGAGAGGGCGGATGTCCTCGCGGTTCTCCCGGCAGCAGCGGACTCCGGCGGCGGCGCCCCAGCTGGGGACCGGCACAGCCGCCGGCCGCCTCCCCCTGCCGCCGACGGGCCCCGGCACTCACCGTCCGGGGCGTCTTCCCCGCGACTGCAGTTGCTGCAAATGTGTTTGATCTCCTTGCCCAGTTGACAGTGGATCACAAAGGACACGTTGTTGCTGCTGCTGGGGGCGGGCTCCTTCGGGGGCTTCATTCTCAGCAAATAAAAAGCTTTCCTTTTGGGTTTCTCGGCGCTGGCGCTCGCGCCGGGCACCGCGCCCTCCCCGCAGCGCGCCGAGCGGAGCGCAAACCCGGCCGGCCTCGCCATGCGGCCCGCGCGCTGCCCCCGCGCCCCTCGGCCCGGCCCGCATGACCGCGCCGCCCCGCCCCCGCCGCGCGACTCCAGCGCCACCGCGGCGGGGCGGGTCTCGGGACGGCCCCGGGGGTCTCGACCTCGCCCGCCTCCCCCCCGCGCCGCCCGCTGCGCGCGCGGACCCGCGTGGCGAGGCCCGGGAGGGTCTGCAGCGGGCGCTCCCTGCCGGGCGCTCCCTGCGCCGCGCGGCTCCCAGCGCGCTGGGTCTCACGTGCACGCCCTCCGCGGGCAGCCCCACCCCTCGGTGAAGCTGGGCAGCGGCCGCTCAGAGCCGGCTGGCTTTGCAGTTACCTTCCCTCGCCCCAGCTCCAGGGCAGCACGCCAGGCCCCCCCCCCTTTTCTTCAAGCCTCCTGCTGCCCAATGAAAGCAAGATGTACCACACGGCAAGCAGCTGCTCCGAGAGCCCTGGGGTGTTGTGGCCTCTGTGGCCCAAACAAATTACCGTCCTCTGATGGATCCAACCCACATCCATGACTGTCCCCGGAGCAGACAACCTGTTACAGTGTAATTGATGTTTTCACCCCCCCCCCCTTTCCCCAGAAGAAATCCCTCTCCTGCCCCAACCCGAGGGGACCTTACACCAGGGTCGCTGACATTGTCAGGAAAGAGGAAACCATTGCTTTTATCTAGACCCTGAAACAACAGCGTGCAACTTTTAGAAACCAGCTAATTTGGCTGAGTATTCTCCAGCTGTCTTAGCAAGGAGACGAAGGCTAAATGAGGCAAATATCATCTGCAGAGATTTCCAGAGAGAGCAGTATCTAAAATAAGGCAGATCCATGGCTCCGTAATAATAACAGCTACAAAGTTATTGAGCCTTGACTTGTTCTGTGTGTTTTGTGTTTTAAAATTGCATTATGTCTAATAAGCCACCAATTCACAGGCACAATCCTGACTCAGACCTAAATCATATCTAAGAGAGCTCAGGCTTTAAAGAAGTCTCATAACACAATTACCTTCCGTGCTTATTTTAAAAATACAGAATTTAGGGCTCCAATCTCTGAGCTTCTGGTTTAGTAGGTCAGTGTGGGGCCCAGAAATCTGTGGTTTAATGAGCTCCCCAAAGGACTACCATGCAAACCCTAAACAAACAAGAGTTTAGAGAAAGTGTTTTCCAGTTCCAAGCCCGCTGCCCATCCCTTTTGAGTTACAATCTTACCCCCTGTTCCAGTCTACCAAAGAGTGATAGTTAAAGAATATTGGGACCAGTGGCACACGCCTGTAATCCCAACTTCTCAGGTGAGACAAGACAATGATGACGAGTTTGAGGCCACTTTGGACAACTTAGCAAGACCCTGTCTCAAAACAAAACTAGAACAAATAAAAAGGCAAATCTCCTGGAATGGGCCACCTCACAGGTAAAAGGGCCAGCATCCCACTAGGGAGGTTGAATGACTGTATTGCAGTATATTTATGATCACTTCGATTCTATCATCTGTACCACTTCTCATCTGCAAAAGGCTCTGACCAAATCAGCGTGGTAAGAGATGCACTTTTATTTGTCATTAGGAAATTCAGAAGTCCGGCTGACACCGACCCCCAAGAGGACACACACAGGGACACAAGTGGAAGGCAGGTATTGGAGTTGCGCTCTCTCTAATTAGATCCTGACCCTTCCACTGTCCAGAGCCCTCCTTTCTCACCTAGATCACCGGCTGTAGATAAATGTCACTGTATCTGCTGATGTCAGCAGCATGTCATGGCTCCCTGGCTAATTATAAGGCTTAGAGACCACAAAGGACCAGTTGGTAATGCTAGCTGGTAGATGAGGGAAACATCCAACATTCCTTTTCTAGTTCTGAGGTCCCTCCTCCAAACTATACCCTGCTTCCGAGGAAGGTACTTATTGACAGCCTATTACATCTTTTCTGAGCTGTGTTTCTAAAATTACAAACCTTTTCCACTTCACTCTCTGCCCCACAGGTCAAATAGGAGACCTGCATAAACCTGGCCTTATTAAAACAACTAAGCCTGAAGCAAACTTTAATTCATTCACTCACTACTAAGCCACACCCAAGGGCTCCAAGTGTCCTTATCTTAATTGGCCAATCTCATTGTGATTGTAGTACAGACAACCCTGGCACGGCCTCTAGTTGAGACTCACATATCAAAAAACACACCCTGCAGTGTGGGGGCTCCTTGGCTCAAATGTCTAAAAGGCCCATGGCTTGTCTTGGAGAGCTCTGTTTCCTGTTTGAAGATCCTTCTTCAGAAACATGGTACCTACTCACCACGTGTATCTGTTTACGCTGAAATTAATCGAAATGCAATATAATTCAAATCCTGTTCCTGTACCATATGAGCCATCACCAGTCCAGGGTTTCTAGCCCCATGGAGTTAGTGGCTGCTGTATCAAGAGGGAACAATTACAGCACATTTCTGTCATTACAGAAAGTTCTTTTAAACTATGATGCTCTTATAAGATGTGTGAATTTTAGTGTCCCAGGCTGAAATCAGGGGTGATTAAAGTTTCAGAAGCTGAGAAGTGCTGTCTGGTACACAGAAGGGACCAGGTTGCAGTGTTTAGTGCTTGGCTGCTGGCACGTGGTGGCCTTCACTGATAGCTTCTGGCAGGCACCACCTTGCTTCAGCAAGCAGCAGGGCTGATGGGAACACATATCCAGCATCTTCTCTTGACCCTGTCCAGCGGCCCCTTGGTGAAGCCTTCTTTTGATGTTCATTATTAAAATGTCCTTACAGCTCTTGATGCCAAGAGAGGTCTTTCATAGAGCCTGTGTTGGTTATTTTCTTCTGTAAGTCAAGCTTACATTCAATCGCGAGCCTTGCAATTGGGGCTGCACTTGATTGCTGCTGTCCATAGCCATTTCCCTGCCCTGATAATGCAGGAAATGTGCTCATCCTGCAGTATTCTGAGAAAAAAGTATTGGAATTATTTCCACTTATAAAAGGAAGAGAAGAAAATATCAAAGGGAAGGACAAGCCAGCAGCCTATCACAGTGATGACAGAGTTTTTAGAGGTCAGTGCTCAAACCAGAACCCCAAACCTACTTATTTATTGCAAACTGCCAACACTTCAATTAAACCTGAATATTAAGGTTGTAGTTTAAAAAACAAAACAAAACAAAACAAAACAAACCTCTCACAGTCACATCTTTTGGTTTAAAAGAAAAACAATAATGGAGCTTTCAATGATACAAACAGCTTTTTAGTGAAAGGTAAAAGTTTACATTGCTGGGCTACTGGGGCAAATCAGCTTGCATGGTGGCAGAGAGGGCTCTGTGTGTCTTCTGCGGCACCAGTACCACAGATTTACCACAACTAGCCTATGGCTTATAACAGGGCTTCTTCACACCAGACACATATAGCTGGTATGGAATTTTTACCCAGATGAAGATGTTCTAAATGGGAAAGAACATGCCAGTCACCCCCATCCCCATGCCCTATCGCTCTCAGGGTCACTTAGCTGCCTGACAATCTCCTTCTGATCCTCTCTTGAGGGTACATTCAACTGGTGGATCCTTTCCTTAAAACTGGTTTGGTATTCTCAGAACTTTCTACTCAAAATGCATTCCCCAAACTCCGGGAATCCCAGTGACCTGGGAGCCTCTTAGAAATGCAGATTCCAAGCTTTGCCTCACAATCTGTACTTGAACAAGACCACCAGGTGACCTGGATGGACATTAAGGTTTGAGAAGCGGCCCCTCCCAGGAGGACTCAGCTGACGAAGCATTATTCACCTAGCAGAGGAAGGCATATTGTAATTCTAAAGTAAATCATAGGTAGGGCTTCTGATCTCTCAGAGCTTA
This sequence comes from Hydrochoerus hydrochaeris, assembly GCA_004027455.1. NCBI lineage: Eukaryota > Metazoa > Chordata > Mammalia > Rodentia > Hydrochaeridae > Hydrochoerus > Hydrochoerus hydrochaeris. Next base: position 17,427 of record PVLA01001294.1, on the reverse strand, counting down.
AAGTGTCACAGGAGAGAGGCTGCACTCAAGGAAAGGAGATGGGTGCAAATGTGGAAGCTGGATTAGCCATGGTGACTGGGGGCAGTGTGCAAAGGGAGTTCTGCAAAGACAAATGAGGAAAAGTCAGAGCTGTGAAGGGGACGACTGCCTGGGAGTTGTGATCTGGTGACAGCACGAGGAGGACGCAAGGTCCTAGGCAAGAAGTTTGTGGTGGGGCTGGAAGTGGCCAAGAGAGGGCTGCCACTAGCCTGGAAGTACCTGTTACATCCAGGAGGGCAGCGACTTAAAATTGGACTTTTCAAAAGCCTGTACTATTAGAGTGGCATGCAGTTAACAGCAGCCTGTAGGGTCCCCTACACCTGAAGTGAGAAGCACGTATGCCCCCATCATTCTTAGCTTAAAGGGATCCACAAACTTGAGGGCAGAAGTTTGGAAATGCTCATCAAGTTCCTTAGCGCTTACGAAAAAGACACAATGGAACATGTTAAGGTCAAAACAGGGCAAAGCAACGGATCCAAAGAGGCAGACTAAGATCAAAACCATCACACAACCTTGACAGAAGAAAAGGTTTTCTTAAAATCCTTTTTTTCCCACCCTCACTAGTTTTCCCCTTGATTTAAATTCCAGTCATTCATTCCACTTTCCTCCTGTTTCTCCTTCGCATCCTCTCTGCAGTGGGTGGAACAGTGTCCCTACCCCTCTGAAGGACAGCTCTGTCAAACTTGAAACATCTGAAGTGATCTTATTTGGGCAAAGGGTCTTTGCTGCTACTGTATTTTGAGTGCATGTTGCCATTCAGATGTGTGTTTATCATTTCGGTGGGTGCTGGAATGGCAATATGAAATGGAACCAAAGTAGACAGTCATTGTAAGAGGTCCCAGCTTCCCCGCTCTTTCATCTTTAGTACAGAAGTGCCCCCTTTCCCACAGTGGGTTTGTTCCAACACCCCCTGTGGATACCTGAACTACAGGTTACACCTGACCCCCAGTGCATGAAGTCTGCTTTTACCACAGACTGTAGCAGCCTCAGTATGACGTTTTATTCTCCCATTAAGTCAAGAACTTTCACCTCTTCACTGTACTTTAGGTCTTCTCTTTGCCACATACGAATTGCCAGCACCACTAGCCTTACACTTGGGGCCATAATTAAATAATAGTAGGGTATTTTGAACACAAACACTATGATACCAGAGTAATCCATCTGATATCCAAGATGGCTCTTAAGTGACTATTTGGCAGGTAGTGTACACAGCACTGTTACACTGGAGAAGGGGATGAATCACATCCCTCTGTAGGACAGAGCAGGATGGCACAAGATTTCACCACACATTCAATTTAAAATATACCAATTGTTAATTCATGGAATTTTCCATTTCATATTTTCAGAGTGTGCTTGACTGTGGGTAACAGACACTGAGACCACAGATAAGGGGAGGGTGGAACCACTGGACAGTACATTGGTATTCTGTATGTGATCCCTGTTGGGTGTCAGAGACCAGGGAGAACTGTGCCAGCAATTCAGCAGCCTAGACGTGCAGCTCCTATTCAGGCCCCATGCCCTGGAGCAGCTGCAAAGATTGCTGTTGGCTGGCATCTGTTCTAATCGGCTGAGTATTCTTCCTGACTCTTGCAAGTTCAGTTATTAAATATTTGGGCTATCACTCTGCAGATAAAGGTTTAGAAGCTAGCCATGCAACTGGGAAACTTTTATTCCCCTACAAATAGTTTCTTTTTTTTTTTAAAACCATAGTATTTTCCTTCAAGCTGTACTTTGGAGTCTATAACAAGATCATTTTAGCCTTAGTTTTTCCATTTTTGCTTCTTAATCCGACCTGGAAGGATTTTGGCTTAAGATCCAAGGAAAGATCTGTGGCCAGTAGGTCTGTAGAAACAATTTCAAATGTCCATTTTTAGATCCAGAGTTCTTAAACAGTTGACATATATAAATGATGTAATTTTGGGGTGATTTTTATGGGAATTAAAAAATCTTGTGTTAGCTAAGGAATTTTTCCCTTAAAACTCTGAATGGAAAGCAATTTTACTTGCAGGCCTATGATAATTATGCTTACTAAGGGACTGTTCAGAGCAAATTATTCTGCAGATAGCAGCAGAGGAGAAGGGAAGGTGGAATCATTTAGACAAGCAGGTGGAAAAGAGGTAATACAGGGAGCATGGTCCTTGCAGTTTCTTGATTGTAGCTTTATTTTGGAACACTTCTGTGTCTTTCTGAATTTTCTTGGGTGGGAGAAGGACTGCAGCAGTCTAACTTTGAGTCCAAATAAAAGAATCTTCTCCATAACAACTCTTGTTGTCAAAACAAACATCGTTTTTGTGACTGTGACAGATAAAAAAATATCAGCCTGCTGAGACTTTCCTGCAAGGGCTCACAACGTCAAGCATCTTTAAAGTGAATATTGTTAAGGTCCACAGGAGGTTCTTATTTTAAGTTAAACAATTGCTTAAGTCTGGGGAAAAATAGGACAGATTAATAGAGAATAAATTGAGTTTGACCAGGTCAAGTATTAATAAGTGAAAATTGTAGTTGTTCTAAAGTATTTAATTTCATTACATTTTGCTCCTCATTACAAATCCTATCTACTTAGATGAGATTTATAGCTTTATGTTTTATAAATATAGTTTTATGTTTATTTTAAAATCAGGTTCCTTTTTTGGCAGATTTAGATACTCCGGCTATTTATCTTATGGAAATAAAAGCATCAAAAAGAAGTATTGAGTGCTTTTGTATTGCAATAAAATAAAATAAATTAATGAGGAAATTGACCAATGAACAACTACATACATCGTGGTAGGGGTAGAACCTCTAACAGCTGACTTGGAATTTCTGCAATGTACTGTTAAATGAAAAAAAATGAAAGTTCAGAGAACTGACTATATTATGGTCTCATTTTTTTGCAAAACAAATATGTAGATATTAATCTTGCCCCTCAAGTATTTCTGATTGACTGTCTTCAGGTGCATAGCAGGATTGCTGCCTGTGCTACCAGATCCTGTGAGTAGGGAGAGGAGGTGACCAACTCTGACTTATGTGTGATGAGCTGAAGTTCAAGATCCCGGCTGCTGCTCCATCCAGGTTCTGGGGTGAGGCAGTGATGAGTTACTGTAGGTCAGTTTTCATTGGTCCTCAAGGCCTGTGTGTTGCAGGCTTGGTCTCAGCCTGTGGCACCACCAGGAAAGGAGGTGGTGGAGGCTTTATGTGGTGGGGGCAGTGGGAGGCAGGTAGGTCATAGGCACGAGCCTTGAAGGAGCTATTGGGACCTGCCCTGTCCTCTCTCTCTCTGCTTCCTGGGCACCTTGAAGTGAGCAGCCTTCTCTGCCATGTACACCCACCATGTGTGTGTGGGAGTGTGTGGCACTGGAGAGTGAACCCAGGACATTCACACTGAACCATATCACCAGCTCCCCCCCATTTTTATTTTGCTTTATTTTTCTCCTGCCTCAGCCTCCCAGAGTGTGGGATTACAGGTGTGTACCCCATGCCTGGCTGCTCCCACCTTGATGTACTAAGCACCACAAGCCCAAGCAATGGGGCCAAGTGACCTTGGACTAAAAACACTTAAGAAGTGTTGTGGATGTAGCTCGGTGTGAAGACTCAGGGTTCAGTCCTTAGTCTCACACACACACATACACACATACACACACGCACACGCACACACAGGGTGGGGAAGAGAGAGAGAGAAAGGAAATTGAGGAGAGCAAAGAAGTAAGCAAGAAGGAAAGGAAAAAAAAAGTGGGCCAGAATAGACTTTGTCCCTTTTAAGTTAGTTATCTTAGATATTGTGTCACAATAATGCAGAGATGAGTAAAACATGAGCCATGACAATGGCCGTGTGGTATGAGAAAAAGATTTGTGTTTGATTCAAGCTGCCAAGGTTTTGGAGTTACTTCTGTAGCACAATCACGCTTATGAAAAGCAACAAATGTGTGTGTGTGTGTGTGTGTGTGTGTGTCTTGATTTAGTTGTTATACCAGCTCTCTGAGGTAGGAGTATTATTTTCATTTTACGCTTCAGGAAACAGAATCTCAATGAGCTTAAATACATTTCCAGTTTCCACAAATTAGCACTGCACCAAGAGAAATATGAGCCCAAATATGTATAACAGGCAAGCACACCTTTCCTTTCCCAAACATCCCACTGACATTCAGAGGGCCGCTCCATAATTTTTCATCAGAGGACCCTCAGCACTATTTTAGGATAGAAGCATATGGCATCATAAAACACCACCAAGAAAGCTTATCAGGCGACAGACTCCGGACACAGAAACCTTGGCTGCCATGCAGAGTAGAGCTGCTGGTGGTAAAGGGGACATGGATAAAAATAGGAAGCATAGTTTCTTATCTATCATCTATATTGGCAGATTCCTGCCCTTTCAGCCTTTGAAACAGACTGCCGTTGTATACCAGCTGATGTGATCTTTTTAGGGCTGGGTTTGTGTCTGCCATGTGGTGAGCCTTCAGGGTGATTTACCTAAAGCTTACCATCAGCTAATGATCGTTGACCATTAGGACAGAATCACAATTGTTTGTACCACGCAGGTGCAGGAAGAAGGTCATAGAATAATGTAACATTGGCAAGAAATAGAGATTGGGCCTTTCTCCAAGCACGAGGACTTTAATTCTACATGAAATATAACTGCATGTGTGGGCAGCTGTGGGTGGCCAGCCATGAGGCATTTTAAGATCTTTATCACAGGTGTGTAAAAGTGTGACATGCAAATGACTTCTTCCAAATTAGATGGGTCACAGAGGCCAACATCAAACTATGCTCTTCAGACTTGTGAAATGAATGATCAAAGGAACATCTCTGCTTCCGACAAGCCAGCTTTCATCTGCTTTCTAACTCTTCAGGATCCTGTGATCTAGTGAGCTTCCGAGACAGTTTTTCACAGCAGAGAAGCCGTGCTGAAAAGGATAGTATTTATCCTTGCGTGTTACATTTCAATAGAGCTTTTCTTCTGGGATGCATATAATAGCCACGCAAATGACTGTAACAGTAGCTTAAGACACCTTACATATAAAAGGACTGTCTTCAGGAATAGATTTAAAAGGCAGGTTAAAAAGCCAACAGGAGTCTAAAGAGAAATCATATGAGTGCATTGCTGGAATTTAAGAGAGGAAGAGTAATACATGTAAGTTAAGTGGATATAGCCTTATATATATAGAGAGAACAGAGCCTAAAACCCATTCATAGGCTCGGGTGGGACTGAAGGGATGACAATTGTGATGGGGGCTGGGGAGAGGGGGAGAGGTTCATGATTTGGTGAGCTTCCTGTGTGTGTGAAAAGTTCTGCTGGGCTTTTTATTAATGAAACTCTTCAATATATTCATGTAACGTGTTCTTTTATGACACATGTCTAGATATTCACAAATGTCTTCAAAATTTAAAACGAAATGTGATATAACATTATGTGCCACAAAGAATGTGTAGCATTATCACTTAATCCTCATAATCTTTGTAGTATCTGAGGAGTTCTGGTCACCACTTTATGTGAAGAAGCCAGAGAGACAAGGTTGCAGAATGCTGTGTCGAGCAGACAGAGCAAATTTCATATCTGCAACCAACGCAGGACAGATAGACCCATCTCTTCCATAGCCTGCTCCTGTCTGGGAACTTGAGTATAGGAAAGAGGAGAAAGAATCTCTCTGTGAAGGCAACACTATCTTTCCAAGCCAGCCTGGGAAAAACATTTCCTAAAGGACTTCCTCAAGATGCAGAACAAATGTCTACATATCTCTAGTTGTTTAATCTACCTTTTTATAGTAGAAGTAAATTTACCTTTCCATCTTAAAATTTTTTAAAGAAACACTGACATGAGGATTCTTTCCATTGTACTTCTTGTAATGTATTTTAAAAACTTGTTTTAGTGGTCAGAAGACAAGAAAACAGCATCTATAAACTCTTACCACAAAGGCAATAGCCAGGTTCGGGAGTGCATGATTGTGGTCCCATCTCTGTGGAAGGTGGAGGCAGGAGGGACACTTGAGCCCAGGAGCTAAGCCAACATAATGAGACCCATTTCAAAAAAGTAAGAAAGAAAGAAAAAGAGAAAAGAACCAGTGTTTATAGAAAAACATGAGTTATGATAAACCATGAAAGAATTTAGGATGTATTGATATTAAATTAGCTATCTTTATATTTTACCAAATCCAGTGCAAAAAAACTAAAGAAAATACTGCAAAAATGTTACCTACGTTTCTTTCACAGTTAGCCTCTGGTCAATTCCTTCCTATTCCTTTTCTAAAGTAGGCAGTATACCGCTGGGATCCAGAGCCCCCAGGTTAAGGTATTCTGACTTCAAGAAGACAACTCATCCAGATGAGTGCCCAAATCTGTCAAATTTTTAAAGTCATAGAAATGCTCCAATTAACCATGTAATCATTTAACCCTAATCTCAACTTTACCTTAAAAATGAAGCATTCCTGTTTTGGTTGCAAAAGAAAGTGTAGACATTGCTTGATAGGCTAAATCTGCTATGCAAAAGGTCAAATCCTGTTGTTCTGTGAAGTACAGATACCTAAAAACTTGTAAGCATCATAGAGCTTTTCTACTGATATGTTTACCAGTCCATCAAGGACATATTAGCATGCTTAGATGTTAGGGTCTGCTAATTTTTCTTAAATGGTGCACATTATGTCAATCGTGAGACGTTTTGAATATTTTACACGCAGTTTGGGAATGATTACACATCATAAAATCCACTTAAAGTGAACTCCCAAGGTGGGCGTTGGCAGTGCTAAACTTGAGGTGTGACAGCTGCACATGATCAAACAATAGCTGAAACTGCTTCAGTCTTAAGTATATTTTTCAACAAAGAAAGGGTATGTCATTTGTGTCATTGTGCTGTTAAGCATGAGGATACTGTAGCAGACAGACACGCCATACGCATTGCACATGCTGTTTGCAGAAAATCCTCCTCCAGTTTTGTTAAAGTCTCAATCATAAGAAATATAGATATTTCCACACAGAGCCCTGGAATAAAAAGATATAGCTAGTTTCCCATGAGTTTGTTATTACTAAGCCCTTACAAAAGCAGAAATGTATAAAATATGTTGTAGCACAGTATATGGTGGAATTTTGCCAGGACAAAAGAAATTAAATGGCTGAGCTAACACAACAGATAGTGTTTTCTTTATTCGAGACACTGTGCTGTTTGCTAAATGAGATAAATGATGAGTTTCTGTGTTCTCCAAAATGATTTTAGTTCTGAGCCATATAAAACTGGGGAAAGACAGGTGACCCAGGAAGGAAAGGGTGCTCTCTCTGACAATGCAGAGTTCAGTTTTAATTGTAAATACCAGCATCAGTTTGCTACCTGACAGAGGCTGCCCAGAGCTGGAAGGCCACTAATCATGAGGGTAATGAATGAATGAGTCAATGGCACCTTCACCTTCAAATCCAGGTTGACTTGAATCCAGACTGATATTACAACTAGCCATACCAATCACCTGTCATTGTCATCTAAACTGAAATCTCCAATGATGTCAGTCTAACAGAGAGATGAAGGGACTCCTTCATGGGCATCCTCATCTAACTATGACCCAAACATGACAGGAAGGGTCAGGGAACAGACAGTTTCAAACCATAGTGAGAAAAAGAGAAGACTACAAATAAAGGAGTCCTCTCCCCAAAGCTGGGGGACACACTATTTATTGGGTTTCACTTTAATCTTTTTTTTTCAGTGTTGAGGGTGGAAACTCAGGGACTCTAGGTAGGGGCCCAACCATGGAGCTACAAACCTCTAGCCCAGAGTTGGCTTTCTAGCCTGCTGGACTTCTATGTGAAGTAGCTTTGAGGGAGGGAGAGACAGATGGAGAGAGTGATGGAGAGAGGGAGGGAAAGACTGTCTTTCAGCGGAAAGGCTGTATTTCAGAAAATTATGGCAAATCCTTAGGAAAGATTTAATTATGTTTATCTGCTCCTTCAGGTGGAGAGGGGAGAGGAATGCATGGGGCGATGTGGAGTGTACAGTCATATTATCATATTCTGAAATTCAGCAGTGCAACTCCAAACCGCTGTCCTCTGTGCAAATGTCCTTCCAAGGTCAGCCTTTCCTGAACTTCAAGTCCCGATTCCTTCATGAACCTTTTCTAGGATCTACTCTTCCGAACAGCCAGCTCTAGTTATCTCAGATTGAAAAGATAAAAACTTTTGGTGTGTGATGGTCAGACATTAAAATGATCAATACGTTCTTTCATTAATATAAAGGGGGCATCCGACTAGTTGATAATGGCTAATGCCTTTTCAAGAATGCAATTCTTTGACTCTAATAGATGCTAAATTATAGCTATTGGAAGCTTGTCTTGAGAAAGAAGGAAGCATAGAGAATTGATAGTGTGGAAGTGAAAAATGACGAATCTAGATAGAAATGAGAAATTGCTGCGAGCAGTTAACCTTTCTAAGATATCAAATCTCAACCAACAGCCAAGACAGACTTAATCTCCCTGCATATTGCATCTCCCACTGCCTCAGTGGCTCCTATCACTTTTGGCAGAGAGTTGCCTACCCAATCCTCAGTGCCTCTTTAAATATTGATCGTAATATTGTATAGATATGTAAGTTTTTCCTTATAAAATATTTTAAAAATTGGAAAAAGATGGCGAATGCAATCCTACTTATGTGTACAGTTAGGTTTATAATGTTAACATTGCATCTTGTTGCTTTAGTGATTTAAAAGCACACACACACAAAGAAACAAAATTATAGATACAGCCATGGATCACCAATCCTTCCTTTTCTGCCTCCCTTTCCCACGGACACCCACTGTCCTGAGGCTGGTGTTTATGCATGGCGCCTCTTGTTTTTGTAACTTTACCACCTATGCATGCACTTACAAGCATCAGATAATATTGCTTTGTGAGTTCCAAATGCACATAAGTGGTAGCACATTTCAAAAATCATTTTGCAGTGGCTCAAGCACTTGCCTGGTAAGCGTGAGTTTGTGAGTTCGATCCCAGTACCTCCCTCCCAAACCATTTTGCAATATTCTGCATTTAACTTATTATATTTTAGAATTGTAGCATATGGATTCAAGTAGCCCCAATTTATTCATATTAGTATTCAATGTATGATTAGGCTACAACTTTTTTTTAGAAACTTCATGTGTGGTTACTTAAGTTGGTATTCAGATTTTTAGCAATTAAAATCTTCCAGGGCATTCTGATAAATTCTCTTTCATACTCTCATGTAGTAGTTTCTCCAAGAATATAACTAGAATTAGAATAATGTGTTGTGGGATATGCACATCTCTAGCTTGACTAAGTGTGAACAGATGGCTCTCAAGGTCATCGTAACAATTAGCATTTCATTCACAAGGTACATGTTCTCCTCCCTGAGCATGGCCTGTATTTTGACTGGTTTTTCAGTGTGCTTGATGGTTTCCCTTTAAGCACCTCTCGTAAATACCGTGTATACTGTAGCATAAAGTTATCTTTTAGTTCCATATATTTCAACATTTCACTGTGATTTATTTGTGATATATCAATTAAGTAAATTGATATATCAATATATTAGGTGTTTATTTAATTCCAAACATGTATTTTGAGCAAAATTGTAGCTTTCTTGTATTTTAGTAAAAATATTTTGTGTGATATTCAGTTTGGAATTTACTAACTTTTTATCATATAGCTTGTAATAAACTTTCCAAATTGTCCATATATTAAAATAATATATAGCCCTCAGTTGTTGAATGTGTACATTAATGAAAATACATTAGTTGAGTCTCATAAATCAGTATAATCATTAAGTTGATTCATTTATCAGTTACCAAGGAAAATGTGCATTAATAAAATCTCCATTTATTATTTTGCATATTTGATTTTCCTTGTAATTCTGATCATCTATGTGTTTATATTTGGAATGAACCAGTCCCTTTTTCATTAAGTATTATTAATAATAACCATTAAGTATTAATCACTTATCATTAGGTGTTCATTATTATCATTAAGTAACAATTTTCCTTGTCTTTAAAGATGCCATTAGCTTTTTAAAAATCTACTTTATATAAGAGTAATTCTGGTATCTTGGTTTCCTTTGGTTAGTATTTACCCATTGTACCAATGAGGTATTTTTTCCTCTGACTTTGAGCAAGAGGATTTAACCTGTGTACAGTTACTGTGACTTTTCCTATCATATTTGGTTTCTTCATTTGCTTTTGCTCTGATTGACAGAATTTTCTTTATTTCTTTTTGTTCCCCTTCCTCTGGTTGAGAAATTATATTTTCGGTTTCTGTTTCCCTTCCAGTAATCCCTGGATGCTCAAATCTGCTAAAGCCTCTCTATCTTCCCCTTATTATAGCCCTGCTTTCAGTTCTAACTTGTTTGTAATCTCTAATTTCAAAAAAAATCTGTCATTCTAAAATTTCATGCCTGTATCCATGAGGATTTCTTCAGGGTTAAGCAAGCCCTGGGCTACATCTCTAGTCCCTGAACTGGTGCTGAATCCCAGCACTCATATTTTGGCAGTATACAAGGTCAGTACCCTACAGCAATGTCACTTCACTCCTCTCTGCTGCTGAGTGTGGCTCCCATTGATTATTTCTTTGCATTTTTTTTTCTCTTCACTTAGCCAGTGACCATCTTAGAGACTAGAACTGCTGTATTACCTATCGTTTCTTTTGCTCTGCCTTCAGAGCATCTATAGTACCTGGCATGCCATAAATAGCTCAGTAAATATTTAACAAATGAATAAGTTTAAGTGGATTTAACATCTGCTGAAAAGTCTCCTTTAACTTGTGACTTGCAGCATGATGCAGAATAGGTATGTTGAGTCTGGGGGTAAGAGATATGTAAAAGAATAGAGAGAATTGGAGAAAGACAGAGACATCTCAGGGCACCTGATCACACTAACCTTATCTTCAACTGATTTTCTTCCTCACTGCTTGAAAGTTAGTTTACGTTAAATAATTAAACTGTCTTAAGACCCAAGGATAGTCTTGGCTCCCTGGTATGCAGTGCACTGAAATAAGACAGGAAGCTTTCTTGACAATTTCATTAACATGTTCCTAGATCCTCAATTTCCTAAAAGTGTGAGGTCTTCATTTTCAATTTATTTATAGAGCAAAAGGAGAGCACTCTGATTTTTCCTTCAACACCCATCACTGGGACATTTGGGCCAGGAACTGGAGGAAGCAAAAATAAACAAGAAAGGCCTGATTTTTTATTCACATGGAACTCATCTTTCCCTCTACTTTCTTTAGGTCAGTTGTTTACCTTCTGCAAATAGTAAATACCAATCCATGCTAGTGGACTTGGAGTGTAAGGAAACATCAGATGCAAGCACTGGAGATGAAGTTGAATGTAGAGCATGTGCCAGGCTCTGATCCCCAGCACTGAGAAAAAACAGGCAGACACTAACTGAGATTTTGAAAGACCTTTTCCATAATAGTAAAAAAGGGCCCAGAAACACAGTGATGTCAATACTACAATGAAGCAAGGTCGTGATCTTCATTCAAACTGTGTCAGGCTTATGCCATTGTGTACTCCATGGTTTCATTATTTCACATCCTCATCAAGCCTTAAATAAGGTGTGTCTAGAAAATACTGTCCCTGTAATTCTCCAACCACCCTCGACCAAAAGACAATGTAATTTAATTAAGCTGAGTCCATTTCCCTCTCAGGGAGCATTGTCTCTCTTGCTAATATGCGTTGTCATCTGAGGAGTCTCAGTTTATTCCTCTGGGGCCAGCCAGCTCCATATGGCAACAAAATGCTGATGAAGAAGTTTGAGTTCTTCGTTTTATGTGGCTTTTTTTTTTTTGAAGAAAAATATGTAGGACAGGCTTTTATCAGACAAGAATAAACCAAGGAGCAGAGGAAATATTTCTAATGAAATCCAGAAAACCGTGGGACACTTTTGTGCATGGCAGGCCCTTCTGGAGCATTCCACTGGGCAGGTATTGCCGCTGCCATGGAAAGAGCAGTTGTAATTACTGAGTGCAGACTTATTGGTCAGCTCTGCCAGTGGAAAATTTTCTAGCATGGGGCAGCGCCCCGAGGGTACAAGCTAAACACATTCATTTACTGCCTGCCATTCAGGGCTGCCCATAGGGTGTCACAGCCCTTGTCTACAGAGATAATTTGTGTCACCCTGGATCAGTGTGTTAATACTGACCTCGTCTGATTTAGCAAGGGAATGCTATCCTGGCTACCAGGAGCAGCTTGCTCAGCAGGTCACCCTCCTAGAACAAGGGACAGGTCTCAGAGCCACAGAGCAACACATAGGTGGGAGCTCTGAGCTCTGTGGGACTCCTGATTGATTCTCCATCCATGTCAGGGATGAGACGGGTGGAGTTGGTTTAAAGAGTATCCAAAAAGAGCTGGGCGTGGTGGTCAAGCCTGTAATCCCACTGCTCTGGGAGGCTGAGGCAGGGGAATTGCAGGTTTGAATCCAGCCTGAACAACTTAGCAATTTAGAGAGACCCTGTCTCAAAATAAAACAAGACAAACTGGGTGAGTGATAAGCCCATGGGCCAGCATATTAGGGTGGTGCTGAAATTTGAACTTGACTCTTGGTTGACTAGGATTTTCCCACTACACATTTGCCAAAATGATGCTGGCAAAATTGCTTAACTTCTCACTCTCAGTTTTTTTTTTTTTAAATCCAAAAAGGGGAGTAACATCCTGCATGCAGTGGGGAAATAAGGTCAAGAAATTAAAACGATGCTTAGGTAGTTTGCAAATATGATCATTTTGCATCTTGGTGGTTTTTCATGAATGTTGTACATAGCTCCATTCACAATTTATCTCCTCTAGCAGCACCAATGATAATTTTGTAGCCAGAAATCAAAGGCTAACCTTTCCTTCAACTGCATTATGAATATTTACTATGGCATGCAAGTACTTTTCCTACCCTTCGGCTACTACCCAGGGTAATTGGTGATCAGTATGATGTGGCTTTGTGACACATAATGCTTTGAGATGACTTCTAGGTCACCTATAGCAATCAGCCTAGATGAAGACAATTTAATTTAAAATTGTTTATGACAGCTCCTCTAATTTTCAATAAACTGAAAGAAAGAGTACCTTACTGCTCTATGTCTTTTGCTCACTAAGATGTACTACAAATGGAACCCAAAATATTTCATTTCCATTATTAGTTCACAAATGGACACCTTAACTGGCTGTCACCTGCGGTGCGTAAGAAGAGAGCTGAAAGTCTGCCTTTGTTATCAGCTGGGTTGCTCATACCCATGGCCACAGACTGACCCATTCTTTTACAAACATGCACCAGGGTCATGGAGGAGCCTCATCAGGACAGCGTGAGTGACCAAGCCCATCCAGCATAATGCGTGGAAAAGTCCACAACATCCACCCTCCCGGTGGGGACTGGCCCTGCCATTTTCTCATGAACGAGATTTCATGGTAATTTTTAGGTTTTTCAGACTTTATAATTCTGTCCTGCAGTGAGCACAGCACTGTTAACTCTTTTCCCCATCCAGTCTCCTGCTAGCCTCTACTCCTGCTATTGATTTTTAAATTTTAAAACAGGCCACCTCAGTGGCTTCATTCTACTGCTTCCACTGTCAGCGCCCCACATGGCAGCTGGGGGAGGCCCTCCCCCCTCCTCTGCCTGAACACTGGTGCCGAATGAGCTTTATTTGCTCTGGAGCTATTTTTATCCTATCTTTTCCCTGCTTGAAGCTCTCCCCTGGCTTACTCAGTCAAGTCCAAAACCTTCCTTCTGGAGGTAGAAGCTGTCTTAATCTGCGGTGGTTTCACTTGGGCATCCTCAGATCTCATTATTTCTAAACAAATATTGTCCCCATCATTTTGCTTTTGCTCACACTTTGCTTCAGTCTAACATGTCATTTTTCTTTCTATGCAAAAAGTACTTATCTGTCCCAGCTATGCCCCAAGCCCATGCCTTCCATTAACACTCTAATCCACCGAGCTTCTTCTCATCTCTGACTTCTTGCATATGGTGATGGAACACGTTCTGGAGCTGGATCAAATACTCTCCTGAGTTGCTCTCTGTGTGTTTCAGCTGATATTAGTCTGCTGTAAAAAGGACTTTCTGACCTCCCATTCATCTACAGAATGAAACTTAAATCCTTCATTTTCTGGATCTTTCTTAATCTGGACACAATAGATTTTAGGCTATGGTCATAAAGTATTTCAAAGTAAATTCCTGTTAGAATCATGTATGCATAGCAAGGCTCTGTCTCAAAAGAAGAAGAGGAAGAGGAAGAGGAAGAGGAAGAGGAAGAGGAAGAGGAAGAAGAAGAAGAAGAAGAAGAAGAAGAAGAAGAAGAAGAAGAAGAAGAAGAAGAAGTAATGTATGTTTCTGTCAGCACAGGACATTCTTGTGGGACATGCATAAGTGACCGTCCCACCTAAAGCAGAAAAAACTACTTGTAAATCAAGCACTCTGGGGCAGCTCCAATCAGCATCACCATAGGCATCTCTTATGTGTGTTTCACCAAACTATCTGTCTTCACTTCTCTCTGCCTTTACTCCCGTAGCTCCTTATGGTCTGCGTTTTCCTTCTGAGTCCTCCTGATGACTGTACTGATGAGTGAAGAAGCACTCTGACATCACACCGGTGACCTGTGAGGTTCTCCTTCTCTGGCACTAGCCTGGATCTTGATTGTCCCTAAAGGCCAAGATGTTAAGGGCTGGGTCCCAGGCTGTGGCACTACTGGGAGGTGGTGGGAACTTTAGGAGGTAGGGTCCAGTGGGAGGAAGACAGGACATTAAGGAATCCTTGAAGAGTATCCTGGGAGCCAGCACCTGCTTTCCTGTTTTGCTTCCTGGCCATCTTTGGTGAATAGTTGCTTCCACCATGATGAGTTAAGAGGCCCAAAACCAATGAGGCCAACAGACAATGGACTAAACCAATGATATGAGTCAAAGTGAGCCTTTTCCCTTACACACTGATTATCTCAGGTAATTCAGAGTAATACAATGCCGACTAACACAAACCCCATCCTAACAGCAAAGTCAGCCTCTCCCACCAGTCTTCCACACGTTTCTTCCCCTAGCACTGCAATGTCTGGTATGCCTTGCACTTGGCCTTTAGACTCTGCACACACAGTGAGCACCCAGATGAGACTGGGAGCTCAGGGACGGCAAAATTGTGTTTCCGCCATTCCTGCATCTAACACGCAACAGACACTAAACAAATGATAGGGAAAAAATGAATACATCGAAATTATGGCTTCTTATTTAGTGAGCTAAAGACTGAAACTATGCCTATTTATAACTTCTCAGTTCTATACTGAGAAGCATATAGCATTCTGTAAATGCTTACTGATTTTGCTTATATTTCCAGCACATCCTATCTTTTGAAATAGAAATTTTGCCCAATTAGGAATGAAAGGTATGGGGCAGATTCTAGCCAATGCACTCTCCAGGTTCACAATATACCACGGTGTATTTTACCATTGTGAGGCCCTGGTGATACCCATATAGACATCACTCAGATCAGATCAGTAAACTTTGCCAGAACCTTGGAAGGACCCCCAATGTCCCATCCTAATCACTATCTAATCCCTGCCCAAAACTTAAAGTAAGTTGTTTTGAACTGTAGTTTAATTTTGTACACCTTTGAACTTCTTCTAAACAGAATCATATACAATGTGTGTTCTAGCTTCTTTCACTCCATAGTATTTTGTGTACTTCATCTATGTAATTGCAGTTTAGTCACTTCTGTTACTAGGTAGTGTGTCATGATTATGCCATCACTTAACTCTGTGTGTGTGCATGTATACACATGCATACTTGTGTGCTGAGGATTTAACCCAGGGCCTTACTTATTCTAGGCAAATTCTCTACCACTGATCAATAGCCTCAGCCCAGTTTAATTTTATTTTGAGACAGGATCTTGTTAGGTTGCCTAGGTAACTTGTGATGGCCCCATGTCAGCCTCTGAGTAGCTGGGATTGAAAGTACATGCCTTATCCATTCTATTCTTGATGGACGTTTGATTGTTTCCAGGTATTAGTTTTCACAAAAAATGCCATTAACTCCCACATATACATGAAAATGTTATAGATATGAAGACATATATAAAGTTATATAAACATGTAACTTTTTTAGCACTTTGTAAATTCGTGATGAAGGAGCATGCTCAATGTAAATAGTAGTCATATTTAAACAAAATATTAATGAGCTTGATTTTACATTGGAATGATAATTAAAGGAAGTATACTATAAAAGATTCAGTCATGGTAACTTTAATTTTAACCCTTATTCTTCCTTTGAGCCAATGCAAAATCTAGTCTCCTTAGGTTAAATTTTGGTTGGAACTAAGAATTTAGGCTTGAATTTTCACCTGAATTACAGGAAAATTTGGATGAAATAACTTACCAGTTATGGAATAGAGAAAATTTTTTTTTAATTTAGCAGAGTCCACATTTAATCAAAAGAATGAAGAGGTATGTTGATGCTTTTCTTCCAATCATTGTCCTTCATATTTACAAGCTATTTTTGTCTGTTATTTTAATTCTCATTCATAATTTTAAAAAGTAGGCACCATTATTTTGCCCATTGAATGATTCTTTATAGATGTAAATAATTTTTTAATTTAAAGAGAAACAAAAGCATGTAAAGGGTAGAAATAATACAGAATTTCAAAAAAAGATAAACAATAAGAAATCACAAAACTTAGTAAGACAAAACATATAACCAAAACATGAAACCAAAAAGTCGTATAAAACCACAGTACAAGGTGATCTACAATGATTGCTGTGTTGTTTCTTATTATCTTCAATAGAATTGCCTACATCATCAGGAATAAATGAATATAGCAGTATAATTGAATATAGCAGTACATAACAATATTAGTAAAAATAAAATATTGTAGACAGTATAAAACTTCAAAGGCAGGTAATTATCAAGTCATAGTGGATATTCCAGGGAATCAGGTCATCCTAAGTGCAGTTGCCTATACTCTCAGACTTGATACTATCAGTCATAACAGCTTTGAATAAAATCTATCAATACAAAACAGCAATCTAACACACCAGATTCAATTAGGATCAGTCATGGTAAAACAGTGTAGGTTTTACAGAGCTTTAGATTAAGTTAATAGGAAATTAAAGATGATTACCACACTATATTGTTATTTTCAGGATTACTGCCTGTGCCCTCAAATCTAGTACAGGTAGAATGACTGCAACAGAATATAATACACCTAAGCAGAGTAGTGTGAGTAATGTGGGTTTTAAATCCTGGTGCACTATGAACAATATAGTGTATCAAGGCCATCTATGTTAGAGATTCTAGCCATCCTTCTCTGCCTCATTTCTGCTATGCTATTTTTCTGCCTTTGTTTGTCTATAGTTTTCTCCTTCATTCTACTGCCTGCCCCACTCATTAAGGCCTTTCTGCCACTATTCCTAAAATTTTGGTATTTTTTTTCTCTCTAAAATGTCCTTCAGTATTCTCTGTAGGGTTGGATTGGTGGTCACA
>PVLA01001293.1:260057-377795 GCA_004027455.1 Hydrochoerus hydrochaeris | reverse complement strand
TAGGATAGACTACGCTCTAACAAAAATTTTGACACAGAAGTTTCGCGGTTATATTAGTACAAACATTTATTCACACACATGGAAAATCGAGAGTCAGAAGAGCTGTCCTCCCCATGCTGGCCCGGCCACTCATGCAGCTTCTGTGTTATCATGTCAGAGGAAGTGAGAGATGGGAAAACACACATGAGCCCTTCAAATCTTCACTCAAAACTCATCCGCTGGGGGTTGGATCTAAAATCTCCAGACAAGGCTCATGCAGTCAGAATTGTGGTTGTCAGAAGGCGAATCGATCATGAGGATTCCAGTGCCACCAACAGTTTAATCTACTGCTGGACTCATAACTTGATGTCATGGTGGGAGGCACTGGGACTTGGGAGGTGGCACCTAGATGAAGGAACAGGGCCTGAGAGCGTGGGATCTGGGGCTACATCTTTCCCTGCCCCTTGTTCCAGCTGTCTTGCTCCCATGCCTCCTGTCCACCATGAGGTGAGCAGCTCGGCTCCACCACAAAGCCCTGCTAGGATGCTCTGCCTCCTCATGGCCCAAAAGCAACAGAGCCAGATACCCATGGACTGAAACCTCTAAAACCGTGAGGCAAAATAAATCTTTCCTCCTATAAACTGTTTTCTTTTTCAGTTATTTTATGATGGTGACAAAAACTAACTACACATGATCCCTGAGGTACTGGTTAAGCTCAGTGGAAGAGCACTTGCCTAGCATGTGAACAGCCTGGATTCATCGTAGTGTCCCAGGAAAAATACTGGGACCCATGCAACTTCTGTTCACTGTCCCTCAGCCAGAATGAAGCAAATGGCTCGCACAACTGGCAGTCACCACTAACCCGGTCACACTGGCCATCTAAGATTCTCTTACTACACCGATGACTGGCATTAGCCTGACCAGTATCTTTATCACCCTTCCCATGCAGGTGCTTTTGATTTGTCTCCACTTTTTATTAATACACAGCCAGTTCTGCAAGAAGAGGCAGCCTATTTGTATCACTAAACATTCTGTTCTGTCCTAGTACCCAGCAAATTTATGAGACAATGAATAAAACATTGAAACAGTCAGATGTCTATTACAAGGCTCAAAGCCAACTTACAATAACCTCATGGATAAAATATGAAAGTTGTTTGCACACATTTCTTTACCTCTTTTTCTTACACTCCTATGAGTTAGTTATGATTTCGTATGTTCTTAGTTCCATTTTAAAGACCATAAAGCTGGTCTTTAAGCCCTACCCATTCCAAGGGTAGGCCAGTCTTCAGGTCACTTCCCAGGAAATAGCTCCTGAGCCCGTGACACATCTACCTGTACGCTATGAGGTGGTTTTGCATACCTGAGGCCTTGGAACATGATGTGCCTGTGGTGCATGCCCATTTGCTATGGTGAGGCTCAGGAGAGGGACTGGAGCTTTGATCTGTCACATTGGCACTAGCTGTCACATGACTGAGCTCCAGTCAAACCATGGATATCAAAGACAGCAAGGACTTGTATACTTCACAGCACTTTGCATGAGTTGTCACACATTACTGCTGAAGAATTAAGCAAATCCCATAGGAGTCCAATTGGAGCTAACTCTAACCCTAACCCTAAGCAAATCCCATAGGAGTACAATTGGAGATAACCCTAACCCTAGAAACTTATACCTGGATACTCTTATTTCTTTTGTTTGTACCCTTTCCCTGTAAGTAAAGTATCACCAAGCATTCAGCTGCTGTTCTGAGCCCTGTGAACTCTTCCAGTACATCAGCAAGCCTGAGGATGACTTGGGAACCCCTAGTGGATCTCTAGTATGCCAGGCCTTGTCGCGTTTCAAGGTATGTTTGTTGTAACGTTGGACTTTTAGTTAGAAAATAAATGCTTTTTGTAACTGACTTTCCCCTCCAGTCTGAGGATTGAACCCAGGGCTTCACACATGCTAGTTATACATTCTTTATAATAAGATTCCCATGCTATTTTCAGAGACATATGGTGTTAGATTTGGAGTTTGTTAGGCTAACTTACTAAATAGAATAAAGAAGAGTTTTAAATCATTCTCATGTTTCTTGGCAAGCATAAAGTAAATATTAAGCTCTAACCAGTTAGCTTAAGGTAAATGCAGTACACTTTTTACTCTTTTAAAAGTAAGGCTAATTATGGTCTCCTCTTTTTAGAAAATCATAGGAAACTTGGCTTAATTTTAACAGGGAAACCTATTGTATTTATTCAGAGAAACAGCCTTGATGTACAGCATGACACAAATGTGATTTGAGAGTCAATAAATCTCTCCCTTAGTCATGGATTAGATTGCATAAATTCAACCTCATCTTGTTCCTCTATAACCTGTGATGAAAATCTCCTTTCTAATACATCATTAACTCAGGGTCAGGAAGAAAAGGAGTAAAACATGTGAAAAAAGTCAGGAAACATGAAAGTCATATGTGAATACAAAACATTATAAATTCTCAATTTAATGGCAAAAAGTTGTATTTTCAATCTAGCTTATTTTTGCTCTTAAGAATACTACTCTTAGGTGGACCTTTGTATAGTAATTACTGGAAAATAACCAGGAGTCTCATATTTAGAAAGCTAGCAGTTTTACTCTAAAAAGCCTAGGCTACATTATAATGCAATATTAATCCCCAAACTGTAGACTAATGAAGCCAAAGCTTCTATTTACGCTGTTCCAGCAGGAATGGCAAAGCCTCTTGTACCATTTTATCACACAGTTCATGTTGACAGAGACTCTATCATCTAGAGACATGAATATCTCAGTGTAAGATTCCTAAGGTCCTGGGCATGATGGCACATCTCTGCAACCCTTGCCCTCTGGGAGGCTGACGCAAGGGGATCAAAAATTCAAATCCTGCCTGAGAAACTTATCAATGTACTAAGACTGTCTCAAAATAACATATAAAAAATTTGCTGTGGATATAGCTCAGTATGATGTCCCTGGGTTGAATCCCCACTACTGTACTGAAGAAAAAGAGTAAGAGAAGGGAAGGGAAGTGAAGATTAAGATTGCAGGTCATGATACACAGAAAGAAGTACAAAAAATCTGTACTGGCTCTTGCATGCATCCATCACCCTCCACAGCTCATTTTCTAGAGTAACTGCTGCAGCTTGGTCTTCCTGCGAAGAAGTCTCGGTGTGTCGCAGGCTAATGAGTCCTCACTGGTATGCTTATAGCAGAGTGATAAGATAAGCAAAACAGGCACAGCATGAGTCTTCCCTTGAACCCCTGTATGCCACACTAGATACTGTGCTGCAAGGTTTTATGTAACAGACTTGATGACTTATACCGTACATCATGAGTTGGGCGCTGGCTTTGTACCTGTTGACTTCCACCACCACCTTGCTAAAACAAAGCGAAACACCATTTTCCAAAAGCAGCACTTGCAACTCAGAAGACGCTGATCCTGCTCGCAAGGATGACTTCATGTCCTGAGTGACAGAATTTGATTTGGGGAGAGCAGTGGAAACTAAGTAGTCATGTCAGGGTGAGCCTCAGCAGCCTTGCTTGAAGTATTGGGGCAAAAGTTTCCTCTCCTCTCACAGTAGGCAGAAATAAAGCAGGGAACATGCCATCCCCGGGAAAGCAGCCTCAAAATGATGTCACACAAGGGCAGCACAGCCAATGGAATGAGAGGGAAACAGAATGCAAATGCTGGATTGAGCCAGCATGAAGCTCTGCCCCTCCTCTAGATTCACAGGATGTCCCCAGAGGTCCTCAAGCCAGCTATTCTCCCACATGCAGCCAAAGACAGTTTAACAGAACAAAGCTGGCAATCTTGAAAAATGCCTGCAGATTTATAATACTTACAACAGCTCACATATCTGCAGTGAACTGACCAATAGAACTTCCACCTACAATCTGTCTTGTGGAGTGATATTCGAGTCACACGTATTACTTTTCAAAAGGACACCTTTCAACTGCCTGGACTCAGTAGTAAATTTGGACATCTACATGCAACATATTACTTATAGTTTTTATTTCCACATGTTTGTTTTTTGAGACAAGGTCTCATTACGTTGCCCAGGCTGGTCTTGAACTCAGAATCCTCTTGCCTGTGCCTCCCTGGTAGCTGGGATTTCAGGTGTACAACTCTGTACTAAGCTTCAATATATTACTTTTAGGCTATGGAAAATAAAAGGCCTTTTATAAATAGTATGGCATCATTAGCAAATAAATGCAATTATGCAGGTTAATTTAACATTAAATGAAAATTACCATGAGCAAACCACAATTATACTAGGAAAGAATTAAAGTTAACTAAGCATTATCTTTAAAATGTGGTGACTTTTCATGGTACAAATCATGGAGGAAATATAATTAAAAACAAAATCTTCTCTGAAATATCCACAAAAGTAGTAGAGAAAGAAAACACTTTAATTATCAGATAAGCAATGAACCAGAATATAAAGCACATCACAGGCAATGTAATAAGAGGCTACATAGACACAGAAATCTCACTGTGTTATACAGCTACATTGGTCCATTTTTTGTTGCTGTAACAAAATACTTGAGGTTGAATAATGTAAGCAAAAGAAGTTAGGGTCAGGGGATGCAGCTCAGTGGCCATTGGGTTCAATCTCTAGTACCTAAAAGAAGAAAAAAAGAAGAGAAGAAAGAAAAAGGAAGGAAGGAAGGAAGGAAGGAAGGAAGGAAGGAAGAAAGAAAGAAAGAAAGAAAGAAAGAAAGAAAGAAAGAAAGAAAGAAAGAAAAGGAGAGAAAGGAGGAAGGGAAGGGAGAGAGAGATTATCAGCTCACAGTTTGGGCAATACCATCAGTTGGCCTCTGTTGAGGACCTCATGGTGGACAACGTCATGATGGTAGCTTGTGCAAGAGTGATCATATGTTACCTGGTGTGGTGGTGCATACCTGTAATTCCAGCACTTGGGAGATCCTGTATCCAGAGGAAAAAAGTGATCTTCTGGTAAGATAGAAAAGTAGAGAAAAAAATCAACAGTAAGGTTCACTCCTCCTAATAACTCACTGTCCCAGGAACAGAATCCCACAAGACCTACCTTAACCTGTTCCAAGGGCAGCATCTCCAATGCCCTAGCCATGTCACACTATTCTACCATCTGAACACCACCACACTGATGACCAAAGGCCCAACACACAAACCCTTGAGGAACAAACCACATTCAACCCATGGTGTTAGCCAAACTGCTATGACTCAGTACAAGTTTGCAAGACAGACAACAACTAATCTTCAAGCAAGGGTTGACAGCACTGCTTGTCACACACAGGAGGAGGTAGAAGAGTGTCTATCAGAGCTAACTGGCTTTTCCCGAAGGAAAAGCAAACATCTATCTGTATGAGAGGTTTAGTTTTGCGTGGTGGAAAAAGGAGGCCCCATAGCTGACTGAGGCAGAAAGGTGCTGGCTCCTGTGACATTTATATTTCAAAACAAAAGGCTCCTGGGTTCTTGAAAGTGTCATTCCCAGATGATGCAACTGATGACATGACTACTAAGTGTTTCAAAAGGATTTACATACAGCTCAAGAACAGAAGGAAAATATTTTCAATTACAAGTGCTCTAAAGTAAATGCTCTAAGGAGAAAGACAAAAAGGAAATATCTTCTTGTTTTCAATAAACAAAACAAACAAATTTGCTTTCATCCTTAGATGACCCACATATTTTGATTTGATTTTAGATAGCAATAAAATAAATAGCTTGGTATGTACTCAGAAAGTCAAAGTTCTGAGAATTATAAAATAATTTTATTAAGTGTACTCTTGAGATTCATTTGGTAACAAAATTTGACCCAAAATGGCAGAGGCTAGCCAGACATGCTTGTGAGCTGGCATCCTGGGAGGCAGAAGTGGGATTGTAAATTCAAGGTTAGCCTGGGCAACTTAAAGATTTGGTGAGACCTTATCTCAAAATAAAAAATAAAAACAAAATAAAAGGCTGGGGGCATAACTCAGTGCAAAGGCCTAGAGCAAGAACTGCAACTCTAACGATAATGACAACAATGAAGAAATAAATGAGACAAGTTGATGTGAATAACCTCACTACATTTTGCTGAGAATTAATAATGTTTCTGAATATATAGACAATACCCAAGACTCTACTTAACTTTAGTTATTGTTTTATATTGAATTTTGAAAAAAAATTAAAAGGTAGGGTTGAAAGTAGAACATTCCATTCAATATACGTGTGATATGCTTTACATTTAATCCTGTATTATACTCAGTTATCACAGGTCAAAGAAGTAGAAAGAAAAATAAAACAGAAAGTTTTATTTACAAAGGAGTAAATGCAAGCATGATATAAACAAATGAGAGCCAGAACCATCCATTTCTGCTAAATACCAGGACTTTAGTGCACATCCTAATACAGTGCAGAAGCTGAGTAAGTATTTATTTACGAGGGTACCGGAGGAAGGACAGCTGGATAGGCAGAGGAAATGGGAAAAGACAATCAGAATAAGCACCAGGGAAAAATAGCATATTCTAAAACTGGAGGGACCCCAGAGGGTGGGGAGAGAACCATGCCACCCCCTGGGAGAAAGACGAGGGAGAGCATTAGAGGCGCCTGCCTGACAGCTCCACAGAGAGCGGAAGATGCCAGGAGGCCTGCTTGTTAACTTTGACCACTGAAATGGTGACTCATCAGTTCAAGGCCTTCCCCTAAGTTATTTATAATTAAATTTTTAGAGGAGGCCTGTGAAAAGCCTGGCCACAAAGGTTCACTAAGAAGGCAATTTATTCTTTTGACTGAGTTGACATTGAAAGATGAGTTGATTATTGAAGTTCTACCAGTGTCTGAGGCTATTGAGCAATTCTTTTCTTTCCTTTTCTATTCTATTTCTTTCACTCTTTTTTTCTTTCTTTCTTTCTTTCTTTCTTTCTTGCTTTCTTGCTTTCTTGCTTTCTTGCTTTCTTGCTTTCTTGCTTTCTTGCTTTCTTGCTTTCTTGCTTTCTTGCTTTCTTTATTTCTTCTTTCTTTCTTTCTGGTGGTGGCGATTGAACTTAGGGCCTCACTGAGCTACAGATTTTGAGGGGAGGCAGGGCCTACATCACTGTTTCCCAGGCTGGACTCAAATTTGCCACGCTATCCCCTCAGCCTGCAAAGTGCTGGGATTGCAGGTGTGCACCCAGTGCTGGGCTCTCAGATTAATGCTTTAGAATGAGTAGAAGGTACCTCAGCATCTGATATGCCTGCACTTCAAACAGATGTTTTCACAGAGCTTTACAGGAGTACTGTTCTTTTCTTCTTCCTGTTTTGGTAACGTCAGCAGTAATCAGTCATTCTTTAAGAAGTCCTTTGCAGCTGAATTATTTAGAAGATATCCAGACTTTCAAGATTTTTTTCTATAGATGTCTCTCCTTTGAGTTTTCCTTAATACAAATTGTTGTTTTTGCCCTAACCTTGGAGATCTTATCCAGGTTACAAGGCATAGTAAGTATCTGAGTATAGAGGGGTAAATTGACAGAAGAAATTGTCAAATGAGGTACAGTGTGGCAAAGGCTGGTGCTGCAGGTGGTAAAAAGAATTTACTACTAATAGTTAAGGGATATAGAAAATTTAAGAATTTATCATTACACAGTAAGACAGCAGCAGGTGAGTCCAAGAGAGAACCTCATAATCAGGGAGAAAGGTTGAGATTCTTATATTTGATTCTAATGCAAGGGCAGGATCTGGAAATGTCATCCCAGGGATGATTTCATCAGGTCACATGGTTCCATTGTTGTCCCTCTGTTTCGAGGACACTCAGGTGTTGTTTGAAGAAGGACGTAATGTTTTTATTCGGCAGGGTTCAGTGCTCTTGGCATTGCCAGAAACAGTCTGAGTGAAATTAGTTGACAAATGTGTAAATATTGACTAATGTCAGCAGTCAAAGGGGATCAGAATAAAATATGTGTGTTTGTACTGGTAAGGGACTTTTGATGTCATATTGGAATAGAGGAAGAAATAGTATCCTTTAAATTATGGCAAGCTGTTAGATGATCTAGTAATGCATGCATGGTTTTAGAGCATAGCTTATAAAAGTGCACAGTTAATATTCAACTACGGACTTATCACTCAGCTGCAATGTGGTCTTTAAAGAAACAATGGTGAAATAACCATGATTCCCCACAGGAATGCCCTACAGGAAATAATATTAATCATCAGGTAAGCGATATAAGCATTAAGATTCATAACACTTGAAAATACAGTGAGAAGCAAACATCTACTTTTAGTTTTGTCACAGTTTATGCATTTGGAATCACCTGAATATGATCAGCTAAATGTGTTATGAGGTAGCAGGGTCTGGACAGAAGAGATGGGCATGACCTGGACAGGTACATCTTCCTCTCCAGCACCTTCCTTCCTTCCTCTGCTTCTTGGCCACCATGATGTGAGCAGTTCTTCATCTGCCCTGTACTCTGTCACCACATTTCTGCCTCGTGATACAGGAGAAACATGACTCCCAACCTGCACCAGGTTTGTGTCCCCTGAAAACAAAGAATGAGTTCTAAAGAACAACAGACATTAGAGCCAGAAAAATTTATTGTGAGAGCTCCTGAGAGATAGGTGGGGTCCCAAAAGCAGGTTGCCACTGAGGTCCTTTCTCAGGGATAGTTTATACAGCAAAGTCACACTGTGGGTACCACATGGGTCAAACTACAGTTCACCTAGAGGATTACAAGTATAGCTGCTTATACTATTGATTCAGTAGGGAAATAAGTCACAGTGTGGGTATATGGAAAGAGCACATTTTTGGAAAGGGATGGGTCTGGATATTCTGGTCAACCACCCAGGTGACTGATGTCTAGCTAGACTTTCTGGACCAAGTTGTGCTAATTACAGTACAAACTCAAGTTACTGTTTATGTCTTAAGGAGGCATGTTGCCCTGGCCTGTGTATCTCTATCTTGAGGACTGGTCTTCAAATACATTTCTAGCCACAATTCTAGTATCTTTTATTTTTTACTGACTTCCTTGAGAGCTCAGTCCCTCTGACTTAGCTGCATATAATATCCCCCTATTTTAGTTACTTTTCTTGTTGCTGGAATAAAATGCCTGATACCAAAAATTAGAGAGGGAAAGAGGTTTATTTAGCTCACAGTTTGTAGAGGTTTCAGTCCATAATTGGCTGGGTTCAGGGCAGGGTGGCACATGGCAGGGAAGCAATAGTTCAAGGCAGAAGATGCCAAAAGCAACAAAAAAAAGAGGGGAGAGCAAGCCTCTTTCCCTCCCTTTATAGTGTATGCAAGGCTACCTCCCCCAGGGCAGATGTAGCACACACACCCTTAGACCATGAATCAGTCACAAACTCTAGATTCAGCTACCTCTGAAAAATCTACCCCCCCATGACTGCATGGGACTTTGAAAAGACATCCAGACACAAACTCTAACCTTCACCCCCAAAGTGCTATCCCGAATTGTGGTTAGGGAGAATGGGCATAGTTTCAATCTAGCTGCTTTAGCTGTGAAGGATTGGTTCAGGGTAGCTTACAGTAGGGACCTTCTTGAAGCCAACCCAAAGGGCCTTGGATAAAAGACAAGTTGGGGTTTAGTAGTTGTGAACTCCCTTAACAAGACTGA
This sequence comes from Hydrochoerus hydrochaeris, assembly GCA_004027455.1. Lineage (NCBI taxonomy): Eukaryota > Metazoa > Chordata > Mammalia > Rodentia > Hydrochaeridae > Hydrochoerus > Hydrochoerus hydrochaeris. Next base: position 368,269 of record PVLA01001293.1, on the reverse strand, counting down.
GTTAGTGAATCCTGGTAAAAGGAGTCTGGTATGTTTGTCATTGGTTCCATCTGCATGTTCCTTTGGAATTTGGCAGTCTTTAGGTGAGAATAAACAAATTTTTCCAAGAAGCTAAAGGACACGTGGCCAAAGCATGGGCATTAGAATAGAAAGGCCGACTGGGGAAAAAAGCCACATCCAGACATCACTATTAAGGAGTTGGAATAACAATCGTAAACTAGATCTCTCTACTTAGGGAAGTTTTCTGTAAGTCTGATATTTGTCACAAGTTTTAACTCCTCCCAGTTTTAACTGTAAGAAGATCCAGGGCTTGATGATTTTGAAGGACAATTTTAGCTAAGGATTTACAAAATGTTGTTCAGCTTTTATGGCTTCCAACATAGGTTTCTCTTCTCACTGCAACACAACAATGATCAGCTACAAGTGTGCTGGCAATTGCCAGCAGGGGTCAGTGATTGGAGCCACTTTTCTATATTTAGCCTTTATTACTGTGGTATTATTTTTATATATCTCTTGGTGATACTTTTATGCTGTGTGTTTAAGATAAGTTAAAGTGAGACCTGTGTTAATCAAAATTAACCTCTTGATACCTGTCAACATCAGTGAAGTCCCTTCAGGGGTTACTTTTGGAACCATGTACAGGGTCTCAGCTGCTCTGGTAGTGTCAGCAGCCACAGGCTTGCTGGGCCATGTGGCTTCTGATGGAAGTGTGCAGACTTTTCTCTCTCCTCTTTAGCTCACTGTACTTTGGTTGACACCTGTCCTCTGGGGTCCAACAATCTCCCAGTGCAGGAGATTGGGTGGCTCACCACAGTTGTAGAAACCTCTAGAAAAGGTCCCCTTATGACCTCTGTCTTGCTGGTGTTAGAGGGGCAGGGCTAAACTATTAAGTCTTTCTAGCTCTGGACTTCAAACCTCAGTTCTGAACACCAGGAGAATAGTTGAAATATATAATGTGACCAAGAAACTGTTATTTCCTTACCAGTCACTGTTGTCATAGAAGTTGAATCCCTGCAAATATCAGCAGATAACAATTATAACACTTTATGGAGAAAACTTGGAGTCAAGAGCAACATCACATTTTAGTTTAACAATTACAATGACATTATTATATTAGACCTATTAGGTTTTGTTATTAGCTCTGAAATACATTTAAATACTCATCTTAGTATATAGTAACTTTTAGTCTTTTATCTTTATGACATAAAGAACTTTTACCTAAATTTATCATCCTTTAATAGTGTCACCTAAGAAGAATCTCCATAGATGTACTTTATAGGTTATCAGTATTGCACCTTTCAATTGTTAGAGTAGCACTGCCCAGACTGCACAGCTTTTGAGCATCCCTAAGTGTTGTAACACATATGACAGACACAGAACAATCATAACATTACTTTTTGAAGCACTTCCTTCAGAAAGTATCCACATCATCTGGATGACTGTCTCGTGTTGGATTGGTGTGTACATTTCATCACAAATAGCTGTGACACAGGTAAAAGAAAGCCAGATGCTTGAACCTAAAAGTTTTTATTATCATAAACAACTTTAGCTAGAAGTCAGCAGTGTGCCAAGATGTCGTTTCAGCCCTGTATCTTTGAAGGCCTGTACACCTGGGAAACACAAATATACCACTAGATACACTGTGAGGTTAGCAATAATTGACATAACAGCAACCTAGAAATCTTCACATACATTTAGTTTTCACTTTTAAGACAAATTTCAGACTTTTCAACAAGTTTTATGACATGTAAGCATATTGAAAAGAATTAAAGACATCTTTTTAGTTATAATAAATTTAGGAAACAGTGTTAATGACCACAAACAGACCCACTACCAAATACCCACTACCAAATACACCTGTCTGATCAAAGCCAACAAATGTAGATCAGTTTAAATGTCAGGACCAAACTTAAAAAGATATAAAATTTTGATCATTTGATATGTATAATGTCTAGAAGACATATAAAAGAGAATACCTATTATTTACTTGGCATGTACTAAACTTATGCAGTCTTACCCCTGTACATTTAAGTTCAGTGTGCTGTGATTATAGTTCAGTGGCATAAGCATCTACCTGCAAGGGCAAGGTCCTGAGTTCAATTTCTGGTAGCAAAAAAAAAAAAAATTTAACTTCAAAATTTAGACACATAGCATAGCTTGTTTTTAGAACACACACACACACAGACACAATCTCCAAATAAAATATATGGTATAAGTTATGTCACAAACTAAGGTAACATCCAAAACATTTCACATGTTGTTATAGCATGTGTCTAGATGTCCTCTCAAAGGACAATCACCACGTGTCCACAGGTTTGAATCACTTCTTATGCAGCGAGTCCTGTCTTGGGGAGAAGGCACCACTAGATACCTCCTTCTTCTTCGTTGAAGTTTGTCTCTTCACTCTCTCTGTGGACTCCGATTCACACTTCACATTCTTGCTGAGCCAGGAGGCCACCTCCCTCCTTCTTGTCTTCCTCACGTTGCTATATTCCAGCATCTGGATGGCGACTCTCAGAGAGGCTGTTTCTCCACAGCCTTCCACTGCCATCGTGGTGACCCTTTCGTCCTTTAACTTTGAGTGTCAGGTATTTTGTCTCGGCAACAAGAAGAAAGTAACAGACACAGGTGAACATTCACATACTCCTAACAATTAAAGCTCACTTTTTAGTGACCAAAAGTCTAACAAAGAAAAACACTATTTTAGTAAAATATAGAGCCTTTGCTTTTAGATATAGTTGTGTAAGTTTAACTAAGAGCACTTAAATATTTTTAGAAAGCCATATTGTTTGATGTAGAAAATTTAACCCTTTAACTATAACTAAAAACAATTGCTTTATATAATTTATCATAACAGACAACACTTATTTAAAGCTGTATATCTTGACTAAGAAAACCTCTTTGATTGTGGTACATAGACAATAATAGATTTGCATTTATAAGACTGATTTTTTATATTATTTTGGTTATCTAACAGCCTGTATAGAAATATGTTACCAACTTTAAAGGACTCGTTAGTCTTACCTTACTGTTAAGCCATATGAACCACAAGCATCTGAAATGTCGTGGATATTTATTTATCTATAAGCCAATGCAAGTAAAACTTTTGGAGGGTAATGTATCCTTACAAGCTAGGATCCATTAGAAACACATGTAGCCAGTAGAATCATATGTAACCTTTAAATCTTATGTAACCTTATAAAAATGTAAGACTTATATTCCTATGTAAACATTGAGGCTATCAGTCCTCATTTATTAATGTTTTAAATAAGTTTGGCTACCCTGAAAACCTACACAAATGGATTTTCCATGAAAATTTCAGAAAGAACAAGAAAGAAAGAGAGAAAGAAAGAAAGAGAGAAAGAGAGAGAGAGAGAGAGAGAGAGAGAGAGAAAGGAATGCTGGCGCTCAAAAAATCTTTTTCTTTAATAAAGCAATAACAGAGGCTTTAACAGGTCATGAACACACACTGAACTGACAGATGGGCAAACAAAAACCCACAAAATAATTATTTTAAGTCAGTGTGCACTCTCAGATGTACTGGCCAAATTGAACCACGATAGCCCTTTTACAGTTTTTAGGTTGGTAACTATAAATGACTAGGCAGAACTTTTCCTATAGGTTATCAATTAACAGAGATCACTGTGTAAATATCAGAAGGAAAAAACAGTTTTTCACCAGTGGAGGCAAAAACAGTCTTTAAAAAGCTGGGGAATTAGCTCAGTGGCATAAGCCCCTGCCTTGCAAGGACGCAGTTGTAAGTAGGATTCCCAGTACCAAAAAAAAAAAAAAAAAAAAAAACAGACTGCTGTTTTAGTAGCCACATGTAACTGTTCCTTCTAAAGGGACAGACTGTAGAGACCTTGTATTGGAAGTATCTGGGCTCCAGGAGGAACTGGTTCTTTCCCTCACTATCTTCTGGTCTTTTAAAATTAACAGTATGATATTTATCTCCAAATGTAACAACAGCTTGTAATGTTGCCTGTTTCTCACTAGAAGTCAATATTTTACCTAAGGACAACATCATATCATTCCGGTCCAGTTTATAGGTCTGAGTAAGTCCCCTAAAGACTTCAATGTACTTATCAGTATTGTCTGAAAACGTTCCCAGATCTTGTTTGATCTCTTAGAGATCATGGAGAGCAAAAGACTATGGATCAAGGTAGGGCCAAGGTTTTTATTCACCTCCTGTAAGGGATATTGCTGTTGATGAGCTTTAACAAAGTGAGATAGAGGTGGACACAGCCCAGTAGAGGCTTCAGTTGGGGTTGGCTTGGAAGTCTGGCCCGTAGGGCATGGAGGACAAGGTGGATGCATCAGATTTCACCTTAAGGACCTGAGGCATCTGGTTTTCTGGCAGCTTACACCAACACTTTGAACACAAGTCAGAATTGTCTCTTAAGGCAAAGAAAGTCTGAACATAAGGTACCTTTGACCATTTTCCTTCTCTTATAGTGTAATTCCAGGTGTAAAATAGTTTTATAATCAACATTTCTCCCTGCATCCCACTCATGCGTATTCATAGGTCTGCTGTATTTAACAGGAATTTTTCATGGTGGAATAGGCATGAGTACATGGAGAAAAATATTAAACAGCTCCTTCTCAGAGTGTGAAGGTTGAACAAGTTCCAGTGCTTAAGAATTATACTCCAAAGGAGTAAGGAAATTCAACATTGAGTTTCCCATCTGCAAAACAAGGATGAAAAAAGAAAAGGTGTTGCTTTTAATCCCTCTTGGTTTTATATACCCTCAGGGCATCCCCTGAGGTAGTTGCTATCTGGAGAGGGACTAGCAGATAGGTTGGGCCAGACTAGCCAAGCTTACTGATGTGCACACCTACTTCCTCTGAAAACCCACATTCCAACTCTAGAGTGTATTTCCAAAACTACGAGCTCCCATCGATTCCCACTAAAATAGCCCTGTGTAGGAAGGGAAGCATTGCCAATGCAAAAATTAATCCAATGATCTAGACTTGATCAGCTGCTTTAGAACTTTTGGAGAGTGAGAAAGAGAAAAAAAAAATCAAAGAACAATGTAAATCTTTCTGAAGTCCAATGATTGTACTACACAATTCTGTTTTGAAATTACAACATTTCACTTGGAATTTCTGCTTTATTCCTGTGTACAGTTCCTGTACTGGTCAACTTGTGATCCGTTAGCAAATGTAACATCAATTGCTGTTATGTTTGAATCTAGATGTCCTACCAAAGCCTTGTGCAGGTTCAGATGGAAATTTTTTGGAGATGGCTGAATCTATAGTAGTCGATTGACTGATGGTACAATGCTAGGATTAAGGATGCTGGGATTAAAGGTGGGTGATTGCTATATCAGTCCACTAATTGGATTGGAACCACCCTAATGCTGGTAGACTGGATACAATACAAAGAACAGAATGAGGCTTGTTCTTCTCTTCCCTGGTTTGTTTTGTCATCTTTTGCTGTCATGCACTGTTTCTCCTCTGGAATGCCATGCCACTCTGATTTGGAGTTAGCTCATTAAGGACAAATTGTAACCCAAATAAACGTTTCTCTTTTAACTTTGGGTGTGAGGTGGTTTGTCTCAGCAGTGAGAGAAAAGTAACTAATGCAACTAAAAATTGGTAAACCAATTGTTGAATGCCACATTCCAATTAGTTTGGGACATGGGAGTAACAAGTCTGTTCATAACACCATTTGGTTTATTACTATAAGAATAAGGACCTGATGTTCCAGGATAAATGTCTAATTTGAAAGTATAATAAGTGTTCACATCTATAAGGACTTAAGTTTTTATGCCCTATTTTGACTCATTGCTTTTCTATAATTCTTTTACATTCTTTCAATCACCATGAAAAATCCCTGTTAAATACAGCTGACCTATGAATGATTTCAGTCCAGTATCATAATAAATATATTATTGATAATGGCTATTGGTGCATACAGAATGTTTTACTTGCATTTCAGTCTTAGTGTATTTCACAGCATCTTGAACCATGAAGGGTAATGGTGTAAATCCTCATTTGACACTTTTGAACAGGCGCACACGTCTTCCCTTTCATTGTAACAAATAGGTAAACACAAAAATTGCTTCCTATAATCTTCAGAGAAAGGTACTGAGACCCACAGTTGCTTATTATTACAATGAAGTAAAAATTTACAGTAAAAAAGTAAGGGTTATGTATGTGGTACCTTCTATTATGCTTGGATTATTTTTATTTTGCATTTTTTCTTTTGCTTTGTTTTTTTCAGACAGGGTCTCTCTATGTAGTTCAAGCTGGCCTTAAACTCACTACATAGCTTAGCTTTGCCTCAAGTTTATGGCAATCCTCCTACCTCAACTTCCCAAATGCTGGGATTACAGGCATATGCTGCCAGGACTGGCATGTTGTGGTTTTTTAAATCTAATCACCAATCAAAAATCAAAACAGTCTACAGGGTTGGTATGTAGCTCAGTAGTAGAGAGATTAAATAGAACATTCCAGGTCCTACATATAATTCTTAGCACCACGAAATCAACAACAAAAAAATTTACAAGTAATTTTTCAAAAAAAATTGGTGTAAAAAATTGACAAGGGATTTAGAGTCAGAGAGAGGTAGGTGGAGAGTATAAAGAAATAAAAAAGTATCAAGATTTGTTATGTACATATACCTTCTCTCTATGATCAATGCAAACATGTACTAAGAAAATAAAAAATAGATCATGGTATGCACAAATATGAAAGAAGATAACAGAGGCATAATCTCCTACATCCTTCACTTCAGTCTTCTAGTATTGACAGTTCACAAGACTCTAGAATTGTTAAAACACATCACTAAGGAATTTTGAAAAAAAAAAAATCATTCAGCACAAGTTCCCACAATCTTCATCCTTGAGAACATGAACTCAGTCATCAAGAAAAGCTGAACATTTCAGTTCAGCCAGCATCTTCAGTCAGCAATTGCACAGGAAGCAATCGCAGGGCAGTCAAGCAATAGAGTCACAATTTGGAGACTGACTTTTGGTCCTGGAGGATTGCTGGAGAATGAGACTTGGGCCCTTAGTTTCCAAGTTCAACAACAATGCAGGTACCCAAATGAGCTCAGAATTTAGACTAGCTGCAAGCTCCATCTAGTGGCTCCCAGTGACAGGGTCAGGCTGCCAAGCTCCAAGTTAGGAGGTCAGGGAGTTGAGTTCAAGTGGGCAGGAGGCACACAGACTGTTGCAGGTTGAACAAACCTGGTTCTAGCCTTACAGTCAGACACCAACATGAACATCAGTGGATCTAAAGAGGCAGGATTGCTGGGATTATTCACTACCTCATCACAAACCTACGGCTGGATTGCTGAGATTAATCAGTATGAATATGGATGCTGTCTGCCCTCTTTGTCTACCAGTGACAGCAGACACACACTTTGAAGTGGACTTTTTTTTTCTTTTCTTCTTCTCCTCTTTCTTTTTCTTTCTTTCTTTCTTTCTTTCTTTCTTTCTTTCTTTCTTTCTTTTGTTCTTTCCCTTCTTCTTTCTTTTTCTTCTTTTTCCTTCCTCTTCTTCTTCTTTTCTTTCTCTTCCTCCTCCTTCTTTTTCTTTTTCTTCTTCTTCCTCCTCCTTCTTCTTTTGCTGCTGCCACTGGTGCTGCTTCTTCTTCTTCTTCCTCTTCTTCTTCTTCTTCTTCTTCTTCTTCTTCTTCTTCTTCTTCTTCTTCTTCTTCTTCTTCTTCTTCTATCCCTCCCTCCATCTCCCTCTCTCTCTCCCCTCTCTCTTTGGTTTGGGTTTTACTTCATTGTTTGTTCTTATTTTTATATGAGTGTTAACATGGTTTCTAGTTTTTATGTTGTTATTGCTCTGTTCTGTTCTTGATTTTATTTTTTTCCCTCTTTCCCTCCTGTCTTCTTTGCCACTTTCCCAAATTTTTCATGATCTTTCTTTGTCCTCTAGTTTTGCTTCTAATCTCTTCCCCAATTTTTATTTCTCTCTTCTCTCACACCCTCCCCCAGTCCTTTTAAAATATTTTCCCTAAGGGCAAAATTGTCAAATAGAGGGCTTATTTACTGCACACAATTTTCTGGTTCATTTTAGATTTTGTTATATAACCACAAAACTAATACGTATGGTTAAAGGTGGCCAATTAATAGTTACTACAGTATGCTGTTTTCTAGGTTATGTTTGATGTTTTGTTATTGCTGATTATGCCACATTAGCTGAGATGGCATGATTCTTTTAATCATTTGTTCTTCCTGTTATACAAAGACTGAGACTGCCTAAGGGTCACAAAAAAATACTATAAAGAGAGGGAGAGAGAGAAAGAGAGAGAAAAAGAGAGGCTCAATACTATTGTTAAGTATTTTGCACTAAGTGCTTATCATGTACCTGATAATGTGCTAAGCATATTTCATCCATTAGTTCATTTAATTGTCACTATACTTTTCTGAAAGGCTAAGTAACTTGTATAAGTTGGCAAATGAGACAATTTGTATAATGAAATAGCTTCAGTCTTTCACTTGGGACAACAACACTAAGACAGATTACTTAACTTTTAAAGAAAGACTTTATACTAGTAAAAGGTAGCCTTCACCCATAATCCCAGCTACTCAGGAGGTGAGGCCAGAGAATTACAAGTTTGTGGCCAGCCTGGCCAACTTGATGAGTCTCCGTCACAAATTAAAAGAGAACATGAAAAAGTTCTGGGGGTATAGCTCAGGCACAGCCCTGGGTTCAATCTCTAGCATCATGAAAATAAACAAACAAACAAATAAATAAATAACAAGAAATAAAACTTCCACCAATGATGAGTGGAGATTTTTTTCCTTTGATTTTCTATTTTAAAAAAATCTCACTGAGCTAATATATTTAGAGATATTCTGGTAAACCAACTACATCAGCATCAGCTCTTTGTTTAGAGACAGTGAGTTTCAAGGGTAATTTTCATTTTTCTTATAGACCCACAAAACAAACTTAGAATTTGTATTTGAAAGTTATGTCTTCTTTCATATACTGAAGTCATGACTTGTTATCTGTAAATGTACATAATTTAGCTTTGCTAAACTACTTTGGCAGGTGTAAGGTCAAATCAATAACTGTTCCATTCTACAAGGTTATTTTTAAGATACAAAGAAAATAGTGAATTAAATATAATTCCATATGGAATATAATGCCATAGAAAAGTAAATATAACTACTAAAATGGCAGTTATACATGCCTTGTCACTTTAACAGAAGCCTATGTATTTAATTACTTTACACTTAATTTGGCAAATAAATTAGATATGAGTGGCAAATATCCCAATGCCAAAGCATTTTTAAAGATAGTGTTATACTGCATTTGTTTATTTATAATTCTAAACCTAGAAATAAGAAAAAAAGATTATTATAATCTAGTATGATCGCTATTTATAAAATATAATTAAGAAAATTGGTCATTATTAGCCATCATAGAGACCACTTATAATTATAAATCTAGAAGTAAGAAAAATGACTATTTTAATAGTGCCTGTTATATTCATTTATCTCAAGAAGCAATTTGTGGTCGACTTCAGGATGTTTGCAGATTTTTTCATGTTATCATAACTATCTTGAATATTTCAAAATAAATTTGTGTGTGAACTGAATTTGAGCAACCAGCAAAGCTTTATACCCATTATTCAGCTTTGAGTTCCACATAGAGTTTCTGGTTCCTCCACTGCTGTCTTCATCAGTTCAAGCTACTGTTAACAAAATACCTGAGACTGCGAAGCTCAAACAGCAGGTACTTGTTTCTCACGGTTTGGAGCAAGAAGTGGAGATGGAGCTAGCAGGAGCAGTTCCAGCTGTGGGCTGTGGGAGACAGTTCCATGCCTCCCTCTAACCAGCGCTGGTTGCCAGGCAACCTATGGTGTCCCCTGCCTTCTGCTACATCATCCCAACCTCAGCATCACTTATTCTTCTCCCTCTGTGTCCACACTGTTCCTTTTTATCAGAACACCAGGAGAAATTTCTATGTAAATTTGACATCAGTCTACTCTCCTCTTAAACTGATTACAATTGGCAATGACTCTATCCCTTAATCAATCCACATTCTAAAGTATTGGAGGTTAAGACCCTAACATATGAGTTTGTAGGGCACCAAAGTCAATCCATAATACCTACTTACCTTTAATAGCTATAAAAGGTAGAGAAGGATTAAAAACATTTAGCTCCCAATTTATTGTTCATATTTTCTATGAAATATTTTTTGATGTATTTCATAGTATAAGTTTTCCCACATGGTATCTTCCTTCATTGAGAAATACTAACAATATTAAAACAAAATTCTGATATTTGTGTAAGAAATATTCATAAAAATAAAATTAAATGTGTAATCTGAGATTACTATTAAATTAAATTATCAGTTTGCTGCTATAGTGCTTTTAGGTTAAAAAAGCAGTTTCTAAATAAGCTGTTCAAAAGCATTTAATTTGCATAAAGGAATTTTCATTACAGAGCTTTGATTAAAAGCCACTACTTAATTATTTATGTATCACTCAGGGTATCAAATGATTTAGAAAGAACTAGCAAATGACCTTTTACAGATTTGGGCCCAGGAGTAGGTAGTATCCCAGGGTGAATTCAAAACACTGTTCTGCCTTGACTTCTTGCAGTTGTGTTCATTAGCCTTTAGAAACCCAGCTAACACGGTTTCCAATGAGATCAAAAGTCACAAAGAGGTTGGAAAGTTTTGTTGTTGTTTTTGTCCTGCTGGGGATTGAACCCAGGGACTCACACATGCTAGGCAAGAACTCTACCACTGAGCCCCATTCTCAGCTCTTTTAATTTGGTTTATTTTGAGACAGGATCTCACTGAGTTTCCTAAGCTGATCTCAAAGTTGCAGTCTCTCTGCCTCAACCTCCCAATGAGCTGAAATTACAGGCATGTGCCACAAGATTCATCTGCTAGAAGAATTTTTGGATACTCACTGAAAATGCCAGAGAAATCTGAAGCTCTAAAAGTTATATAAGCAGCTGGAAAAACAATTAGGCTGATAACAGATTTTTAAAACCGAATAATAACCAGGCGTGGTTGCGCACATCTGCAATCCCATCTACTAGGGAAACCACGGCAGGAGAATGGCATGTTCAAGGGCAGACTACAAAACGTAGTGAGAACCTGTCTCAGAATAAAACATAAAAAGCCTGGGCATGGCTGTAATCCCAGTACTCAGGAGGCTGAGAGAGAAGAATTGCCATGGGCTAGAGGCCGGCCTTAAGGCCAACTTAAACTATACAGCAAGACCCTGCCTCAAACAAAATGAAATGAAATGAAGCAAAGCAAAGCAAAGCAAAATGAAGCAAAACAAAGCAAAACATATTAAAAAAGACCAGGCAGCCATGCAGGCCAAGAGGAGAACCAAGATGCCAACTCCCTCCAGTGAGCCAGCTGGCATGAGGGCTGGGAGACAGGAAGAGCCCCCTGCCATCCTGTCACCCTGTAAGCCACTGGCTGATTCAGAGGAACACAGGCTGAGATGATAGCTACCAAAGTAAAAGAACAATGCTTATACTGTTTGATTGACTTTGCAGACCTAAAGTCAGTAGTCTGATCATCTATTTAGAGGGTAACAATATGTAATATAGCAAACTACTGCAGATTTCCTTCTACCTTGTATTTTAAATCCAATATTGTTCTCACTGTTATATTTGTCTCCTTTTATTGTTTTGTTTTATTCCCTTTAAAATAAAAAAAAAATAAAATTAAAAAAAAGATCAGGAATCGTATCAGTGGTAGTATCCCTAGGTTTCCTCTATTAAAACAAACACACACACACACAAAACTGAGTAATAATCACAGCCAAAGAAGACTCAGTTGGCCGCTGGATGTCTAGTTTCATGGTGCACCAGGTGGGATCAGAGGGTGCCGAAGTCTCCAGTCTGGTGAACTCTCACCCTGCACAGCTACCTACGGACTCCTGTGGGAGAAGTGTGTAAGGGCATCTCTGTGGTCTCCTAAAACAATGATACGAATGAGCAACTTGGGACTCTCCACTCCTTTTTGACACCTGGACCCTGTTGCCACCACGTATCTCCTGCAGGCCTCTGTAGAGGGTGAGCTCCCCTCAAACACAGGCAGCCCCTGGGGGTGGGGAAGGTGGAGACAGAGCATTTCAGGCATCCAGAAAGCAAGTCAGGTGTGTGTGTGTGTGTGTGTGTGTGTGTGTGGTGTTGGCCCATTGTGGTCAGATGTATAAAGTCCAGTAGTCCAGTGGGGTACTCAGGCTGTCTGCAGTGCCAAACCACACTCCAAAATCTCTGATTTTACATAAACAATGTTCCAAAAGTTCCTTAGCTCAGTTTCTGTTATATATTCTCAGTAGCCTCTTTTCTTCCCTTATATTGTAAACAGGCTACACCCTTGGGTGTGTGTAGCACTCACACCATCTCCGTGCCCTCCTCTTGCACAGGCTGAGGATGTTTACAAAGTGAGGACCCTGGCTCCCTGCTGAATCACTTAGTTAAACTTCTGACCTTCTCAAACTGACACAATGGACAACATCCTAGAGAGGTAAGGGCTTGTCCTCTACACCCTAGGATGCAGAGCTGCTGAGTTACTTGGTTAAGTTTTTATACTTCTCAAGTTGACACACTGTATCAACAATAGCAGGGCTCAAATTTGCAATTCTCCTGCCTCAGCCTCCCAGAGTGCTAGGATTATAGGTATGCACCACCAAGTTGGGCAAAATATTAATTTTTACTTTTTTAGTCTCTGAAGATGTCACACTAAAAAGTAAGATTAAACATTTGTAGGCTAAAGTCATAGCTCAGTGACAGGAATTGTGCTCAGCATGTGCCAGGCCCTAAGTTCACTCTCCAGCATCACCACCCTGAACTCTCTACACATTTGTTATTTGCTCAATTGTTTACTAAAATATTCAGGCACAAGCCATTAGGGAAATGTCAATTGAAAACCATAATGAGATTTTACTTCATACCATAAACATGCTACTATCAAGCCAAGCCAGCAAGCTAAGCCAAACCAAACCAAACCAAACCAAACCAAATTTAGAAAATAACAAGTGTTGGCAGTGAAGTAGGGACATTGGAAACCTGTGGATCATTGGTAGAAATGTAAAACAGCACCACTACCATGGAGAACGTGGGTAGTGAATTCTCCAAAATAGCACAGAAAAAGCTTATCCCTTATCGAGTCCTGACCTAGATTCCCGATCTCCCAAATGAATATATGTCGGAGGTTTAAATAAAATGAGACAAGTGATATGATTTTAGGGCTCCAGGAGGGTCAAAACCCTTTAGCTGATCTCAAGACTCCAAGGGCTAAGACAAAGACTTCTCTGGACCGCCCACTTTATTTAGTAGGTCCAACAACAAGGGGCGGGGAAAGCGCAGGCAATGAGGACCTTGGGAGTCCCTTCAAGGACGTCTCCAAGTAATGAATCAAGTCAGTTCAGTAGAATCATTTTATCATGAAGACATGGTAGGAGTGAGACTGTAGGAGTAATTCCTGCTGCTGTAGTCTCTATCTTGTTAATTGGGGTTGGAGCCAAGTGTCTGCAGCTGTGGCCTTATCTTGTACTTTGAGGTATCTCTGGCTGCACAGTTCACTACAGGCCTCAGCCAGGACCAGTGATTCATAGAGGTTCACTTACTATGAATCAGCTCCCATTGCCAGGCAAGGGGCCGAGGCCTAGGACAGACTCACATATAAACATAGAAAGCCAATTAGTTAATTTTAAATCCTGCTCAGAGCTGCTTCACAGTGGTCTCCAACAATTCCTCATAGAGGGGCTGGGGATTTAGCTCAGTGGCATAAGCACCTGCCTTGCAAGGACGCGGTCCTGAGTTCAACCCCCGGTACCGATTGAAAAAAAAAATTCCTCATAGATCCAGCAACTCCACTTCTAGAATTGAAAGCAGGGCTGCACCTGTGCATTTGTGCACCTGCATTCATAGCAGCGCAATTCACCACAGCCCAGAGGTAAAAGCAAACAAAGTCCCCCAACAGAGGAATGGATGAGCAGTGTGGCCTCCACACACACACACACACACACACACACACACACACACACACACACACACACTGCAATACTCAGCCTTAAAAAGGAAGGGAATTCTGACATACAAACAACCTGAAAGAGTCTAAATGAAATAAATAAATTAGTCTCAAAAAGGACAAATACCGCAGTTTCCTTTTTGTCAAATTCACAGGAAACAGGAAAGTGGCAGCTGCCACCTGGGCGATCCAAGGCGACGCAGGCCATGAAGGGGCTCCCCGGGGAAAGGTGTTGCCTCCTCGGAGGGCGTGGAAACACTCGGTTGTTCCCCAGAAGGATCGCGGCTGGGTGACCCAGTTCAGACTTCCGGCTTCCAGAATCGCAAAGTGACAAATGTGCGAGCCACGCGCGACAGTGGCGATCCATCCCGTGTCACTGGGGAACGCACAGGACGGGGGCGCCCTATCTGCTGCACCCCAGGGAGCTCTGGAGCTCCAGCTTGCGAGGCCAGCACCGCCCCAGCCGGAGGAAACATAAAGATGACAGCGCCTTGGGGTCAGAGCAAGCTGTCCCTGGCTGTGAGCACCCCGGGGTAGGCTGGAAGGCTTAGGCCACCGTCCAACAAAGATGCTGGGCGCTGACTCTGGACACAGATGGGTCGGGCGGCCGTTCAGGAAGCCCCAGCCAGGACCTGTCCCTGTCCCTGTCCCCATAGGCGAGAGAGCTCATCCGTGAGAGTCCTGGCCTGCAGGACAGGGCTGGGGCTACTGTGAGTCTCCCAGAATCGGAAGAGAACTCACCTGGACTCTCTTGTTTGAGACAGGTCCAAAACTGCATCACACCAGATTGATAGGAACATTCTTCTCAGCCTCAATACTTATCCTTTTCTGCCGCGACCCAATGCGGCTCCTGAGGTTCTTGGGGTTAAGGACTGGTGAGAGGAGGAGAAAAACAAAGAAAAGACGAAGCTGGGGTCAGGTGGAGCCCTTATCCTTCTGATGGGAAGAAGGTACTGCTCAACCAGTGCAGCATGCTGATTTATACCCTCCAAAGAAAAATGTCAATTTCAACCCCTCTGCCTAGCAACTTGGTTGCCTGGCAGGCCCGGGCCCCTTGTCTTCTTGGTGCTGGAACAACTTGTTTACATAGCTTGTTTCCCTCTCTCTGTTTTTTCTGGGCTGGCCTTGCTTTAGCCCCACACATTTGATCAATCTCCAGTTTCAATAGCTCCCTACACTTTTCCTTAATTAAATATTGGTCTGTGGTGCAGAATTTTGCTCCATTCCTCCTTCTGCTTTGGCTGGTGACCGTGAGGGCCTGCTCATCCTGGCTCTCTTTTCTCTTTCTCTTCTAACCCGAGGATGCAAGGGTGGAGTGCATTGCTGTGTGTATGTGCGCACGCGTGTGTGTGTGTGTGTGTGTGTGTGTGTGTGTGTGTGTGTATTGGGTCCCTCAGTATTTTCTGCTGCAATCCTGCTGATAGATGAGGGAACAATTTTTTCTTTTTCTTTCTGTTTCTTTAAATTTTATTTTATTTTTATTTTATGCTGTACTGGGCTTCGAACACAAGGATTTCACCTTGAGCTATATCCCCAGCCCTTGTTAAATTTTTTTACCTCGAGGTAATGCCTTGCTAAGTCACTGAGTGGCTTTGCAGGAGTGCCTCACAGCCTCACAGGACTGTGCTTCACTCACAGAAAGTTTTATCAGTAACTTGTTACTGCCGATGCCATTGAGGTGGCATTGCAGCTAGGAACATTCTCAGATGTCTCATTTTGTCCATTAATGCCAGCATCCTTCCTCTTTGTGCTCTTCTTAACAATCATTGAAAGGTAGCAAAATCGGTCACTTTATTTCCTATTCTTTAATCCCCAATATGAAAGGAGAGTGATATGAAATTATAAAATAATACAAGTGAGTACCAGGAAGTAAACAGGCAGCAGCACTGGCTCTTCCTTAGGCCGTTCACTAATTAACCAGATGATCAATCTTAAGTAAACACTGGAGTCAGAGCTGTAATTGAAGCACTCAGGAGGCTGAGGCAGGAGAATTACATAGTGAGACTCTGTCGCATAAATAAATAGTGAGGGCCAGGGATACAGTTCAGCAGCACAGCACATGCCTGGCAAGTGTGAGATTGTGAGTTCCATTCCCAGTAACAAAAAACAAACAAACAAAACAACTTCCATTTGCTTGATAAATAAATAGTGAGATCCTGTTTCATAATTCTGGCTTTCAGAATTGTAAATTAACAGGTTTGAGGAGCGAGCAGGTGAGCAGGTCCAACGTGACACAGGGAAGGTAGTAACATCAATTTTTTTTTTCTATATTGGGGATTGAATCAATTCTTTTGCACTGAGATAATCTCTAAGCCAATGATGGTGAAAGATTTAGAAACCAGGGACCAAACTGCAACCCAAAACCCAGTTACTGATCGCAAAATGCCAACACTGCAATTAAACCTGAATACTGAGGTTTCAGTTTAGGAAAAGCAGCTCCACATGAACATTTTTTGTCTTTAAAAAAATCCACAATAAAAAAGGCGCCATAGGTTCAGCACCCCTGCTCTACACCATTTTTCATTTTGAGACAGGGTCTTGTTAAATTGCTTAGGCTGGGCTCATAGTTGAAATCTTCCAGTTTCAGTCTCCTAGAGTCTGGGCCACTGTCCCCAGCTAAGTGTTTTTTTGTTTGTTTTGTTTGTTCTTTTATACAGGGGATTGAACTCACGACCATGCACTTGCAAGGCAGGTGCTTATGCTGCTGAGCTAAATCCCTGGCTCCCCAGCTAGGTTTTTGTTTGTTTGTTTCTTTTTTTGAGAGAGTCTCACTATGTAGTTCAACTTGGCTGAACTCCCTATATAGCTCAGGTTAGCCTCAAACTTAATGGGGATCCCCTCCTGCCTCTGTCTCCTGAGTACTGCGATTACAGGCATGAATCATTATACCTGGCTTAGTTTCTGTTTTATACACCAGTAATTTACTTATCTTAAGTTAAATTTCCCTTATGTTTGCAAATCAATTAAGGTTTAGGTCATGTAAGAAGCTTAACTGGAGCCACGCAGGATGGTTCACGCTGTCATCCTAGCACCCTGGGAGGCTGAGGTCACGGGACTGTAAGCTTAACTCCAGCCTGGGCAACTGAGGGACTCAGTAAGACCCTGTCTCAAAAAAATAAAGAAGCCGTGGTTTCACCGTTCAGAACTTAAAAAAATAGGTAGTCCTCAGAGCCTAAGACTAATTTTATCATCAAAGCACATGGGTCAGAGACCCATATTTATTCTTTAGAATATTTCTGTTGAATTAGTAATTATAGTTGATGGGTTTTATTACATTAAACAACAAGTACTTGACAGGAAAAATTACACAAAAATAAAGTATTGCGTTTTTAATATTTGTTGAGTTTATAAAAAAGCATCAAAATTTTTAACATCAACTGGTTTTGGGTCCAAAAAAGAACATTAGATATAAATTCCCACATGAGATACAATGAAAATACCAGTGGAACTCTACAAAGAAATAGTCTTTACTTCAATTATCACAGTCTACCCACAGGACAACAGCGTGCTCCATACACACGTCTTTCGCTTTGTTGGCCTTTGTGTGGGACGTGCTTACCATTTCAGCGATTCCGCTGTTTTTTCAGGAGGTTCTTACTATATTATACGGTGTGTAGTTAACAGGGACATAAGATACCAACAACATAAATTATTAAATTCTTAATATGTATTGTTTGTTTAGAATAGGCATCAACATTTTCACATTAGCTCTGTACTTCCTTACAAAATCTAAAAGATAACATAGGAAATAAATTTCTCTATGAGCTATAATGAAAATACCAATAGAACTCTACTACAAAAATAAGCTTTGCTTCAACTGTCACACCCAAGGCAGACGTCACACATTACAACTGCATGCTCCATACACGAGTACTGCTTGCATTGATAGTACATGTTTTAATTGTACTTTCTTCTAGGGCATGGCTGACATCTTTTTGGTTTTCCTGCTGCCATCGTAGGTCTTTGTGATGCACCTGCCTGTTCACCTGTCAGCTCACAGCATGCTCCACAACTTTTTTTGCACAGTTCTTTTTGTTCTTCTGCTGCTATAAATGACTTCTTATGAGTTCCAGTCCTAATCCTCTAAAAAGATTTCTCCATGATATTTTGTACTTGTTATTTTTCTTGTGAACTATCAAACTACTTAGGCCACACACATTTTTTTTTTATTGAACCTATGACCTCGCACTTTCTAGGCAGCTGTTTATGTTGCTGAGCTAAATCTCTGTCCCTATCCCACACATGTTTAGGACTGAAAAAAATACAACCACTGACCAGCACTTTGTATTTGAAGTGAGATTATAATTTCTGCCTAACTCATCAACAGCAGCTATGCCACGTTATGTTTTGTTGTTGAAAGTTTCCATCTCAGGCTTCATTTTGTTTAGGTTTCCATGTCAATATTTCCATCATGGTGCAATGCTGACATCAGCAGTACCAGTTGGCTTTTCTTTGCTGTATATGAGGCAAATGTTATTATATCTTTCTGAAATCCAAAGATTGTATTACACAATTCTCCGTTTTGAAATTACGACATTTCATTTGGAATTTTTGCTTTCTTCCTTCATACAGTTCTGTGCTGGTCAACTTGTGCTCTGCTAGCAAATGTAACATCAGTTGGAAATCGGTAAACCAATTGTCACATGTCACATTCTGATTAGTTTGGGAGATGGGAGCAACAAGCCTGTTCACAACATTATTTGTTTTATTACTATATGGATAAGGACCTGATAGTTGACTTCCAGGATAAATGTCTAAATCGAAAGCATAATACATCTTCAAATCTACAAGGCCATAATTTATGCCATATTTTGACCCATTGCTTTTCCATAAGTTTTTTACACTCCTGCAATCACCATGAAAAGTATGTGCTAAGAACAGCAGCCAGCCAGGTGTGGTGCTGCACACTAGTAATTCCAGCACATAGGAGACTGAGGCAGGAGAACTGTTGCGAGTTTGGGACCAGCCTTGGCTACAAAGTGAGCTCAAGGAACAGGAGATGTATGAAATCTTTCAATTTGGCTAGTGAAATGTCATAACAAATACACTTTCGAACATGGCTTCTGGTGCATACAGAACATTTTACTTGCATTTCAGCCCCTGTGTATTTCACAGCATCTTGTAGCCTTTCATCTCATAATTTCCAACACTGAATGGCAGTGCTGGCATTCTGTCCAATACTGTGCACCCCTGCCAGCCAAGACCTTCACTGTGTTTTCAGATCTAGTTCCAACATGAGATTGTTCCACTTGGTTGTGTGACCATTTTGCATCAGTCAGATATTATTATAGACAGCTAAGTTAGGTAGAAATCTAGTATGCAATCAGACAGGGCAGAGCCCTTGAGAGATTCAGTGCAAAAAAAAATGAGAATCCATCAAGTCTGTGGCTGGAGGTGCATCTCAAGATTAAAATCACAGTGACTAGTTTTACATACTTCCCTAACAGATGAATGGAGATTTGGGATTATTGGTATCACCCTTTTGAGATTTCCTGTTACCTCGTTAGAGGTGGGCTATCCTTTCCCACCTCCTAAGACTAAAACCACTAAGACTAAAAACAAGAGTAAGACTACAGATTATCAACCAAGGTTAGTGATGTCACCCATGTACTCTTGCTACCACTGGATCAATATTAACAAAGTGACTGTACTTGCAATCTTATTGGTTGCCCATGTGGTACCCACCTCATGATTTTGCTATCAAAATTCCTTTGAGAGGTGAGCCTGTTAGCAGCCCATTTGGGACCCACTGTCTCAGGAGTTATTCCTATTCCCCATTTCCCATTTCTATTCTCCAATAAATTTTCCTACTCTTAACCTCCAGTGTTTATCAGTATTCATTCTTTGACTTCAGGGAACATAAACTCAGTGGGTGTGACATCTAGCATTTCCCCAATATCAATATGTGCTCACATTACCATTTTCTTCATCATTTGAATAAGGTCTGCATTCCCTGTGTCTGTATCAGTCAATTCTTCCTCCATTTCACTGTCACAGGAACTTTGACTCACATGCTCAGCATCAAAGTCTTCATTGTCATCATCATCATCATCATCATCATCATCCACCCACACCACTTTCTGTTATGAAAGCATGTATTTTACCCTAATGGATCATCTTTATCATCCATGCATGAGTAACCTGAAGATTCACTTTTGATCACATCCAAAACTTGCCAGTCTGGTTTTTCATGTGCCATGGTACTGAATTGGGCTACTTCTACCAGAAAAAAATCAAAAGAAAACTTTTTAAAATCAAATCCCAGAGTGGTGTGAGTCTACTGGACTCTTTGTGAAGTGTGTGTAAACATACACAAAACCAGTAAGAGCATAAAGATGGGTCTAAATCCCATTTTGACACTTTTGTACACATACATAGTACTTGCCACTGGTCATCCAGGTGGGTAAACACAGATTTCTGCCTGTGTTCCTCAGTGAAAGGTACTGAGGTACACTGCGGGCTACTATTACACTACAAATTCTCACTAGGAAAGTAAGGGATGTGTCCATTAGACACAGGCTTAAGCCTTGAGGTGTTGGAGAGTGAATACACGTGCAGGGCTATGGCATGGCCCGGGCATGATTGCACTGAGAAGGAGGAGACACCTCAGGGGGCCAAATAGGCCACAGCTGAGGCCACCTGAAGCCTTTCTGGATAGTTTTCCTTAATTAGCATCATCTGTTACTCAGACGGGTTCTTGAACCCCTCCCAAGATCCTGTTCAGGTTTCCTCCATTGTCCACTCAACTCTTGGCTTGTTTTGATTAGTTTAGCATCAGTCGTCAGGCCAGCTAGCAGAGGTACGCGCTCTGCTGAGGATTTCACTCCTCCTGAAGCCCTAAAGACCATGCTGCTTGTCTCATTCCTTTGAGCCTTCGGTGTGCACCCGTTTGGGGGGCTGGGGGGTCTAGGTACAGAGCCCAACATTGAAGGCTTGGTTTTGTGTGCTCAGGGATTCTGCAGCTCTAATCTCCTTTTCTTGTTGCTTCATTCTGTTTTTGCTCCCCACCCCCAAGGCATTGTGCCTACTAGGCAAACATTCTGCTGAATTATACCCTCAGTCTACAGGTCTCCTTTTTATTTTCACAAGGATTTATACAGGAAAGAAAAAAAGGACTGTACCCAAAACTGTCTTTGTTTGATGGATTACTGCTTTGGACAACTCAAATTATTTACCTGAGGGATTTTTCCACTGTTGTTTCGTTTTGTTTGAGACACGTTATCATAAGAAATCCAAGTTGGCCTTGAACTTACTTTGTAGCCCAGGCTGCCTAGAATTCACAGCGATCCTCCAGTGTCAGCCTACTAAGGGCTGGGGTACAGGGGGTGTACCACCACATCTGGCCACCTGTTTTAAAAAACAGAAATATCTGTTCATGTACCAACTCCACCAAGGAATGTAAACATGTACTAATCAAAATTTTAAAAACCAGAAGTATAAAATGAGTCACCTACACTACTCCATCTCTTTTTGAAAATGGGCCATCAGGTTTTTGGCAGTGGGGTCCAGCAGTGTTCCAAGGCTGACTGTAAATGCAGCGGGTAGAGTCAGTGGCTCCTGGAATGGCGCGTCTTTATGCCATCACCCATTCTTTCTCTGTGTGTCCCTTCCGCTGCCCATCCTCCCTGGCCTCCCTTCCTCTTCATTCTCCACTGGGAGACTGTGTTATGAGGAACAATGGGTCCCAGGATAACAAGGAGATGCAAGCTGGGTCTCCAAGCTTGACAATGGTATACACCGGTCCTATGGGAGGTGGCTGTGACACTGTCACTCCACAGTTACTTGGTCACCATGGCTTGGCAAGTCCTCACCAGCTGGAGGCTGCTTGTTGTTCCTAGAAGTGGCATATTATTTTCATGAGTTCTTTGTAATGTTTCTGAGCGCACACATTTTTAACATATTTTGCAGTTCAGTCTTCAAAGACATCTATTTTATAATCCTCCCATTACTCACAAATCTTTCACTGTTAGCATCATTTGTTATGTTCGGCGTGATTTCAAGAACTAGAATATTTTCTTCACATCTAAAATAATGAAATAGTGCACACATCATAGGAGCTTCTGGGACTTTGGTTGGTCCAAATTTTGTTTTTATTGTGTGCAGAAAATAACTTTTTTAACACAAGGTAGGAAGTTGAAAAAAATCTTTGGATTTCAACTAGAACTTCAAGTATAAATGTTGGGCTTAATCATTACTTTCAATCATGTGGTGGAGGATGATCTTAACAGAGATTTGTGTGAATGTTATTGAGTATTAAAAATTTGTGATTTGTAGAATTAGCAGATCTTTAAGTTGTTCTAGTATAACCATTCTTGAGGGCACTCTGAAAATGTACCAACAGAGTTCAACCAAGTCAGGAGGGAATCTCAGAGTTCCCTGAAGTCCTGAGAATTATTTATGGAAGCAGGACTTGCAGTCCACAGAGCCACCATGTCTAATACTCTGATTTTTCAAGAGAAGGAGGCCTGGTTTAGTCCAGACAAGAATGGAGAGAAGCAGTTCAGGGGCTGTGGTGTTGTTTTTTTGTTTGTTTGTTTGTTTTTGATCGGTACTGGGGATCGAACTCATGATCGCACACTTGCAAGGCAGGCGCTTATGCCACTGAGCTAAACCCGCAGCCCCCAGGGGCTGTGGTGTTAAGAGTGCAGCACTTACCTAGCGTGCTTGACACTTTGGGTTAGAGCCTTACCACTGGAGGGAAAAATGAAACTAAGAAAGCATGTCACCTTTTCTATACTATTAGAAGTTCTAAAGTAGAGTTTTGTTTTAGAATTTTAAAAAAATTATACCAGATGGGAACTCAGATGTTTATCAAGTAGAACACCAGAAATGGTAAGTTAATGGATACTTATGAAGTACACTGTCTTAGTCCATTCCCAGTTGATGTAACTAAATACCTGAGATTGGGTAATTTATGAAGAATGGCAGCTTATGTGGCTCACAGTTCTAGAGGTGGGGAAGCCCAAAAGCATGGGGCTGGCATCTGTTCAGCATCTGGCAAAGGCCTGTCCTGTTTCTTATAATGTGCCAAAGTACATCACGTGGCAAAACCCAGCATACTCCCAGCACAGTTCAGTTCCCCTTCTTATAAAGCCTTTCACATAGCCAGGGGTGGTGGTGCATGCC
Organism: Hydrochoerus hydrochaeris; assembly: GCA_004027455.1. Taxonomy (NCBI): domain Eukaryota; kingdom Metazoa; phylum Chordata; class Mammalia; order Rodentia; family Hydrochaeridae; genus Hydrochoerus; species Hydrochoerus hydrochaeris. The sequence goes on along the minus strand of PVLA01001293.1, from coordinate 345,170 downwards.
TGCAACCCCAGCATTCAAGAGACAGGCATGAGGGTCATGAGTGTTTTTGTTTTTGTTTTTCTGTAGTGCTGGGGATCAAACCAGGGTCTCACACATGTGAGGCAAGTGTTGTACCACTGTTATACCTCTAATCTCAAGGGTCATGAATTTAAGGTCTAGCCTGGACTACTTAGTGAGATCCTGCTTGGAAGGAAAGGAAGGGAAGAAAGAGAAAGAGAAAGAGACAGAGAGAAACAGAGAGAGAAACAGAGACAGAGAAAGGAGGAGGAGGGAAGGGAAGGAAAGAGGGAATGATGGACAGAAGGAAGGAAGGAAGGAAGGAAGGAAGGAAGGAAGGAAATGCTAACTACTAATTCCATCCAGAGGGCCATCCAGCCATTTCATCTAACCCAAAATATCTCCCAACAGTCTCCATTTACAAATATGTACCACTAACACATGAAGTTGGAGACTAAGCCTCCAACAGAAAATTTTGGAGAGCTCCAACCATGGAGGGACTCAAAGTGCAGTACAGAAAGGTAATTTGCCTGCCCTCTCAGTAAGCAGCCCAGGCCTGAGCTGGGAGAAGAACCAGCAGCTCCAGAGCTCCAATCAGGAAGGGACTCAGGATGCAGCACACAGAGGCAGTCTACCCGCCCTCCCAGTAGGGGCCCCTGGCCTGATCTGGGAGAAGAACCAGCAGCCCCAGAGCTCCAACCATGGAGGGACACAAGGAGCAGTACAGAAAGGCAATTTGTCAGACCTCTCAGTAAGCAACCCTGGCATGAGGAAGAAGAAGAATCACTCAGCGGCTCTCATGAGCCCACCGGCACACGGGCTGAGAATCAACTCCCCCCCATTAGCAAGTGAGAGCCAGAGATCTAGATATCTCTTGAAAAGTTGACCATAGGCAATGTAGTAAATAGGGGGAATTCTTTCTACCATCTCTTTGAAGGCAAATATTTTTATCACTGTTCTGCTTTGTTCTGATTAATGATATTGCTCTTTTCAATGTTGTTTTTTGTAAGTTCTAGAATGTCCTGTATTTCCTTTGATTTGACTATACCTGATTGAAAGAACAACTGTTGTGAAGATAACGGGATGTACTGTGGTGCCTATTACTGTTATGCCAGTAACCTGTTGAGGGTTTTTGTACCAATTTCACTGCACTCTCTCAGTTGGCTTTGTTCCATCTTGTTCTGTTGTATTTTGCTACCTTCAAAATAATAAAAAATTAAAATAAATAAAAAATAAAAAGTAAATAACAACAAACAGATCTGTAAGGTACTGAGCAAGCTGAAACACAATTTAACTAAACAGATAATGGACTTGAGAAGCAAAAGGAGGAAAAGAAAGCTCTCTAAAGGATATGACTGAATGTATGTTTAAGTGTGTAGAATTGATAACCATGTTGCTAAATTTTTGTTGGATCGTTGAACAGAACTGTTTGCAGCCTCATTGTTTGAATGTTCACTTTGTATGCTTTAATTTTGTAACTTGAACAACTATATCTAGAAGACAATATTTATGTAATTTATCAACTAGGGATTTCTTTTTAATTTTTTTCTTTTTCTTTGAAATTCTGTATTATTTCTTCCCTTTTTGCTGTTTTGCTTTTTTCTTCTTTAAATAAAATTTAAAAATTATTTTATATAAAAAATAAATGTCAGGAGCTGTTTGCCAGAAAAAAAAAAGAAACAAAGAGAGAAAATTTTGGAGGATGCATTCAAACCACAGCACAGATTTTTTTTCTTAAGAAGAAACATGCAGAATTAGGGGTAGAGGTAGTAGCTCAGTCATAGAGTATGTAGTTAGAATGCACAAGGCCCTGGGTTCAATCACTAGCAAATTAAAGAAAAAACCCTGTAGGATTGTTTAAAACAAAAATCACTGACTTTGTGTTCTGGATTTTGCCGATATAATACATACTGCAACAGCTACCTAAAGATTGGAGAAAGGGTAAAAAGACCTATCCAGTTACACAGTATTTATAGTTTATGTAAGGCATCACAAAAGTAATTCCACCTAGAATGAAAATTCAAGATTTTATATGGTAAAGAATGATCACTATAGAGGTAACATAAAGCATAGCTAAAAAACAGCAGTTCAATTAAAATGGAATTCTAGAAAACAATTCAAAAAGAAGGCAAGAGAAGATGTTGTTATGGTTTGTGTCTAGATGTCCCCCTCAAAGCCTCAAGTGGTCATGGGAGTAGGCTTTTCAGAGGCAGCTGAATCCAGAATTTGTGACTGACTCATAGTCCAATGTTGGGATTAAGGGTGTCAGTGCTACACCCACCCTAGGGTGGGAAGACTGGATAACATATAAGTGACAAAAAGAAGTTTTAATCTTCTCTCTCTCCCTTGTTGCTTTTGTTGTCTTCCACTGCCATTAACTATTGCTCCTCTGCCATGAGCTACCCTGCCTTAGAGCCAGTCAATTATGGGCTGAAACTTAAACTATCAGCTGAACAAACCTCTCTCTCTTTAACTTTAGACATTGGATATTTTATCTCAGAAAGGAGAGAAAAGTAACTAAAACAGAGTTGCAAAGTAATAAAGAAAAATAAAGGATAGCAGGGAAAGAACTGTAGAATTGTAGACTTCAATCTAACCACATCAATAACGGACCAAACATATCATATAAAGGGCAGAGTTTATCACAATGGAATTTTTTAAAAGCAAGACAGTAATACGTAGTGTACAAGTATAGTATCATAAGTATAAAGAAACAGGTTGAAAGCAAATGAATAAAGATATGTTATGCAAACTGGGTGCCTGAAAGGGTAGAATGGCTGTACTAATCCATAAAGTAGACTTCAAGATAAAGGGTATTATCAGAGGAAAAGATATTTTAAAATGAATAGACAGCCAATCATGACAAAGAGCAATAATAAAATGTATATTGTTATGGTTTGTGTCTGGATGTTCCCCCAAAGCCTCATGCAGTCATGGGAGCAGGCTTCTAGAGTTTGTGATTGATTCATGGTCCAATGCTGGGATTATGGGTGTGAGTGCTACGCACACCCTAAGGTGAGCAGCCTATTTACAATATAAGGACAGGGAGAGTCTTGTCTCCATGTCCCTTCCTTTTTGCTTTTGTTGTCTTCTGCCGCCATGAATTGTTGCCCCTGTACCATTCTACCCTGCCTTGGAGACAGCAGATTATGGACTGAAACCTCTACAAACAGTGAGCTAAATAAACCTTTCCCCCTTTAAATTTGGGTGTTGAATATTTTGTCCCGGCAATGAGAAAAGTAACTAAAACAGAATTTGGCACCAGAGAAGTGGGGTACTTAGTATGACTGTACCTGACTGTGTGGCTGAAAAGCCTTTGTAAATGGCTTAAGGGAAGAGTTTGGAAAGATCCTCAGGTGTTGTCTGAAAGAGTAGCAGTAGAATGACTTATGCTATTCTGCATGGTAGATTCTGGTCAGAGCTCAAAAGATCATAAGGCTGATAGAAATCCTGCCAGTAAAGACCAGGTTTGGGGGGTTTCTGTTGGGGAAAAGAACTGCATTGTTTGTTGGACTCCAGGTGATATGTGTTATGACTTGGCAAAATGTTAGTCTACATTTTGCTTGTGTTCAAAGATTTTGCAAAAGACCAAGATTAAGGGAAGTGGACTAGTTAATCTGGCTGAAGAAATTTCAAGGCAGGCTAATGTTGAGGCAGTGGCATGGCTACTGCTGGGGGCTTTTAGCCAGATTTACATTGAGGATTAACAGCACAGAGCAGCACAGAATGAATTAAGATAGTGTGAGTTTGGCTGCATTTGAAACCCCAGTAGAGCTGTGGACAGCGAAAATAGAGCTGAGAAGATCTTGATTGCTGAGAAGGAACAGAATTGAAAAGAAATCACAAGAAGCAGCAATTCTCCACCATTTGCAGCCTAAAAACTGTAAAAGTGAAAGGCTTTGTGCTTTGAGGAGAAAGCCACAGAACATCATGTTCCAGAATGGCAGCAGCCACACTATGATCCAGAATGGCAGCAGTGACACACCAGGTTGCAGAATGGTGGCAACATAGAGAATTTGATCCTCAGAACTGGATTGAGAGTGCCCAGTGATTCAGTCACTCAACTCCTAACAACCAAGAGAGAAGAAAGTCTGGCTACTGCTTCAGCCTGCATCAGATCTTGGCATCACCCATGTGGTGCTGGTTTTATGTGCATGCAGAATACAACAGTTCTGAGGTTAAAAAGGCTTCCACCAAGATTTCAGAAGGCCTGGGAGCCCAGGCAGAGTTTCCATGAGAGAGAAATGTGTGAAGTTGTGAGTAAAGCCAAAGGTGCAATGAAGACCCCAGAAGTTTGGAAAAGGTAGGAACATGGATCATCTGAGGAAACCTGTGAGGGAGCAAATTGGGCCCAACAGAGAAATACTGGGAGCTACAACCACCAGAACTGCCACAAGAGTGGAGCCACATAAACCTTTTGGAGATCATAACTTGCTAAAGATGGCTTTGGATGTTCCACATGGAACTATAGCACTTCATGTTGCTCTTCTGGCTTTTGGACATGCTTAGGTCCCATTTCTTTGTATTTCCCTATATGTACCTTTTGAAATGGTCATGTTTATCTTGTGCCATTTAATATTAGAAGTGTTTAACTTTCTTTCCATTTGTATAGGGGCTAGAAGGTGAGGGTTTGCCTTAAGTCTCAGAGGAGACTTGGGACTTGTACTTTTCAATAATGCCAGAATCATTAAGATTTTGGTAATTCTTAGAGATGGACTAAATGTCTTTTGCATAAAGGATGTGCTTGAGTCTTTGTGGAGGCCAGGGGTGGAATGTTGTAATTTGTGTATAGATGTCCCCCTAAAGCCTCATGAGGTCACAGGTACAGGTTTCTAGAGTTTGTGAATGAGTCACGGTCCAATGCTGGGATTATGGGTGTGATTGCTACACCCAAGGGATGTGGCTTACATACAATATAAGGAACAGTCTTCTCTCCATGCTCCTTCTCTTTTGGTCTTGTTGCTTTCACTATCTTCTGCTGCCATGAACTATTGCCCTCTGTCATGTGCCACTTTGCCTTGGAGCCAGCTGATTATGGACTGAAACCTCTACAAATTGCGAGCCAAATGAATCTCTCCTTCCTTCATTTTGGGCATTAAGTATTTTGTCTCAGTAATGAGAGAAAAATAACTAACACATGTTAAATAGACTTTTCAGATACATGAAGCAAAATTGGCTAAATTAAATAGAGAATTGGGAAATTAATAATCATGGAGATTTTAATATCCTTTTCTCAGAAATTGCTATCTCCTTCTTTGTATTGGCCCAAAAGAATTAAAAAGCATCATATCACAGAGATATGTGCACCACCATATTTATGGCAGCACAGTTTGTAATAGCTAACTCTTGGAAATGGATCAGGGCTCGTCAACCAAGGAATAGGTAAAGAAGATGTGGTTTTTCATACAATGGAGTGCTACTCTGCATACAGAAGGATAAACTTGTGACATTTCTAAGTAAATGAATGGACCTTGAGAACATATTAAGTGAAATTAATCAAACACACATGTAAATATTGCATTGTTTCTGCAGTGTGGGAAACTGCAAGGATAAATAAGGATCAAAGTATATAACAAATATTGTGAAATAGGAAGAAAAAGTTCAAATGGAAAAGGCAATGAGGGAATGGAGTGGGGAAAGGTAGGGACAAGAAAAAAAGAGAATGGAAGGGAAAAATGGGAAAATGGAAATGAGGAGGGAAAAACGGGTTAAAAGGAGGGGAGAGGAATGGGAAGAAAAGAAGCAAGATATATTATGTACAGGTACAAGTTCCCTAGGATGAACATGATCCTTATGTATATCTAAAATGTATCAAGAAAATTTAAAAAAGCAAACAAAAAATATTTAAGGACATGAATCATCTTAACAGGACGCGTCTCCTGGGTCATTCAGTGGGCTCAGAATCACGAGAGTCAGAAGAAAAGTAACAGAGCAGACAGGGAGCACAGTCTACTTGCTGGTTTTGAAGGCAGATAGAGGGATCATGAATCAAAGAATAAGGGTAGCTTCTGGGAGGGAGACAGAGAGCTGACCGCCAGCAAAGAAGCAGGAAGCTTAGTCCAGGTAGGACTGAGTTCTGCCCTTCACAAGGATGAGCTTCCCTAGAACCTTTGGATAAGAGCCTAAACCAGCTGACACTTTGATATTTAGCCTTTGTGAGACTCTAAGCAGAGAAGCCCATTGAGCTACTCAGACTTATGGCTTACAGAACTGTGAAATAACGTGTTGTTTTAAGCTGAAGAGCAAACAATATTTAAAACTGGTAGGGCTGTTACCTGGATGTCCCTTCGAATCCTCATGTACTCAAGGGGAGGCTCTGGGGAGGCAACTGGATTATGGGGGGGCTTATCACTAATTTGCTGTTAGGAGGTGGGCTCTGGTTGGAGGAGGAGGAGGATCACTACTAAAATCAAAGTGTCAGTGGTTTGGGCTTTTATCCAAAGGCTCTGGAGAAGCAGCCTCCAGGCTCATCCTAGTTAATGGCAGAGTTTAGTCCCACCTGGCTGTAGGACTAAGAATGTGTTCTTGAAAGGTTTATGTCTCCCTCTCCTCCTCTCTTCCTGCTGCCTGGACATCACACAGTGAGTGAGCAACACATCTCTACCATGCTGTCCTGCCTTGGAGCCACCGGACTGCGCTGAAACCTCTGCAAACTAAACATTTTGAACCAAAATAAACATTTTTTTCTTTAATTTTCAGGAGTTGGGTATTATGTCTCAGCAACCAAGGCAGTATCTAAGTGCAAAACCTAACTGAATCTCTTCATATTAAGGATCGTAAAACTGAAGTTCATATTCCCAAGTAGTAGTGCTGCCAGACGGCAATATCCAGTGGTTCCAAGCTCTTTCTGTCCCACCAAATTGGTCAGGACAACTGATGAACAGATAAATGAAACTTTTGTTTAAAGTAAAAGAAGAAAAGGAAAGAGTGAAGGAAAGATAAGAGCAAGAAGAGGTACATCCCATAAGGAGGTCAGTCCACCACAGAAATGGGGTAGAAGAGGAAAACTGCAGTAGCAGCAAAGCAATAGCTGCTGTCTTTTATACACTCTCAGACATGGTTTGTCAGAAGTTGTCCTGCCCATATGTCCTGGCTATGATTGACAGGTCACATCCTGTTGCTCAACCATCATTCTGGATCTCTGTGATTCACAGATTATATCTTGTTTTTCCAGCCTGCCTTCCATGCCCTAATCTCCTGCCTTGATAGGAAAGTTGAGATCAGAGCCTAGGTCTGAACATCGCTAACCTACTTCTCATTTCACAACCTGGAATGATAATGCACACAGTAGCTTGCAGCTTCAAGACAGAGATGGTGGGGTGACAGGAAGAAGTCCTCAAGCTGACAGAAGAAAGTGGACACTTGCTCTTTATTTCTTGTTTTGGCATGGTTACAGATGTCACCTCAAAACCTCATGAGGTCATAAATGGGGCTTTTTCAGAGGTGGCTGGATCTAGAATGTGTGACACTGGGATTGACTCATGATGCAGTGCTAGGTGTAAGGGTGCTAGGATTAAGGGCATGAATGCTACCTGTTCTAAGTAGCCTGGAAAAGGGAGAGAAAGAGCTGTGGTTTTCCCTTGCTTGCTTTGCTATCTTCTCCATGTCATGAACTCTTTCTCCTCTGCCATCCATTCCGCCTTGGAGACAGCTGACTACGGACAGAAAACTCTACAAACCATGAGTCAAATAAACCTTTGCTCCTTAAAAAATAAATAAAAATATTATTGAGGATGCAGAATCTCTGAACTATATCAACCACCAAGACTTTATTGAAATTTATAGGACACTGCCCAACAATGCAGAGTGTGTCATTTTCAAGTGGACATGGGGCACTCATCAAAATACACCATTTGCTCAACTATAAAACAGGTTTCAATAAATTTAAAGGCACTGAGATTCTACTCTACATCCTTTGACTACCATAAAATTAAACTAGAAAGCAATAACAATAATATTCTAGAAAAACCGAAGTATCTGGAAATTAAACAGTGCACTTGTAAATAAACCATGGGCCATTGGCATTACTCTTTTAACATTTAGAAGTCATTTGGCCCATGCATGCTCTGAAGTGGAACATATTTTGATTTGAATAAGAGTAGAGGCCATATGGGGAAAGTGAATAGCTTTTCTAAATTCCATGGAAAAGCATTAAAATTGTGCCAAGAAAAGAGAAATGATCAAATATTTCATCTGTTACTTTATGCTCAGCTTTAGTGCTGCATTTGAAATGTTTGATTTGTCGCAAGCTAGTTAGGTTAATGCCCTATTATCTAGACTTTGTGCACCTGTCTTGTATACCTCTGTTGACCCTGTGATTCTTTATAATCCAGAAGCTTGTTTTGAGGTATAGCGTAAATACTTATCTGCTTCCTTCTCTTGTTTTTAGAAGAGCTGTTGTCTGACACTGAGAAGTGTGTTTTATGATTGTTGATGAGCCTGGTACTAAGAAGGAAGACATGGAATCTCATCTCATTGTTCAAGAATAAAAGTTGAGCAAAACCAGTTTTTAGACAGCATTCCCACATAACTTGGAATGAATTCACATTACTGATCAGCCATCTCCACAGCTTGGTTTGGCCATACGACCACAGGGCAATGCCATGCATCACCTTGTACCAAAAGTTGCCAAATCACATTGTCCCGAGAGATATTTTCAAGTTTCCCTTTTTAAACTTTTCAGTCACTTAACAGTCTTCAAGAGAATGAGGGATACCACCTCAGTAATCTCTTACTTTGAACCAGTCCCTCTCGCCAACTGTCCATTTCCTTCACATTCTTTCCAGGATGTTTTCTAAGATGTGTTGGCACCTAGAGATTAAGTTAGGGTTCTTCAGAATTACCAGGAAGACTTGTGAAAACAAATGAGTGGTTCCACCTGGTTTCTGATTAGCAGGACTGGGGTGGATCCTGACATTTCAGGCTCCCTGCTACCACTAAGGCTGCTGGTCTGGAACCACACTTGTAAAACCAGTGTTTCCTTGCTAATGGAGATAGATAATGCTGAGAAAGGCCTCAGGATTTACTCACAAGATATAGTCTGTTGTAAGAAGTTCAGGTTGCTTGAGTTATTTCCAACCCTCCAATGCCTCTTAATGGTATTTTAGAACTTCAGAGAAGATGGAGTTTGGGAGAATTAGAAACTATGCAGATGCAATAGCATTTTGGCTGATCTAAATGTCTTCCTTTAGGGCCAGGCTGCTTCAAGATGACTTTCACTAAGGGATTGGAAATCACCTAACCCAGGAGTTCTGTGTGTGAGCACGAACTGGCCTGGAAACTTGTTAGAAAGGCCCATCTGTAAGACCATCCCAGGGTTCCAAGTTGGAAACCTTGGGCTTGTTGCCAGCAATCTATAATGTCCAAGCCCTCCAGGTGACATAATGCACACTAAAATTTAAGCACTAGTGACCCAGAACAGAGATATTTTACCTTTCTCAGATCTGTTCTAGGGTGCAAATACAGTTGATCATCATGTGGTCCATACCTGCAAAATTTGTTGGTCATAAAGGAGCCAGGTCAGACAATCCTCACAGGAAAGTACCTATGCTTTATTTGGAAACATAAGAAAGGATAGTGTCAGGATTATTTTATAAATACAGGGAATACTTGTTATTGGTTGTCTCACAGAATGATACAGTCAATAATGATGGGCTTTTATTTGGTTCACGAATCCACATAATAAGTAGAAAGGAGTCAGACTGTGGTTTCAATGCTGAAGTTTTTTTTTAAAAAAGTATAAAAACATATTAACATATATTTATCATCAACCTTTTAAGAAGGATTTTTTCCTTTTCTTGTTTTTGGTACTAGAGATTGAACCCAGGGCCTTCACACTGAACTACATCCTCAGCTTTTAAAAAAGCTTTTTTGAGGCAGGCTTGGTAGATAAGCTTGAACTTATCATTCTGTTGCCTCAGCCTCCTGAGCAGCTGGCATTACAGGGATGCGGCATCACACTTCGTTTCAAAAGGACAGCCAAAACCTGGACATAGCCTACATGTTCACCAATAGACGAAAGGACCAAGAAAATGCCACATTTATACACAATGGAGCACCACACCGCCATAAGGCCAAGCTTGAGTCATTTGTAGGAAGATGGCTGCATCTCTAGACCATCATGTCAAGTCAACCAGACACACAAGCACAAATATTACATGGTTTGTCTTATATGACAAGCCCAACCAAGAGCAAAATAAGAGATAACAGGAAGTAGGGAGATAGAGCTTTTTTGAACCTGAAGATCAAGAGATGGAGGGAAGGGGTGGGACAGAAGGGAATGGCGATGAGAGAAGGAACTAAGATACGTCATGTACATGTTCCACCTCCTCACGAGTGTAAACATTATACAGCAAACAGGTACCAATAAAAAATACAAATAACCACTTAACTTTCTAAAAAATGTAATTCTTAATACACATTTGCTTATTTTTTTATTCCAACATTTACTGAATGCCAATTTCCTGGTAAGTTATGTGCTGTGATATATAGCAATAAAAAATACAGAGTTAAGGAAAATACAGTCCATCTCTTTGCTGGAAGATACAATGGATTACATAAAGTCAACACAAGACCAGATCTTAGTAAGCATTTAGCCAGTACTTTTCAGATGGTGGTGCTGCCGCAGAAAGACTGGCCTCTCTTGGGAACTTGTAAGAGATGCAAATCCTGGACATGGCTCAGATAGATCATGTCAGACACTTGGTGGGAGTGGGGTGGGGCAAAAATTTGAAGCAGCTCTTTGGATGATCCTGATACATGATGAAGTGAGAACCAACCAGCAATACAGACCAATTTCATTTTTCCTTTCTTAGGTCACTGGTCTAAGAATATGATGAAATACAAGTTTGCATATTACTTGTAAGGGTCACAGTCCCAAGTTGAACATCTTGTCCAGACCTTTATTTTACAAGTGAGCCAAGTAACTACTGAGTACTAAGGGTCTGGCTAACTGGTTAAACAGCTCATTAACAGGCAGCCTGGTGGCTGTAAACTCGGGCTAATCAGTTCCCAGTTTAATGCTCTGCTCCTCCAACTCTGCAGCAAATACCAAATGTTTGCTGAAATACACAACCACATCAACAGTCATCCATGGTTTCTTTCTTCTTTTTAAAACCTACCATTTAAAATGTGACTACGCTTTCAGAGAAGGCAAGGATAATTTTCTTTTCATAATAACTATGTAAGGACAAGCATATGCTCCACAGTTATCTCTGCAGCACAGATGCATGCCTAGGAATTATTCTCATTGCCAAAAGGGCAGAGTGTAACAGGTTTATTAAAAAAAAAAAAAAAAAAAACAGCGTTCACGTAATTCATGTATCCTTGCCGAGAACTGGACATTATTGTTGGTAACTCAACTGTGCTCATTTAGTCATATCCTGAAAAGTAACTCAACACAGAGAACAATAGATCAAGGCAAAATGATAGTAAGAGAACCCATTATCCAAACAATACCAAGCACATCTATTACAAACACAGGCAAAATCCATGCTGTCAGAATTCAGGGTCATGACTTTCCTTGAGGACTGTAGTCTGGCAGGGTGGCACCAAGGTTTTTCATTTGATTCTTGATTCAACAGTTGTGTCATCTCCATTCAAGGTACAGACTTAGATCTATTTTTCTGTATGTCATATATTAACAAAATAGCAACCTCCCACAAAATCAAGGCACTTTTTTTGTTGTTGTTGTGCTAGAGATTAAGTGTAGGGTGTCACACATGCTTTAGGCAAGTACTCTACCACTGAGCTGCATCCACAGCTCTTTTTTAAAATCTTGACATAAGGTCTCACTGTCACCAAATTGTACAGGCTGGACTTGAACTTGAGATCCTCCTGTTCCAGTCTCCTGAGTAGCTAGGTTTTATATGCATGCACCACAAGACTCTAACATGTAAAAATATTAACTATGCAAAAATGTTCTGAAAGAACACTGTATTCTTACATATTGCACAAGAAAAGGGCCACAGCAGTGGAGGAGCTCCCATCAGGAGGGGCTCTGAAAACTATCACTTTTTTAAAGTACAGATCCCTGTTATTTTTAGGTTATCTCTGTTCCTGCATCTGAGAGAAAACATGCAATACTTGTCTTTCTGTATCTGGCTTATTTTACTTAACGCGATCTCCAGCTCCATCTATCTCCCTGCAAATGACAAGGTTTCCTTCCTCTTTATGGCTTAAGAAAATTCCATTGTGTATTTACACATGGTATTTTTTATCCACTCACTTGATGGGTGTGAAGGCTAAATCCGTAACTTGGCTATTGTAATGCCACAAGCAATACAGTTGTGCAGGTGTCTCCTTTGTATGCTGGTTTCATTTCTTTCAGGTATTTACCCAGGAGAGGTTTAGCTGGATCATCATATAATATTTCTACTTTTAGTTTTTTCAGGAACTTCCATACTGTTTCCCACAATAGTGTATAATTTTTATAATAGCCATTCTAACTGGGGTGAGATAGATAGCTCAATGTTATGTGTTTAGAGTTCAGGCTGGTCTTGAACTCATGGAGATCTTCCTGTCTCAGCTTCTCAAGTGTTGGGATTACAGGTATGTATCACCATGCCAAGCTTCAGTGTAGTTTTGATTTACAGCTCCCTGATAAAGATGGTGAGCCTTTTTTCTTGTATTTATCAGCCTTTTGTACTTCTGTGAATTGTCTATTAAGATCATTTGCCCATTTATTACTTGTTCATTTGTGGATTGCTTTTTGGGTTCTTTATATATTTTAAACACTAATCCTATGACATTTCCTTAAACTACACCCAAAATGGGAGCAAAATGCATGCAAATATATAGGTCCAAATTCACAAAATGAGATCATGTTGAGTTAAAGACGTTCAAACTTTTTGACCCAAATTACATTTTTTTCTAGATTCTTTTTTTCATTGAAAAACAAAAATTATGGAAATATTATAAAATGGTAATTTTTAAAAGCAAAAAGCTATAAAATACCATATAGAACACAATAAAAATTGAATTAAGCTCCACCAATACCAAGAACAATTATTTATATTTAAAAACTTTTTGAAAACTGTTTTGTACTGATATGGTAAAATGTTATAGAATACTATCAAATAATGAGCAGAATGTAACACTGGCACAGAATGGACTTTTTGTTTTTGCAGTTCGGAAGAGTGACCTAGGCCCTCACATATTCTAGCCAGGCACTGTACTACTGAGCTATCACCCCAGTCCTGGACTTATTTTTAAAGACTTAAGCAAAACCTTATTTGTAAATGTAAGATTATCAGGAATGCTCCTATTTGTGGTTGAATACTGACTATTTTAAAATTCCTACCAAAAATCTTTTAATGTTTTCCAAAATAAATACTTTTTTAAAAACTGTAAATATACTAAGTTCTCTTTTTAAAAAAATTGAAACAGGTACAGGATAAAAATAATTTTTTCCTCCTATCCAGTGGATTCATCCACTAGTGAGTGTAGCAGCTAAGTACATTGACAAGAGGTGGGTTCTGGTGGCCAGAGGCAGGTCATGGAGGACGCAGGTCACTGCAGGTGTGACCTGGTTCTGGCCACCCTGCCACGAGCCGTTTTTCCCCACCAGGTTCTTCCACCATGCAGCTTCTGCCTTGATGTTTTCCAACCAAGGCCAGAAAACGTGAGCTAAGGTAAGTCTCTCCTCCTTTTAAGTTGTCACTGTTCCCGCAATAATGAGGAAAGTGACTTTAGAAACCTTGCATGATGACTACCCCTTACCTTCATCATTTCATTTTTAGAGAAACTGACAGGCAGACAGATAACAGAGGCTTAAATTAACGCCCTGCCACCCCTCTCAACAGGAACACTCATCAAGGGCGTAATGTCTAAAAAGTGGGAAGAATTTATCACATTATAGATTTAGAGATGTTACCAAGTCTTTGGCAAAGTACATTTGTTCTTCCTGATAATGAACAGGAAACTATCTGTTGGGACCATGTGATGATCCAACAATGACAAGATTTTTCATACACTTAATGTTAGCAAGCAGTGTTCTAACGCAGCCTCTTTTAGTCTTGACTCTTAGATAAAATGTTTTCCTTCCCTCTAATAGCTAAGAGTAGCATCTTAGGTTTTTCAAGAGTCAGGAGAGACTTACATAGTCATCTAGTTATAAAGACCTAATTGCACATACACGTTTTTTGTGTCCTCTGAATAGAGCTAATGAAAACGAGAAATGCTTTTCTCACTATAATGTGCATGGCTAATTATTAATAACTTCATGGTGTCAATGTGTGTATATATTTTGAGTCTGCTTCTATCTCATTATGAAGATGCAATTTATTACCTATGAGGATAAGAATAATACAGCAGTGTTTATGGATAAGAAATACAATCTTTCAGCATTTTGGTCAGGAAAAATTGGTAGTGCAGTCATGCCTTGTGTGTAAGAAGTCACATACGGTAAAGAAACAAAAGCTCTGAGAATATAAGCGCAGGTTTTTAAAAAGCCATTTATTTTAAAAAACTGGTCTGTCAAATCACATACACGAGCTGATACACAACTACCAAAGTGGCCCTGTAATAGACACCAGTGGGCGTTCACCACACAGTACCTGAAAAATACAGCTAAAAAAGGAGTCTGCTGAGTAATTAATTTCCGATTCCTACTGGACTCCTCGTTGAATGGCTTTAAGTTAGCGTAGAGAGTGAGAGGTAGAGTCCCAAGTGTAATAGCTGATGCCTCAGGGCTCCATTTAAAAACAAAACACAAACGAAAAACCATTTCCCCTCTGCACAAGGGAAGCCTATCCTATTTATTTTTTCCTTTGTGAAAACAGAAGCCAAGTTTCTCTTCTCAAACGTTTCAGCATTCCTAATCAAACAGTGTGGTGTGGTGACCTAGATATTGTGCTTGTCCAGCAGTTTAATTTTCTTCACCTTCTGATTCCGATTCTAGGACAGAAGAAAAAGAGAAGTCAGGTATTTTCTCCCAGATGCTTCTAAATAAGATCATGACAGTTTCTAATCGCCACCACCACCAACCTTGCCAACCACCCAGAAGGCTTCTACTGCTCATTAAGCAAAACAGTTACACCTCTGAGTGCAGACAGCAAACTCCTGTATGTTTCTGCTTTACGAGAACTGAACTTTGCCTTTTAAAAATGGGCTCATACAATTTTTGGAGGCTGTAACCCCTTTTATTTTTTGCAGCACCTAAAATAAATATTCATTCTTAGATTTGCTCTCACTCATAATTATCTTTTTACTTTTTAAAGTATCAGTTACCTGGTAAAGGTAAAGAAATCTATGCAGTCCTCTAAGGTGTGAGCCTACTGTGTCCTTCCCCCCTCCTACATTTGCTGATTTTCCTCTATCTTCCCCACTGTCTTTCATCTGAATGGGTGATTTGAGAGCTTCTTTTCTTTCATGTGTGTAAATATCACTGAGAATTCTGACTGCTTTGATTTCAGGAAGGAGCACTAGAGCAAAGTATTTGATATGGGAGACACATCGAGAACTTTGGTTTTGGGAAAGCAAGTAAACTCCATGGGAAGAGGCAGGTAATTGAAAATATAGTGGTAAAGTATTTCCATCAAAGTTACTAAAAGGCACCTTACCTTCTTCTGCGTTTTGTAACCACTCAACAAATTTCTTCATCTGGTCAAGAAAAACACTTTTGCCTTTGGCAACATGTGCTTCCTTATACCATTTCAATATTGCTTCTTCACTCAGAACATCAGCTGAAATTTGAAGTCAAAGATATCAAAGTTACCACATGAATGTCATGTTTAAGAGCAACTTCAGGTTCAAAAAGTTAATAAAAAAACAACCTCTTTTCATATTAAAAGCTTTATTATTTGGGGATTTAGCTCAGCAGCATAAGCACCTGCCTGGCAAGCGCTAGGTTGTGGGTTTGATCCCCGGTACCAAAAAAAAAAAAAGCTTTATTAGAAAGGAAAGAAATCTAAGTCTGAAATGTACTGGAAGAAAGAATGCAAACTCATTTCATTTCCGGCAGCACAGTGCTGTCATGGTTTAGTAAGTGCTTTAGGTAACAATATGTAACTCATCAGGCATGATAGTAACGTAAGCTCATAGGTTTGGAAATCTATTTTGCCAGGAGGAGTTAGGGTTACTCTGTAATTTTTCAAATGAATCAGCAACTCTGGCAGTTTAGAGTACATGGCGTCTTGCCAAGTTCAAGACCCAAGTTTTGATGAAGGAGTAATCTCAAATGATGGCTCTTTTAAGAGGATTTTCTTTTTAGAGGACACGACAAAGAGAAAAAAATGCAGATACGCTAACGATTATGCACTAATGATTAGATATAAAGATGAGTGTGACCATCAGAAAGGGCGGGGCATGCCTGTAATCCCAGCGCTTGGGAGGCTGAGGCAGGAAGATCACCTCAAGACGAAGCCAGGCTGAACTACATAGTAAGACTCTGTTTAAAATAAATAAATAAATGAAATAATCCAAAAATAAAACAAAAAGATGAGTATGACTAAAAATCATGATCTTCAACCTGACTGGATTAAGAAACACCCAGAAGATTAGCAAAGCACATTTCTGGGTATCTGGAAGCATCACGGGGGTGACCTTGGGTACAATATCTGGTTGCTGGATGCTTCCTCTCAGGCTCTGTCAGGGTTCTGCTTCCCCGCTGCTGGGAAGCAAGCACCTTATTCCACTGCAGCCTGCCCATTTCTGCCTTGGAGCTGACCAACTGTAGGTGGCACCCTCTGAAAGCCTCCTTAGGTTGTGTCTGTTGGGCATTTGGCCCCAGAGAGGAGAAGCCGACCCTTGTGAACTTCTTGGCTATGGTGTAGGTCAGTACACACATACCTAGGTTACCAGTCAACACATGTTTTTCTATTCAATGTTAGGAAAAGAAGAACATAAAAAAGAATAGTCTACATATTCTTACCAGTGCTCTACTAGGTTGTTTTTGAGATATGAGTGATTAATGAGATATCAAACAGATGAAAAAAAATTCATTATGGTCCCCAATGGGTGCTCAACCCATTACAAATGCTGAAACACACACACAAAGTTGATAAATCATTCTAATGACATACTTGTTCCTGTGCAAAATCATCCTGCAGAGTTTTTTTCAAGAAAACGGGCTTTTGTAAGTTCCTTTATATAACTGACAAACTATCTTAAGATTCTTGCTATTTAGATCAGTAATTTCTAAACTTTTGTTCATAAAACAATTTTGACTATGCATACATATTCTTGAATTTATAAATTACATTAAAACTACTGTGCTAATATTATTTAAAAAATAGAACCAAGAGATGTGACAAACGTGCAAAAAAAAAAAAAAAAAAAAAAAACACCGTACTTCTTCTCCGCACCCTAATGAATTGGGGATGATCCAGAGAACATGTTGGAAAGCCGTGTCTGCTCTGTAGTGACAGTGACTATGTAAGGCTTCCTTTTCAAGGCCTAAGCTCATTCCTGTGTTTTATTGCCCCACAGAGGCAGAAAGAGGCCTTGCATTTACTAACACTTGCCAGTGGACCAACACTGAATGACAGGTGCTGTGGTTTACATCCAGCAGTCCCCCAAGCGCTTCATGTGCTCGGAGGTGGGGCTTCTGGCAGGTGACTGAATGATGGGGTGCTGATGGGAGGTCGGGTGTGATCTGAAGAGGATGTCCCTGGGGGTGTGACCTGGTTTCCCTGCTCCTTGCCTTACTCATTCTGCTTCCTGTCTGCCACTGGATGAGCAGCTTCCGGCAAACCAAGGCCCTTCCACCATGCTACCAAACCATACAAGGACTAAAATTTCTAAAACATGAACCAAAATAAACCTCTTCCCTGAGTTGTGGGTGGCAGGAGAAAATGACTAAGACAACAGGAAAGAAAGTGACTAAGACAACAGGAAAAATCTATCAAATGCGTTCCCATCTAAAACCAGATAAATAGTGCAAGGTTGAGTGCTTAGAAGTTAACAATCCAACTCCTAACATACACTTGCTAGAAGACCAAATTTCTAGCACCAGGGAATCAACAATAAAAAGGGACTGAAGCAACTACACAGGACAACTTAGAAGGCAAAACACGAACATCAAAAAGTCCGAGCACAAGTTCAACTTCTGTGTAGTGAAAAGTCTAATGACAAGAATTTACACTGAATGAGGAAGAGGGGCAATATTTTTTCTCTACTAGAGAAGAGTGGGGAGAAAGGTTCATTAAAGTTGGGACACCACTAAGTATTTGTTTAGATTTTTCAGAAGTGCCTATCAGGAGTACAGTGAAAGCACAGTAATAAAAAGACATTCTACCTTTGCACACAGTTTCTCAGACTATAATACAGATTTTCTCTCGGTTCCATTAGACCAACTTATCCCTAAGGCTGATGAAATTTCTCACATCCCTCGGAAGCCTTTTCTTCTCCTTCTCCAATGGCCTTCAACTGTTCGTGGGCTGCTCTCTTGCCCACACCCCATAGCTTCACATCACCCAGGGGGAGGCTTATTTTAGCAACTCACACAGAGACTGCAATTCTTTGCTTTCTTACACACCCTGAGTTTCAGAAAGTCAAGAGCTAAGCAAGTTGTTCACCTTGTTTTCAACACCTAAGACCTGCCATACAGTACACATTCAATACATGATACTGGAGAAATACATGGACTTGACCATAAAAAAGTGTATTTCTCAATTTGTAGAGTTCAAATTTATAATCTAGGTGTCCCTAAGAATAAAAGACAATACTGTATGAACAGTTTGAGACTTGCTAAACTTTGCAAAATGTTAGTTATCTCTACAACTATGTCACTTAGAACTTAGAAGACTGTTTCTTATTAGGGATGTCACATAGGAGACACAAGTTGAAAATAATCACCCTGAGAATGTTGGGAGTATCTTCTGAGAATGTCACTCACTTTTAAGGACAGTAAGAAACTCCTTTGAAAGAATTTGCATGAGGGACACAATTTAATCTAAGTAAGTACTGCACATAAGAAAACCTATGATAGTTAAAACAGAACTTGAGAAAGTAAATTTTATATATACACCTACTTGTCAAGACTATGGCGTTTACCTTCAAGGGGAAAAATTATTTTGAAAAGTGAATAATGTGACTTTTGAAAGTTAACTTTGGATTTACTTTTTCTTCCTGAGTTAGAAATATGAAAATCTAGGGTTTAGTACAGAAAGTGAACTTTCACTAACTGACGAATCATCAGTTTATTCATTGCTCAAAACATCATCCACAGTTTAATTCACTTTCATTCCTATGCTTACATAAAAAATGTTCAAATATTTGAATAATGGCAACAAATAACACTGAAATATAGCAGTAAGGTTAATCATATCACCAAAATTGTATTATTTTCAAGTTCTGGAACTATTAGGAAAGATGTGTCTGCATGTAAGAAAAATAAAAATGAAAAAGCATTGGTTTCTATTACATTTTTGAAAGCTTGCTTTAGAAGAAAATGTTCCTTAAAAGGAATCCACACTACTACATAAAAAAGACACTGTCTAATATTTAAAAATGTGTCTGTCTACCTGGAAATAAACATCATCTAGAATGTACTGCAGTGGTCAGAGTCTGTTGCTTTGGGAATGCTGCACCCTTTAGACAGCGGACCTGCCCAGATACAGCGCCTGCTGAAGTCCTTGGCCCAACTGTGGACTCAGACAGAACCTGTGGGATTCACAGTTTAGCAAATTCTCCCGGTGATTCTAATGCACACTGGAGTTGGAAAAAAGTGCTTTAAAATTCATTTTCACCCAGTTTTTTTAAGTGTATAAAGCAGAAACACAGCACCCACATCCTTGTACAAATGCCTGCTTGCTGGTATGTAAGTGTTTATTGAACAAAGTCATGTCAAAGTAAAAAAACGTTAAAAAAAGAAGAGATGGAGGTAAACAGTGTAATATGCAACATTCTTTATAATGGCACAGAATAATCAGTTTTCAGGGACTTATAATCTCAAAAGAAAATGTGTAATTATTTCATTTAGGAAAACAGACTGTATATATATTTAAGCCTTACAGAATACTATGAAATTATCTAGAACATAATATTTAGTCTTAACATCTCAGTGACATATTTTTAGGATTCCTTAAAAAAAAAAAAGATTCCTGATTTCATTTCCAAGAAGTTCAATCAAAAAATAAAAGTTGTTTCATAAAACTGATGTTGAGGCTGGGTATGGTGCCTATAATCCCAATACTCTGGGAGGCTGAGGCAGGAAGATGGCGAGTCCAGCTTGGGCAACTCAGAAGAGCCCTATCTCAAAACACAGAATAGGGGCTGGGATGTAGCTCTGTACAAAGGCTCTGGATGCAATCCCCAATACAAACTAAAAAAAAAAAGATGTTGCCATCCTTCCCGCGACAGTCTCCTTGGCCTGCTCACACCTGCCACAGAATTTACTGCCTCCAACTTTTCCACAAGCTGACTGCCTGGTTAATTAATGAGTGGCCTGGGAGGAGCCTCTTCTGTTTAACTTCCCAGTACCCACTTGTGTTACTTTATAAATTTACATCCTGTTCCTTAGCATTTGGGACTGAGGAATAGAAAATCAAGAAGCCAGTTTTGTTATCTTTTGATGGCTGTCCCAAGGAACAGGACGGGGAGGGATGCTGGCATTAGTGGACAAGATGAGAAATGTGACTGATGCCACCTAGATGTCACTGCCGACAAGTAGCTTGTACATTTTTTTTTTTGGTGAACTTTATCTACTTAAGGACAAAGGATTTCTTAAAGAGAAGGAAACTGTTCCACGAACAGTTAATGAACAGTTTGCTCTTGTGTAGTGGAAAACACTGACTGCTCTCAAAGCAAACGCAAAGCTGCAGCACAGGCCCTCAGTCTTATGAACAGAGCCAGCTCTTGCTACAGTGGACAGAGGACAGCTGGCTCAGTGGACTGATTCTCACTCTTGGCTACGGGTGCCATGCGTGGGTGGCGATACTACTGCTTGTTTGGCTCTGATGGGTCAATTTCGTGTGATCTGGTGTGTCCTAGTCTTATGACACTGGTATCTTAGGACTACATCCATTAAGACTCAGTGGTGGCCCACTTCAAATGGGAATTAGTGGTTATCACACTGTCCTGCTGATATAATTATTGCTGCCGAACACCTGGCGTTCTGCAAAAGTAAAACATCACTCAAATACTTGTGAGCAAGGTGTGTGTATCTGAAGAATATGGATGGGCACTTAAAATTTCATTGTGAGATGCGTTTACACATTTAAAAAATATCTGTTCATCAGTAATGTAAGATTTTTTTGTTTTGATTTTTTTGGTACCAGAGTTCGAACTCACAACCTCGCATTTGCCAGGCAGGCAATTGTGCCACTGAGCTATATCTCTGGCCCAATTAAGATAAGATTTTTATACTCAAATTCCAAATCTTCCCTGGCAAGGTTGAGGTTGAGTTCAATCCCCAGTACCCCCCCCCACAAAAAAAAACACCAAATCTTCATTCACAACAATTTTCAGAATATATCAAAGGGAATAAACATTTAATTGCTATTACATTATACTTATTTTTTATGTCATTTATGTTTTTAATTCTATAAGATTCAAAATGTATTTCTTAAGTGCTTTTTTGCCTTCATAAAAGTAAATAAATGCAGTCCAAAGAATATTACAGGATCTTTTTCTTAATGTAGGTAGGAAGACATCGCTTAAACCTTTAGCATTCATTTTTAGTGCCAGTTGTCATGACAACCCAAACCTTATAAATGCAATGAAAAGGCAGTAAATGTGGAAACCTAAAAATAGCCATTTCTTTGGAAAATAAGAGAATACCAGAGCCAAATGACTAAAATGCCAAGTGAAAAGGCTAATTATTTCAGCAATTTTCAAGTCAGCTTTATAACACTTAAAAGGGACTGAATACAGTATATATAGCCTTTTGATAATCATTGTTATGAAAGCTAATTGTTACAATTTAAAAGCAGACTCAATTATCTCATATAATTATATTCTTTCACCATTCCAGAAACAATAACCAGTTCATCCTCCATCTTCTGCAACTTCCAGCAGTGAGAAATGCCCAGGGGCTAATCAGGATGGTGCCCGAGGCAGCGTATGGTGCACGGACACTCCATGCATGACAGCCTTACCAGAAGGCTCAGAATTCAGCGTCCCCTCATGAACAGAACTCTGCGAGTTCTA
Source organism: Hydrochoerus hydrochaeris (assembly GCA_004027455.1). Taxonomy (NCBI): domain Eukaryota; kingdom Metazoa; phylum Chordata; class Mammalia; order Rodentia; family Hydrochaeridae; genus Hydrochoerus; species Hydrochoerus hydrochaeris. Next base: position 323,084 of record PVLA01001293.1, on the reverse strand, counting down.
CCTAACCTCATGTCTGTCCTCAAAGGGTTTCAAAGAAACAAGAAACAGTACTGGAATGTGATGGATACCTTTATAAAACAGAACCACGATCTTCTGAAAGGCTTTCATGAAGTGGATGTTGTCGTAACAGTATTCCTGGACCTTCTGGAGGAGGATCAGCTCGGATTGGCCTTGGGAGCTGAACACAGCCAGCAGGGGAGCGTATTGCTAGAACAGGTGGACAATAAATCCTGTTACCTGGGGAAGAGCTATGGTGCCAACACCGCTTCGATCAAAACAACAGTTTGGAGGTGTGCTTGGAAAATGCTGAGTTCCTGGATTTCTTATCATACTGTGTCTGATCAAAATGAACTGCTTTCATCCCAGTGGATGTTTTTCACTGTATCCACTAAGAGGAGATGAACCATGAAGCTCCCCCTTACTAAAGTCACTCACTGTAACTCCTGTGTGGAGTGTTGTCCTCGCTGCCCATTTTCTAGGTCAGTGCTCTGGAAAGTGACCTCCTCCTTCAGGATTCCGCAGCCCCCACTGGTCACCTGTTCCTATTGTCCCCTTTGTCTCAAATGCCCCAGGCTTTCTCTTCCTGATGTGTGGCCGCTGTCTCCTTGAAGTTTCCCTGGGCAAGTTAGCCAGCAAAGCTGGCTCCTCCAGTCTCATAAACACTGAGAGTCATCTTCCATGACTTTGATTTTGACTTCCCAGGCCAATCAGATACTCAATAAATTCTATTATAAATTTATGGTTTTCTAAGTTTTTGTCACATGAAACAGAAAGAAAATGAGTAATTTAGGTTGTATTTCCCTCTAATGTGCTCATCATACATGAACTCATGGATTTTTCTGCAATTATTTTTACTAAAAACTCATTCTGAGATATTTTCCATTTTCCTACATCTGAGGCATATAAGGCAGCAGCAAATTGAGAGGGAAAACATTACATTGCATATATTTAGCTTGATTCTGGCAAATCACAGGTGGAGCCTAATAGCTGCACCCCAGCTTTGTCTATTTTTTGAGACTGGGTCTCAGCTGCCCAGGCTGGTAGTGAATCTGTGATCCTCCTGCTTCAGCCTCCCAGGCGCTGGGATTATGGGTATACCCTACCACACCCAGCTCTTTCATGCTCTCAAGAGACACAGCGGGCTCTTTTACCTTCAGGTGCTTAAGAGCTTGCTCAGCAACAAGTTCTTCCTTCTTGTTCCATTCCACAGCGTTCATTATGCAGGTCCACAGAAGCCCAATCACAGCAGTTTCTGGGAGATCATTCCTCTTCATCTCTTCTTTGACATAAAGCACCACCTGCATTCAACAGAGGGTCAGAAAGTAACAGGGGATGGAGAGCTCCAGACTCACTGTATGGTCACCAAGAGGTTAGATGTAGATTAAATACTCTGTTCACTTCTCCTTTCCTTGCACACATTGTCAGATTATAAGAGGAGAGAAAAAGCATAATTTTTTTCTCACAGCAGATTTATTTTTAAACCCAGGGCTAATAGCATGACTAAGAGGACTTTGTTTCCTGAGTCCTGTTTTACAAGGTGCAACCCCTTTGCAGTAGTCCAGGGACACGAGCCAGTTTGTCTCTCTTGGGGTTTCAGGTAGGCAAACACTTGTGAATTTTGATCTCAACTTTTAATTTCTTTCTTTTTGGGGGGAGAGGAGGTCTGGTACTGAAACATGAACCAGGGCTTTAACACAGGACCACACCCCTATCCCTTTTAAAATTTTAAAAAACTTTGGTAAGTTGACTAGACTGGGCTCAAACTTGTGATTTGCCCTCCTCAGCCTGAGTACTGGAATTACAGGTATGTACCAACATGCCTGACTGATTTTTAACTTCCTCGATTTGCGCAACTCCATTCTCCACAGTTTATTCTTCAGTTATTACCTTTGCTGATTGCCATGCCTCATCCTCAGTGGAAAGTTAATTTTCACATAAATTATAAGCACAAAGACAAGTTTCTTTATTTAATACTCATTGTCTCAGTTACTTTTTTCACTGTTGGGACTAAATCCCCAGCATCCACACGTTCAAAGAGGAAAGGTTTATTTTAGCTCACAGTTGGTAGAGGCTTCAGTCCATAGTCATCTGGCTCCAAGGCAGGGTGGTATCACAGAGGAGAAACAGTTCATGGTGTGGCAGGCAGGAGGCAGCAAACAGCAAGCAGCCAGCCTGCCTTTCCCTTTTATCCCACCCAGGCTACCAGCCGTTTGGTGGTATGTTCCTTTGGTGGACTAAATTAATCCACCTAGACTATGTTCATTGCAATCAGTGGACTAATTTAGTACTACACACTCTCAATCCCAGAATTACAGGACCTCAATCCAGCCAACTCCTCACAGCATATGAGGCTTTGAGGGACATCTAGACACAAAGAATAACACTCATCAATCCAGAAATACCCAGCAGGTTATTTTTGTCCTTTGAATTATCCATACATGTGTAGACTCAGTCTCAGTTCTACAAGTATGGAATATAGGTGGGCCTAATAATGCATTATATTTACCTAGAATGTTGATTCTTTTTGATATAAAAACACATTGAGTTTAGGGCCTTAAAAGTGAGTAACAATCATACTTTATCTTAAGTACCTATTTGACAAGTAGTTTAACTTTAGTTTTCCTGTTATGGTTTTTTAAAATCTTTTAAAAATATTTTAGCCTACTAGTGTAAGTGTACAGTACCCAACATTTATATTCTTTGTGGGGAGCTGGCACACATTCGTTAATACCTTTTAATTCCTCTTTTATACTCTTTCCCTTTCCTCTCTCCCCCTCATTTCTTGAGTCCCTTTCTTTTCCCTGTACATTTGCAGTACATGTTTACATTCCTTACGTGGAGTTGGTACATGGATGTAACATATCCTAATTCTTTTTCTTCAGCCCTTATCCTTTCCCTCCCTTCATTTCTCAATCCACTTCCCCTCTGAGAGTGAGCTATCTCCCTACTTCCTATTATTTTTTTATTTTTACTCTGGGTTTCTCATATAAAAGAAACCATGTGATATTTAAGCTTGTATATCTGATTTATTTTTGCTTAATTCTATGGTTTAAGTGTATCCACTTTTCTACAAATGATTCAGGTTCATCTTTATGGCAGAGTAGAACTCCACCTTGTGAGTGCTTCCTGTGCTCAGAAGCCTCCTTCCTGTGTTCAGTTACTTTGGCAGGTGACCGGATCATGGCACCAACAGTGACACCAACAATGGATGCATCCGCTAAGGAGTTCAGTAGCTGTGTGTGCTGTTGGGCACAGTGAGCATGGACTGAAACTGTGAGCTGAAATAATCCCTCCTCTTTTAAATTGTGGGTGTTGCATATTTTGCCACACTGCTGAGAAAGTGAGGAAGATATTTCTCTTTCCTTGGTGAGGGAAGAGACACTGTTTTCTTGACTTCTGGTCTATATCACAGAGTAGCAGCAGTTGGTTGGGTAATCCCAGTATCCAATCTGCCTGGGGGAGCTACAAAACAGGATGACACCCTTGCATGTAAAAGCATCATAATGCATTTTGTTTTTCCTTCATTTTCCCATGAAAGGTCAAGTACACGCTCTGGCTTGAAGAAAATTATCGAGTGTATTGCTGACCTCAAAGCCATAGGACCTGCCTTCAACACTTCCATGTGCTGATGGTATCAATCTGAAATTTTCCAGCCTTCAACCTCGCAGGGCTTACAGCAGTGATGGCAAACCATTTAGAAATGAGTGCCCAAACTGCAACCCAAAACCCACTTATTTATCGCCAAGTGCCAACACTGCAATTAAACCTGAATCCTGAGGTTTTAGTTTAGAAAAAAAAACCTGTTACTCTATGCTTGGCTGCTGGGGCAACTTGGCTGATGTGCCAACAGAGAGGGTTCTGTGTGCCTGCTGCAGCATGTGTGTCACAGGTTCACTACCACCAGCTTGGTGCACAGAAAGGGTGGAGAAGGGCAGGGGTTGGGGAGAAGCAAGAAAGGGAAAGGACTTGTTCACAGAGCTTTGCGTTGCCATGTAAAAGGTCTTAAAAGTTTAACTATAAAGTTATCTTCAATACCTAAAAAATAGATAGTCATAGCTACAGAACTATAGCTTTACAAACTACGTGTACACATGCATACATATATATACACTCACAGAGGCTGGGAGTATAGCTCAGTGGTAGAGGGTCTGCTTCATAAGCAAGCTCTGGATTTCATTCCTGGCGCCACAAAAAATAACCTACATACTCATTCCCAGTGATGCACAAAATACCCCATACTGATTGCAAACACGAATAAAGTGTGTAATCTGATCAGACATCCTACAACAAAATAGAGAAATACATTATGGTGTATTCTAGTAGTGGGCATTCGAGTCTATGTGTCAGGTGAAATATTCTGACAATCACAGCAGCCAGGGTTATAAGTCATTTGTGTTGAAATAACCACTAACTTCTGGTGCATTCTATAGTGTAATACAATGGAGGATTCTAAGCCAAAACTTTGAGCTAATTTAAATGACAGGAACAAGTTTACAGCAATGACAATCAGAGCAGCCTCTGTGAGGGAGGGAAAGCTTGTGTTCCATGACCTACACACTAATTCCTTCCACTATTTTCCTCCCACTGCTGGGGATCACACAGGTGCTGCCCAGTGCTCTACCACCGCGAAGCACCCCAGCCTTGCTTTGAGGCTGACTGGGGCCCCTCACCTCCTTGATTGGGCATTCCTGGGACAGCCGCTCTTGGAGCTCCTTCTGCAGCTCCTTCCTGGTGCCCAGGGACTGCTGGACTCTGAGGAAGTCAGAAAGTTCCTTGAGCCCTGCGTCAGTGAAGTACTTAGCAAAATGATCCACACTCTGCCTGTTAACAGGAAAGAGTTCCTGCAAGATGAAAAGAAAGAGGCTGTTAGACAAGAAGCTATTCACATTTCAGCAAGCATAAAGGGCAAAATTTTCATATTATAATATCACTGAAGATATATTTGGAAGAGAAGAAACAAGGGGTGGTTTTCAAAACAAGTCTCCAGGATATTTCCTGCATGGAACAATTTCTAAAGTGAAGCAATTTTCTGAAGAAAGAGAATGTTAAGCTACTCAGATAAACTAGGTTTACTCAATCTAAGGTCTCAGTCCTGTCATTCCTTTGCTCTAATCAGTGCGGGCATGTATGAACACAGAACTAAAATTGCTGAATTATATGTAAGTGTGATAATTTTAAATAGTGTTTGAGTTGTTATAAGTTAAGAAAAATTGAAATCATTACTTTTAGTTTTCTTAACTACAAGTAGATAGACAACAGTCAATTTTAGTAATCCTAAAATGATTGCAGATATTAGAAAAACAATACTATTATCCTTTTAAGGAGCTTTATTGTCATTCTGAGAAAAATGTTGCTATTATTCTAAAATACTAGCTCAGGTGCAACAGAGAATTTTGTCCTTATCTATTAAAGGTGGTGGTTCTCAAACTCACAGTAAGATCTAATCTAAACTTGCTCTACCAACTCTTCATAATTCAGATGGATTTTTTTTCTGCCAAAAGAGCAATATACCATTGCTACTCTCATATTTTCACCTCATTTCATTTTACCCTACACAGCTTGGCAGAATCTCAGCAACATTTAGTCATGATCTAATCCTGTATGAGTTCAATACCCAACTATGAAATTAAGACAATTTTCAAAGTTCTCACTTTCAAACTCCTAAAGAAGACTCAAATCTTATACTGGTTAGATTTGCATATATACAGCCAAAGGCTGTGTGGCTCTCATATAAGTCTAGGAGGAGAGATCTGTGACGGGTTTACCAGAGGTCTTCTTTGCTAGTATTTAAATTGTACTATTCTCTGTAGTTCATCTTATAATTCTTCTTGAATCACATATTTCAAACTGTCAGAACAAAGCTGGTGGGAAAAGGTATCAAATATGGTACATATTCATGTTAAAGCAAATATTTCATAGCAGACTGAAATTTTGTCTCTAATATTTTCATTATCACTCAAGAGCTTCAAAATATGGGGGGTAATTTAATTTTATGGAGTTTCTTCTGTGAATCAAAAAGACTTGGTCCTTTCTATATAACTGAATAAAGTAAAAGTTTTCTACATGATAAGTGCAGCCTCAATAATGTTTAGCTGCTTGACCCACTTTATATGTCTAGAAATGTTTAAGGACAGAGAACTGGCATCTGGGGCAATACTTATTTCACTCCTCCGTGCTGGCACTCAATGCTCTGTTCAGGAAGAGCGACTGCGAAGTGTGATCTAAGGGTAGGTTCAGCGCAAGACGCAATCAGACTTATTACTCATAGTTCAGGAACTATACCTAAGGTCCTTATGAGTGCTATGTAATATCCTAAAAGTTATTATTTAGACTAAGCAGAGCCAAAGCCAGTCTAAATCAAACCATCATTCTGTGGCTTGGAACATGGCCTGAATTTGTTGGAAAAACCTATTTTGTTCTCAGTTTTTTGTTTTCTTTTTATGTTGAAGTACTAGGGATTGAACCCAGGGCCTCACACATGCTAGGTAAGCATTCTACCACTCAGTCACATCCCTAGCCCTTCTTTTATTTTGAGACAGTGTCTCACTAAGTTGCTCAGGGTTGCTTTGAACTTGCAGCCCTCTTTCCTCAGCTTCTTGAGGAGCTAGGATTATGGAATGCACTAGGTGCACCTGGCAACGTAAAACTTATTTTGGTACAAAGCTCTGCCATCTCATCTCCAGATTAAGGTCGACCTGCTTTGCACTTGTTCCTGATTTGATTCCAATACAATAACCAGAGTGACTAAGAATCTAAAGCACATTATATGCATATTTGCAAAGACTATTTCAAAAGCTTCTGTCTCACTTGGAATACAAGTCAGTGCCTGGACGACACGGGCTAGCTCCTTCTCTGAGCTATCTACACTCTACTGTTGTCTCCAACTTTCCATGTCTCAAGGCCTACACATCTTCTTTCATTTTGTAGTTCACCATCTTCAAGTCTTTGCACAAAGACAAAGGTCTTACTTGGTCCTGGAAAACTGCTTCCCATATTCTAATACCTTTAGATTTTTCTCAATATCATTTTTTGCCATCTTTTATTTTGATGAACATTTGACTTGCCTATTTATAGTGCATTGCTCAGTCTCCCAGAATAGAATGTATGTCCATAAGCAGGCATCTGCTTGTTTGCTTCCTGTCAGTGTATCTAGTTTCCAGAAATATTCTAGCACATAATATACTTGAAATGTACTTAATAAATCAAGGAAGAAAGCAACTTCTTCAATTTCTTACATATTGTTCCCTTTTCTACTAAAAGAGGACAGTTTCTTCAATTCTCATTTCTCTCTTTAATTTAAATTCTTTTATGCTACATTAGTAGGTGATTGCTACAGTCTGGTAATATGCTATTTTTCTAAAATGTAGTAACTCAGAGTAACAAATAATTTCATTGTATGTTTGCATGAAATAGTTTATTTACTCATCTTTCCTAACTTTTGCTTCTATTTGTAAGAATCTGCTCCAAATCTATCAGAAGGTGTGTGCTAGAAAGGCAAGGAAATTTTCTATTTCTTTTTTGGCAGTGCTGGGGATTAAACTCAGGACTTTGCACATGCCAGGCAAGAGCCACTGAGCCACATCCCTGGGGAACTTTTCTATCCTGTTCTATACTAGTACCACAGTTTCTAGGCTCATGCCTGGCACACAGCATGCAATCAACAAACATATGTTAAATGAAAATTACTACTGCTAGCAGAAATGAATTAGAATCTAGGCTTCAAGTGTCTTCATCATGACATAAAGACAAACTTCAAAAAACAAAGGAATTTTAAATGACTTAAAAGTATGAGCATTTATGCTGAAAATTATTTTCAGATTCTCTTGAGGAAAAGTGTTTTATAACTAATTATTGGACTGGCACCCTTACACCCCAAAACACAGTGGAAGAGAAAAGCAGAGAACAGACAGTGAAGAGCAAATGGCAGAGGCATCTTCATTTTAGACTCTGTCTTAAAATTGTAAAAGCAATTCCACTGGGATAAACCTTTGTTGTCTGCACAGCTGTTGCTTATAGCAGAAAGAAATTGTATAATTCTGTTGCAGACAGAAAGTATAAAAACAAAATAATTTTCTTAACTTTCTTTGAAAGATACAAAGATGGAGAAATAAAAATACAATTAAGCAGTTGTGGTCATGGAAGTTTCAGATTAACTATAATTAACTTGTCTGCTTTCTTCAATAGCCCATTTCCAATCTTGTTTAAACCCTGATTTTGTTGCAAACTATTTAACATGTTTGAGATCGCTGCTGCCCAAGATATTACAAGTATCTTGCTTTGTGAGACTGACAGAATTTTCTCCTCCTCAGTGCTTGGGATTATACTCAAGATTCTGCACATGTTAGGGAATTTAAAAAACCAAACCAATCCAAACCAAACCAAATCATATTAAAGCACCGGGTTTCCATAAAGTTATTGCTTACCAAAGAAAGTTTCAATTCTGATAAAATGGTAGCATCTTATCACAACTAACTTCCAGATTTGAATGAAAGTCTTCCCATTCCCCGTGGTTCCCTAAGTTATCAGGCCATTTATTTACCAAAGATGAAAATGGAATTAGTTTCTTTTGGCCAGTTATATAGAATTAAAAGAAATGCTTTTCTAATTCAGCACAGGCTCAGGCTTCTAAGTTATGCATCACATTACAGGAACTGCCAAAGCCCTGGCAGAAGCACCGTGCTTACGATCTTTTTTTCCTCTCTCCCTCTCTAAATGTGAAAACACTTACAAGAAGCCTCTTGTCCAAGTTGGCTTTTCTCAAGGAGGAGGTAACAGAGTTGGCATCTTTTTCTGCCATCCAGGCTTTGAAAAGCTTGACAGCAAATGAGGCTGCAATGCCTGTTAAAAAAAAAAAATGAAGAAATTATCATTCTTCATAGAAACAAAATCACTTGGCAACATTTCTTACTGGATTTCCTAAGATAAATCAATAACTTAGTCTTGACAGGAAAGGAAAATGGACAGACCTATAGGTACAGTTTTTTTCTTTTCATTACTACAAATAGAACATCTTATGAGAAACAAAAAAAATTAAAATATTTTTCAAAGCATATTCTCTGACATGAAGCTGGTAGAAATTAATTACTTTAAGTAATTAATTTTTTTTACTTGGTCAAAAACCTATTTGAAGCTCAGTGTCTTCAATCCTGTGTGTCACCCTGGGCTTCATCAGGATTTCGTATTTGTGATGGTGATGATCATCACTGTCTGAGCAGCACCATCGCAGGGGGCAAGACTAAATGCCTAACAGAAGGCAGCAAAAAAGGAGCCCAGGAGAAAGCAGTTGATCCGTTTTCTATGAAATGCTAGTATAATAGAAAAGCATTTACTCTTTTCAATATCAGAAATACTGGAAAACTCTAAGCATAGAAAGTCAAATAACCAAAATGGCATCTGATGGCCTCACAGTTTTTGTGTTTGAAATGAAATCTGTTGACCTAAAGAACGATGAAGGTGAATTTAGAAAATTCACACCAATTTTATGGATGTTCAAGGCAAAACCCACTTGACTAACTCCCATGGGATGGATCTTAGCCATGACAAAGTGTGTTCCATGTGGGTAAAATAAAAAAAAGGCAGGCCACGATTGAAGCTCATCTTGATGTCAAGACTACCAATGGTTATTTGCTTTTTTGTTCCGTGTAGGTTTTACTAAAAAGTAAAAATCATGACTATCAGATACAGAAGATTTCTTATGCTTAGCACCAAATAGGTCTACCAAATCCAGAAGTTGATGGTAATCATGGCCCAAGAGATTCAGACAAGTGGCTTGAAAGAAGTGGTCAACAACCGGATTTCAGACAGCATTGGCAAAGACACAGAAAAGGCTTAGGCTTGCTAGACTATTTGTCCCTTTGTAATGTTTTCATTAGAAAATTAAAAATATGGAAGCAGCCCAAATTTACATTGGGAAAACTCATGGAACTTCATGGTGAAGACAGTAATTCTGGAAAAGCTACTGGTACTAATGTCAAATAAGCTGACAGATATGAACCACCAGTCTAAGAATCTGTTCAATATTCATATTTTCAATAGTGACAAATAAAAAGTTCTATTTGTAAAAATGAGCAAACAAAAAAACCAAACAGCACAATAAAAACCATGAGACATAAGACTGTGATGTCAAAAGATGGCAACTAGTATGCTGATGACAGCAGTAGATTAATAGTGGCAGATAGTATACCTGTGGATGCACATGTATCACTGACTTTGTTTCTCCTTTAGAAAAAAGTATTTAAGCATATTAATGAGCTAAACTATAAACAAGGCCCTTCAAAATAAACCCTTTTTGAATCCCCCCCCAGTACTGGAGATCGAACCTAGAGCCTTTGCACTGAACTACAACCTGGCCCCTTAAAAAATTCCTCAGCAAGCACTGACATTGCATTGCAGAGCACAATGATCGGTGGAAAGTTTGGGAAATTTCTTTGTAGTCATTCTTCCAGTGAAAGGAAGCACTCACCCCCTTGACCATTTGCTGGATAATTTCTTAACTCCTATTCCTAAATAGAAAACAAGAGTTTAAATCTCTAGTTTCTCAAGATGGTATGAGGAAAAACAGTGTGTCACAGGTTCCACATGTCACTTCCACAGTAAAGACATTTCCTCCTCTCAATATTTAACTTTTAAAAAATTCCATATTGAAAAGTCAAACAAATTGAGCAATATATATATATTCTAAACAACTATTAATGTTTTGCTACATTAACTTTATCACTTATCTGTCTGTCTATCCATGAGATTTAGTTTTGGGGTGTATTTCAAAAAAGACTGCAGAAATTACTTGGGTTTTTAATGCACCTAGGAGGGCAATTATGTTGTAATAGCTAGGATGATTTAATATCAATAATGTTCAAGATTTAAATTCTACCTTTTATGTGTGTATAACCTGGTTAATAATAAGTAAGAAAACTGACGTACCAGAGATTTCCTTAGAAAAATACATCAAATGCACTAAGATTAACAATACACTAATGCTAATTACAGAAAATGGACTTTCATAAATATGAGCCATTCAGCCAACTGGAGGGTTAATCCCAGCAATGTGGGAGGCCAGGGCATTCAGATCAAACTCAAGCACAGTCTGGGTAACTTGATGTCATAAGACCAGGTCTCAAAATAAAAAGAATAAAAGAAGCTAGGGATGTATCTCAGCGACAACACCTTGGGTTCAATCTCCAGATACTTTAAGCCAAACAGTATAAAGAATCTCTGAATAATGCAGTAGACTCTTAATTTACTTTATTTTTTCCCTTAACTATGAGAAAATTATAACCCTTTCACCATGGGAATGAATGAGGCTAGGTCTTCATGTGTGTAGGAGGAAAACTTTGAAGTGCTTAGAATTAACAGATGTTCTCACAAAAATTACATTAATTTATTTTTTAATGAAAAATAACAGTTTTGTGTTGCATTATAATTTGAATATCATTATCCTCCACAGCCCACTTTTTGTTTTATTTTGTGAGCAAATCATTGCATGCACGCCTGTTCAGTTCTCAGGAAAGCCTCTTTCTGCAGCAAGCATTGACTTCTTTCTAAAAATAATCCATGTCTTTAAGACAATGAAGCTCTCAAGTGTGATCAAAATGAGCATCTGAAAATGTTTCCCCAGATCTCGGGTACAAACTATTTAGGAGAGTGGCCATGTGAGGGGGGATATTTTTTAATCTGACATTTTTGATTGTTACATTTTTTTCTTCATAACTTTAAAACATTTATAGGTACATGTTTGCAATCCAAGCACTTTACAAACCTCTTAGGGAGTGGTTACATGTGTGATGGTTACATCAAATGGCAGGCAGAGCTACAGGCACAAAAGTACAAAAAGATCAACCACTGTACAAAGCACAGCGCACTACTGGTTGAGGAACTATCCCAGCAAAGTATGGGAGGAGCATCTTTGTTGAAAGAAATGGTTTGAACCTGACTGATTTTACTGTATTTCACCTAGGCACTGAGATTTGGTTTGTTTCTTTGCTTGATTTTGGTGGTACTGGGGATAGAATTCCAGTCCTATGCATCCTAAGCAAGCACTCTACTACTGAGTTAAATCTGTCTTTTCTATTTTCTTTTTTTCTTTTTTTGTCTGTCTTGTCTATTTTCAGACAGTATTACTAAACTGTTCAGACTGGCCTTGAACTTGCCTCAGCCTCCCAAGTAGCTGGGATTACAGGTATACGGCACCACAGCTAGACATACTGAACTGTAAGATTTTAGTTTTAAGATTATAAACAAAGACTTTAGTCTCTGTGTATAGTTGTGCACATTTTTCCTAGTTTCTTACCGTGAACACATACACTCTCTGTATTATTTACAGGTTGACCCTGCTTACCCACAGAGGGCGGCAGGAGACAAGGCTAAGGAAAGGCAGTGGTACTTTTCCGTCTCTGACTTTCCTTTCTCTTCACACCGGACAGGTGAGACAGACACTGAGCGCTATACCTTCTTTGACTAGGCTGTCCGTGAAGAGACTGGTGAGGATGGTGGCAGGAAGGGTGCCGTTACCCAGCAGGATCCCTGACAGCATTGCCAACTTTGTCTGCTCCGTTTCGGAAAAGGCTTTAAGGAAGAGGAGAAGCTGTGGGTCAAACAAAAGAAACCATGTCTATATAGCAAAGGACCAAAGTAGGAGAGCAACGCGCAGAATGCACAGCAGCCCCGGGTGGCACCCAGGCGCGGGGCATGCAGAGCAGAGGCACACAGGGGAACCGGACGCGTTCAGTGGTAAAGGCGTGCAAATGAAGTGACTAGTAAGACGGAGGCCTTTCCTCGATGTCCACTCATACATAGCTGTAAATATTTAGGGAAACAGACATGTGAGGAACACTATGTATCACATTTTGCCACATATGTGGGCTGATTGAAAAACATGGTGAATGTTTAAATTAAAAAAAAACTCTTACAGTCAAACACACCCTGCTAAGTACAATGGGGTGTGTTACAACCAAGGGGGAGAATTTTCAGGGTGCTTAATGGCAATATATCCTTTGTGGTAATAAATTTTAAAATATTTAAACAGTTACCATATTTTCTAATCACAGCACATGCATGAAAAAGGGTAAGAATACATAATGAACACAATAATTTCTGCAATAAACAGACTTCCACACATTTCCAATTATTTCCTCAACATGTACTTCTCTTTTTTTTTTTTTTTTGAGGAATAACAAAATTCTCATGATGAGAAAACAAAACAAGGCCAAAACCGCCGCCACCATCAACAACAAAACCACAAAGATCTATGTTAAGTTTTTGACATTTAAAATTCATTTTCCTGGTATTTAACAGTGTTCAGAGTAAGAATGCTGAAAGAAGGAAGGATTTTCTAAGCCCTTGATTTTTTAAAATACTTAAATCCCAAACATGCTATTTCCAGGATTCCACAGTTTTGCCGCCAGCCTCAGTCATGAGGCCAGTGGGGTGCATGAGGCGAAGGAAGTGCTGAGCAGGCTGCACACAGTCCTGGCAGTGGGCTGGAAGCAGCAGTCTGGGCAGGGGAGTGGAGGGGTGAAGGTAGGAGGGCGTTGCTTGAGTCTTCGGGGTCCCTGCTCCAATCCCTTTTGCCCTAATAGCAAAGGGAATTGAAAAAGAGGTAGCGCTAGAATGTTTGAATGGGAGCCGAAAGCAAATGGGCTTACTTTCCATTCTGAACGTTGAGTAACTGCCCTCCTCTTCCCTAACTCTCCTCTGCTCTGTCCTTTGACTATGTATGTGCTAGGCATTTTCTCCATGCTATCACTTCTTAGGCATGGAACAAAGTTCTCACGGGACTACTATTACTCAATACAGGAATCTGCTGGGCTTTTTTTTTTTTTTTTAATGAAAAATAACCAACATTAATACAAACTTAAGTACTTATATGTTAAGGACACGATTTTTCCAGTAACTCTGTGAGGTTGATAGGGTAATATTAATTTACTATTCCCCAACAGTTGAAGACTTATGGTGTTACAGGAAGGTTATGTGACTGCACATTAGGAGTAAATGGCAGGACTAGGATGAAGACAGTGCTATGACCTAGTCTGAAGGGCCTCCAGGGAGTCGTGTGTTGAGATGCAATTCCCATTGCGAGGTATTAAGAGGGCAGGAACTTACTGCAACTGTGATAGGTAAGAGGGGGCCCTTGGGGAGATTAGGATTTGACAGTCACAATCGACTTCTGGTAGCTTGACAGGGAGAACCACACAACTCCACCAGCAAAAAGACCACCACTCAACCTCGGACTGGCAGAACCATGAGCCGAAATAAACTTATTTTCCTCATAACTCACCCAGTCTATCTTATTGTGCTAATGGCAACAGAAAATAGAAGAAGATAAACAGTTTTGATTCATAAAGTCAAGAAAATAGAAACCAAGAAATTACCTTGATCAAGGTCAAACTACTAATTTGTTGCTCTGCACCTTGCTTTTTCTTTTTTTTCCAAGACAGCATCTCACTTTGCAGTTCTAGCTGGGCTTGAACTCACAGCAATCTTTGTGCCTCAGCCTCCCAAGTGCTGGGATTATAGGTATGGGGCCACCACACATCATTTAATTTATTACAGGTACTTCTCCTTATAACTATGCCTCATTCTTACTGCATAATGTTCACTCTAACATGTGGATAGCTTAGAACCAGTGCCCCAACAATGAACATTTAAGTTACACATACTGTTCTTGAATACCTGGACTCTCTAGTTTTTGATTTAAGCTCTGTGGTATTTAAGATCATACTCTGTAAAACTATTCCTATTAAACAAAGCACTATCCCACATTAAATATTAATGAAAAAAGCCCAGGATAATCACATCCTTCTTCCTTTAGCAGTTAGCTGATACTCTGTCACGCTAAATCATTTATTTAACAAGCTTTCATTTTATGTCCCTAGCACTCCTGGAGGATCAGGGTGTGTTGTGCCCCTCCATCCCATCACTTTAAAAAGGCAGGAATTACATTTGAATTTGTTACCTTTTTCATTTCATCTTCAAATGCCTTTTCCAAATACTTATATCTCCTGATGAGTTTATTGAAGACCTAAACATAAAATTGAAAAATACTATGTAAACAATTTTAAAACCCATAGATATGTATAAACTCACCTTAATGAAACCATGGATCTATAATAATAAGGTAAAACATATTCATATAGAGATATGAAAGTTGTAAGCATTTTAAAGGTGTTCTTATGATCCAGGGAAAAAATAAAATCAAGAGCACCTAAAAGATAAAACGTTCAAGAAAAAAACAAGTACAGAAGCCAAAGATAATATCGACGACACTAAGAATGAATAGGAGTTTTAATGTGTGAGACACGGACAGTAATAAGTAAAGGAAGGGGTCCTAATCACGTAGGTGAGGATGAGCTGAGCAAGAGTGCAGAGCTCAGGCAGATTATACCCTACGTGGGCGACAGACATGTTTTTCATAGACGAGCAAAAATTATTAGAAGGGTCTAGCCATAAAGATTCTGGCCTCCTTCCCAGGATTTGCCACTGTGTCAGTTAAACTCTACACTGTGAAAGTAGAATGTTTTTATTTAAAAATGCATCTTGTAAATATTGTAAATACTTCTAACACCTATGGAAATGCTTTCTGAATAGGGTTCCTTTCTTATATATTCAAATGAATTACTCCTACAAATTTTGGTGTATTTCTTAGTGTAATTAAGATGGAGCTCAAAAGTAAAAATTATAGTAGCCCTTTCAGGGGAAAGAACAATGAAGCAGGTGGGGGACTGACATGCAGTATGAAAAAACTGTATTAAAATACTACATATTTTGATTTACAACTGACACTAGAACTCACATGCTTCTTAATGTGCTTACTAATAGGAAAAATAATTCTCTTTATCCAAGAATGATAATCTAAATAACCACAAGTAAATGTCTACGCAGGAGAAAAGTCATTTTATAAAAGCATTTTCCAATGAGCTAATGGCTTATAATATTTATCTCCCCTCAAATATCCTTCCCATTTATGTAATCTCTCTCTGCTCGACAGCATCATTCACCAGGGTTTTCTGTCATGATTTTTAAAACTGAAGCCAAGTATCAAATTATTTTCTCTTTCCAATATCCACAATCCAAATGAAAAATAAAATAATTTGTTAAAAGAAACCATTCAATGTAGATATAATGAAAAGGCAAACTTCATACATTTTATTTATGGAAATAGCTGTACTGATTATTTTCTGTTAGGTCTTCTTTTCTTTCCTTCCAGCAGAATTCAGATAATGAATATCTTGTATCCATATTGACCTCACTGTGAAAAAATTCTATTGGGTTAGGGGATATAGCTCAGCAGCTCGGTGCGTGCCTGGCATGAAGTCCCGAGTTCAATTCCCAGTTCCAAAATTCAAAAACAAAACAAAACTTTACTAACATTCTTTGGGGAAGGGAAGAGGCACTATTATTAGGTAGATAAGGAAATGTTTACTAAGTATAAAGATTCAGTATCTGAATTTAGAAATCGGGACACCTTGTGAACTGCCCGTATCTAATACACAAAAAGGTGACTGCAACATTTAAAAACATCAGCTTTTGAAGTGAGGATACTTATTCCATATATTTCTTCTCACTATTTATATTCATTATATAGCAGAAGCAATGATTTTTAGAGAGATTAAAATCTGGCCCTCTTGGTTCTGTCTACTTAATTTTCTGTACCATGGAAACGTGTTTCTCTGGGTATGGTGGCACACACCTACCATCCTGCACTTGGAAGGCTGAGGCAGGAGGACTGTTTCTGTACCATGTAAACGTGTTTCTCTGGGTACGGTGGCACACGCCTACCATCCTGCACTTGGAAGGCTGGGGCAGGAGGACTGTTTCTGTACCATGGAAATGTGTTTCTCTGGGTATGGTGGCACACGCCTACCATCCTGCACTTGGAAGGCTGGGGCAGGAGGACTGTTTCTGTACCATGGAAACGTGTTTCTCTGGGTACGGTGGCACATGCCTACCATCCTGCACTTGGAAGGCTGGGGCAGGAGGACTGTTTCAAATGTGAGGTTAGCCTGACTACACACAGTGAGACACTGTCCCCAAAGACATATGCCTTAGTTTTTGTTATATATTTCTTAAATATAAAAAGGGAAAGGAAATTTTTGCTAAAATAGCATGTGATTAAAAATAATGTCTAAAGTTTAAATTGTTAATGACCTTATATCCTGAATTATTTCACTTCATATGCCTTGCACATTTTAATAATTAAAAAGATATAGTCTTTATAATCTTTTACCCCTTAGCTGTGGTTAATTCTTATGGCCTTTCCCAGTTGGTACTGAAATGAGGATAGTGGTAAGATTTATGACCCTAGAACTTGCTCATTTAATGGTTTAGCTGAGAATAACTGACATTTGAGAACAGGAATGTGCCAGCTCCACTCCTGCTGGTTATAACACATGTATGCTGCGCTTTAAAAGGTAATGCCTAGCAGGGTGTTCCATTTTACATTCTCATCGCTTTCAGCCCTTTATTAGGACAAATGAGAACCTAACTTTTTGCCAAGCAAATAAACACAAAATGGTCTGATTTTAGTAAGAATTTCATCAGCACCAATGAGTTCAAACATGTTTTCATATGTTCAGGGTAGGGGCAGGATTGTGCTTCTTTTGAAATGCCTACCTATATGTATCTGTTCCTAATAGTTTGTCTTTTTAACTTATTGACTTGCAGTTTTCATTTAATCTGGATAGGAACCTTATATAGAACTAATGCAATGCAAATATCCTCTTACCTTTTTCTTAACTATATGGTAATCATTACTAATACCAACTGTCAGATTTTACTTAGTCTGGTATTGATTTTCTTGTTTTCTTGCTTGGGTACTACTGCCAATATCATAATGACTATTACTGTAGGTGTCATTTCACACATGGTTAAGCATAGCTACAGGATGGTCTCTGAACTGAAATTGCTGGGTCAAAGGGAATGTACATATGTTTTGAAAGATATTACCTTCCCTAAAGAGAGAACCAGCTTACACTCCCACCAGCTATTGCTTTGTGTACCTGGTACCCTAAATCCCTGATAGGCATGTGGTTTAAAAAAGTTTTTTTTATCATGTTTCAAGCCTGCTTTCTTATTATGAATGTAACTGACTGTCTTTCCAAGTGTTTAAGAACATCCATATTATAAATGTTTGCTTTCCTCAATCCTGTTCAAAGGTTTCCCTGCCTCTAAACTGATGGCAACCTCTGAACACCAGGCATGAGTGTTACCTGAGCATAGTTTCGGATGGTTTCATGATCTTCATTTGCTGAAAACACACAGTGGTTGGTCATCTTGGTCTTGTCACCATCATCTATGCGTGTTCCTCCAGGGGCTGAAAGGAGAAAATTAGTGCAATACTGAAAAGAGAAAAACATTTGAAGAACACAGCAATTCCTGCACATCAAGGAAAACAGTTAAGAGATGTAAACTGTGAGTCTCACAAAATTCCTTAGAATGTCCCCACGTAAATATATAAATGTTGCTGTGTACTGATGTTTCCAGTGTAATACAAACTGGTTGCTCCATTTCTTATGCTAACCATAGCATCTAACACTGTTATTCCATGGTCTTCCATCTTCTCTGTCCTATCTCCATGAATCTGGTCATTTCCAAAGTCTGTCTCTAACCACGGGAGCCAAATAGCAACTTTCATTCAGCAAATTTAATTCAGTCTCAGCACAATTCCTGATGTTACTTATGTTAGGACACAGTTTTTTGGGTTTAATAACTTGTCAGATTCTGCTTCACCTAAACTAACTATGGGATTGGTGAAATCTGACACTAAGAGACCTCCTTGGCTTTTACTCAGGTATGTATTAAACTGTTCTTTCTTCACTAACCTAATTATCCACGAGCCATTTAACAGTATGTACTCTGCCGTTTGTATCTGATCACCTAACAGGTGTACTGCTAGGTATTTTATTTTCTCTTATCTTTTTTCTTCATGGACTAAATTGACTAGAACAAAGGACAGCTTTTTCTCTACAATTCAATTTTCCAGATTCAAGGGCTTCACCTCCAAGTTTCAACAGTGGACATTATAAACACTGATTGATTAGAAGGGCAGAATCAGAACATCAGGCACTTCTGTTTTCTGATTCTATTTCATTGTAATTAGTATAGAAATTTTGAGCAGGTTAAGTCAGAAAAATATCTTTCATATGCTTAACAAGTACTTGTAGCATATATACTTATACTAGCTACTGTGGTAGGCACCACAGATACAACAATGATCAAAGCTGAAAAGACATGTTATCTACTTACCAGCCACTTTTTATTTATTTGTAAATTTAAATGTATGGCTGCCTGGATTTAACTTGTGATGTCAGATCTTTAGATGAAAAGGGCTATGTACAGCCACCTTTGCCAAAGACAGAGGCAAATGAGGATTCAACTGTGCTATACTTTTTTAGCTACCGTATCCTTTACGGGCTTCAGACTCCAGCAGTTTTGGAAATAAATTAGTTTCTAGAGAAGTCAGTTCCTTCAGGAGTCTATTTTCATTCAATTAAGTTATGTATGAGATTAATTAGCCCCTTTTAATGAACAAACCACCTAGAACAAAATTTTATTAAGATGATAATCTTCCAAATACTCTGGGCTAATTACTCCTATCTGAAAAAAATTACGTAAGTGAAAAGCATGCTTTTGAAAGTATTGTCTGTTCTTTTAAAAAGTAAGTTTTAAAATTTGCACTCTTTTACACAACAAAAACACTTGTTATATATGTGTAATATACTGTCATGACTTCCACTTAAAAGTATTTTTCCTGACACTGGACCTAAGGATTAATTGCCAAATGGTAACTTTTCTTAAGATTGAAGTGCAAGATAAATATTTCTTGTAGCTGCTATAACAAGAGGAAAACTGAAAAACTGACAGTTGTTGATTCAAGAACAATTAAGGGAAGATAACTGTAGCTGTAAAGAAAATTCCTACATGTTTGAAAATTAAAGTGTTTAAACAGGAATACACCTGACTGGCTTGATCAATTACATCATAAACCTGGACTCAGCAGGCATCTCAGGTTGTGCAACCCGTGCTAAGTAAGTTGTATCGGACTGCTCCACCCTCTTCTTGGAAGTACAGGCAAAGTGTGTGGAATGAAACGTGGACTGTGGAAATTAAATCTGCTGATCATGGTAAATAAAGCCTTGAGATAATCCATGCAAAATGTATAGATAAGTTACCACATATGTGAGAGTGATAATGGTTCAAAGCAGGTGTCAACTCAAACTTAGAGAAGTAGGAAGAGGTCTAAGAAGACTGATGACAGAGAACACAGTAACCCAGAATGACAGAAGGGTCAACAGTGCTATCTGGAGGTCACTTGGTACTGAGGCACTGCATATGGCTGGAATTATGTACAATAGCAGTGAGAGATCTGTATAAACAGTAGCAACAAAATCAATTCAGTATGCAATGAAAATCTGTGCATAGGGGCTTGGTACTAAATGAGACCATGTATCAGAAAAGGTACAATGGTTGTGGCAAAAAAGGCCAAGGTTTCCTGTATTCTGTTCACTACTGTGCCATTAAGAAGTTCCTCATTCAGACACATAGAGGCCATACCCATCAGGGATTTCCTGAAAGGCTGTCTTCAATGCTTCTGCACTTTCGAAGCTCTATAAAAAGCAATACTGTGTCACTGGGCCACGCCCTAATACTCAGAGCTCCATCTCTGAAGCCTCAAAGTAGCAAACATCTTCCATCCCTATTTTGATTGGTGTTGGCCCTCGACGTCCACTGAAGCTCCTACAAGGGGCTAAGTCCTATAGATGAGGGAAAAACTATCTGGGGAGGAGGGAGTTAAAAAATGGAAATTATACTTGAAATAAGAGCTCAGTAGAGCCTTTGTGTCAAAAAGGAGGAATGATACACTCTTGTCTCGAAGTCCAGAGAGTAAGTTTGGTAAGCCCTGTTTCTCAGTGAAAGGCACTGACTTTGGGCAGAGCAACTTTACACTGTGTTGACTGTGCTTTGCACAGCAGAGCAGGAAGCATAGCTGGTCCCCACTGCCAAGTCTCGGTAAAAATCAAAATGCTCCCGTACAGTCACACAGGCCCTTCAAACAATTGAAAATTGCAGGTCTAGGAAAATCAACCACTGCTAGTGATTTATGACTACTACAGAAACTAATTATTAATAACTAAGATCTGAGAATGCCCATAACAGGAAAGATGGGTGGTTATGATAGCTGCCAAACATTTGGAACAGTTGTTTAATTCCCTTAAATGTCTTCTGAAGTTCTCTTCCCAAATGCTTCTGCTCTATAATATACAGCCTGTATTTTGCTTTCGCCAGCCTGTAACAATTGCAAATCTTTTATTTTTAAACCTTCTATGTACAGCATTCATCATTTAAAGGATTTTTTAAAAAATTAGGCTTAATCCATATTTTTTGATACTATGGCATTGACAAAACCTTGGAAATTGGTGTGAGGTTCAAAAGAAAAGTTGCTGTGGATGATTTGGACTCAATAAGCACACTGAAGGACCTAGATGACACACTGTCACACTTTTCCACAAAAATAACACTTTTATGGCCCCTCTATAAACATTTAAGGATTAAGAGCACATGATACAATTGGTTTTTAGTTAAAGCTAAGTAACTAACTGTTGTAACATCAGCAGAAACCCTTTAGTTCTATGCCTTTATCAACCAGGAAATATTTTAACCCTTATTTTATACCATTCCAAATTGCAATTGAGGTAAAAATTATAGACTCTTATTTGCATTTTTTAAATCAAGTCTAATAAATGGAAGCTTATAAAGATTCTATCTTACAAGGAATGTGACAATGGAATTGAAATATATAAGATGTTGTGATGTGCAGCTTACCCAGCATACTGCCAGCCACCAGGATGTCGAAGAGTGTGTCTGCATAGCGACGATAATCTAATCTGGAGCCTGTGGAGTCCAGAAATTTGGCTACAGCTTCAAGGTCATCACCAGCTTCATTAAGCCCCTGGACAAGTGTATCCCTGAAGACTGTAGGTTCGAATTTCTCTTTTTCATCTAAAATTTTAAAATCACAATTATTCCTTTATGTACACATCATATTCCCCAAAGAGACAGAACCGTGTGTGCTCTTTCTTCACTGCTGCTTAGTGATTATTTAGAAACTGAAGGACAATGTAAATTTTTCTATCAGATTTTCTCGTTCCACAATGACTTGTTTAAACATTTACCCAAGTAATAATGTATCACTGTTCAAAGAAGTCACAGAAATATTTTAACTCTCTAGCTCATAAATAATAAACTTAATGGCTATTCATTATGTCATTTGTAGGCTATGCCAATGTGAATTACTGACTCTAGCCATCAGAGGAAAAATAGTGTAACAAGAAACTTAAATGATTGTTTCATACAAGATTATGAAAATTATCCAGAAAAAACACCAAAGAATATAGGAAAATATAAACATAAAGACTGACAGGGAGGAAATAAGAAGGGCTCTCTTATAAGAGAAACAATTCTAGAGTATATAAATATTTAGTAATGTATGTTATGAACTATATATATGCATACTTACTGTCTTGGAGCAGACATTCCAAACTTTACGCCTTCCTGAGCCCTTGACATTCTAAAAGAGTACTGAGGATTCCAAAGGGCTCTTTTTTCATGGAGGTTATATACACAGATACTTGTTCTGTTAGACTTTCAACCATAAAATTTCAGAATATTTATTAATGTTTTTAATGGCTGGCTTAGGTAGTACACAGATGGATTCTTATACCCACTGTATTCAATCTAGCTCAACAGGACACACTCTTTAGAGAGAACACTATAGCAAACTCATGAGAGAATATTCAAGAGGAAAATAACATCAGGGTTATTATATTACATAGCCCTCTACCCTAAAGAAACATGAATAAAACAAGTATGGGACAGTCACACGGGCATATGTTAGAGCATAAGTGGAGCAAGGCAGTGAGCTAGGTCCCCGAGAGAGCACACAAGGTATACACAAGGTATGTGAGGAGGTCAGGAACCGGGAGTTCTGGTCCCACCTCTAGAGATTCAGTACTTCATGCGGGAACTGATGTGGAGCCATAAGTGGAGAGAAAGAGGAGAAAAGGAGGAAGAAGGAGGGATAAACACTATAAAAACTATAAAAAAAACTTCATGAATTAAAGTGAGTCATTGGAAATAAAACATATGACAGAAAAGTAAATAACTCAACGAAACAACTGAAAGAGAAAGCGGAGAATCTCTGTGAGAAACTAGAAAAAAGGTTAAAGACCTAGAAAATAAGAACAAAAGAGGGCAGATGAGTCAGAGAGCCAAGTAAAAAGGTGAAAAGATAGAATTCGTAGTTATTTTAAACATTTCAAAAAGTTTCACAGAACTGAAAAATGTCCAAATAAAAGGCTGCCAGAGTAGCCAGCCCTGGGACTAAAGCAGATAAACACTGCACTGGTTACAGTCATCATCATGTATTTCAGACAACTGGGCACAAATCAACTATCTGAATTTTCTGGGACAAGTAAAGCAAAGCAAAATAAAAGATCAACTACAAAAATAAGCCATGCAAAGTATCAAGAAACAAAATCACATGAATTGCTCAATGATTCATGAAATATCAGAAACGAGAAGAAATTTTGTTAAAGCTCTGAAGAAACCAATTTCTAACCCAGAATCCTAGTGTTTGGCCAAACCATTAATCGACAGTAAGAACAAAGTTCACATATACTGAAACATTCAAAACTTCAAAAATGGAGGATAAGTAAGGAGTAGGTCAAGAGATCCTAGAAAAAAAGAAAAAGAAGCATGTAAAAGACAGGCAATCCACACTCGTGTGGGAAAGGGTGAAAGGGCATTTCAAACATCCAAGTTGACAGTGCTACAGCTGGCTTAGTGACCTGACCAGGAGTGAATTCTTCAATACATAATATAATGTGACAGGACCGAAGAATTCCTTCAATAAATTATCACTGCTAGAATCCCTAAAATTCTTTGTATTAAGAGACTTATACAACAAAGGGAAAGGCTAATTTCAAGGCACAGAGAATGAAGCTAAAATAAGATACACTATTCAATTTGCTAGAGATAATGAAATAATTTCAGAAAAAATAATCAACTATCAGTTCAGCTGTTACTAGCATGTAAAAGATCTTAATAACACAAGCCTAAATACTGGTGTAGCTGCAATCAGTATGGAATGAAAGAACAGAGCAGCAGGGCACAAGGTCCACAGGAGGGTGTGGGCAGTGAGAGAGCTGAAACCTCAACTTCTACCCCAGGAAGCCAGGATTTAAAAGGCCCCCAAACAGCCAAGGGATAGCCATAGAAGAATGCTGTTTGGCAGCATGCACATAAATGTCAAAGGCAGCGGTTAGAAGAGTTGAAAGAGTTCCTCTAGGGAGTAGACCTGCTGCTGTTATAACATGTCTTACAGAGCTGTTGGACTATTTAAACCATGTGCTGGCATAATTTTGATAAAATTAAAACTACATTTAAAAACCAAACTGTCTGGTTTGGACAGACTGACTGCTTACAGTTGTCTAACAGAAGGGATGGGTTCTAAAAGACGTTGACACCGCTTACATCAGCCTCAGCCCCAGAGGAGAATGGCAATCCCAGTACCAGTTGGAGTCACAGGGTGTGAGACGCCATAAAGCCACACATAAATTAACTGGAACAGTATTGGTCATACACAAGAGATAGACGGTCCTTTTGATGCCATAAGGAAAACATTATGCAGCCCCGGACATGCAAATGTTGACAGCAGAAAAAATATAATTAAGGTCTTGCAGCAGAGAGGGAGACAAGAGATAAGAACTCCAGAGGAATACATTCCAGTGGGGCTGGAGGAGGGGAGAACTGTATGTCTAAGCAAGAGGAACCCACAGGCAAGTGGAGATAACTTCATCCTTATCAGGATCTGGCCAAAGGGTAATTCTTCCTCCCAGGAGAAAAAATTTTCTCCCTTTTCTATGAGAAAGTAGAAGTGAAACGACCACAGGCTGTTTATTAAGTCTTGCAACTAGCTTCCAAAGTCAACTGAAGCCATGTCACAAACACACTACAGTTTGGATGTCAGCTGTGGGGTGTGTGTGTGTGTGTGTGTGTCAGATTCTGATGATTTCAAAATTATGAACTGAGGTATTGGGAATATAAGTGAGATAAATAAGAGAGAAAGAAAAAAAAAAAAAACCAGGACACATTGAGAATCTCTATCAGAGACTTTGCTTTAAATTTAAGAGACAAATTTAAAAACTTGTGTTTCTAAAAAGGCCTTCATCCCATTATAAATTTTCAAAAGAATTGCTGAAGAGGAAAACGTATCATGACCAAGGATACTTCAACAGCGAGCAGTAAAGCATTTTGTCAAAATGATGACTTATATATTATAAGGCTTGGCTATCTTAGAAGTTATGATGACACCACAGAACTAATATTTTTTTATTAGCTGAAAAAAATTTCCCTCCTAAAAAGACAGTCTCCATTGAGAGGAAAAGAAGACTACACAAGAAAATGGCAAAACCACTAATGGAGACCAGTTGGAATCAAGACATTTTACCCAAAGATTCCTTTCTATCTGGAGTAACAGTGTATCACGTAGTTTGTATTTCATTTGAGAATGGACTAGCGAGCGGCAATACTTACAAACTCCTAAAAAAAAAATATGCCACTGCTTCCTAAAGCAAGCCTTCCTTGAAGCAGAGCATATATAATTAGGGTCTGGAATCTATACTGTTGGTGAATCACAAATATGACACTAAAGAGTTAGTCATAATAGGCTTTGTAGGAAAATAGGCCTGTTCTCGACACTTGAATGTGCCTGTATGTTATCGAATTACATTGCTTATTGATTGTGTGAACTATGGCAACTGGTAAATACAGCATTTGCCCAATCTGCTAATGACTTGATGAATAATGTATCCCCTTTCTGAAGGTCACTAAATTATGGTAAGAAGTATCACGTATTTTCTAATTATACATACTACTTTCATATATTTTAGGGCTTAAAAGTTTATTCAGTTACAACACCACTTTCATTAAATTTTTTGTGTTTTGTCTTCCAGTGCTGGGGATTGAACCCAGAGCTTCATTCAAGCTAGGCATGAGCTCTACCACTAAGCTACTTCCCCAGCCCTGAAAATCTAATAGCGATTTAAAAGGAATAGTACAAAGCTTAAGTCTCAGAGAGAAACCTAATACATCATCACTTCTAATGTCTACAATTTGTTCATTTTCTTCCTCTTTTATTTGCACTAATTTTATCCAGTTTCCCTAAACAGGCAAATGTTGGCAGCAGAAACAATACACATAATAAAGTCTTGTTGGTAGAGGGAGAGGATAAGAATTCTGAAAAAGAAATAATTCTGTGAGCTAAAGAGGGTAGTTGTACCTCTATCCAAGGACCTAACTGGCAAGCAAAGAAAACTTCATCACTACACAGAATCTGGCCACCAAAGGTTAATTCTTCTTAAGAGAAACACATTTTCTTTTCTATACGATGAGAATATAGAAGTGAAAAGACCTCAGGCTGCTTACTAAGTCTAATGACCAGCTGTCAAAACCACTTGAGGCCTATTCCCATAAAGACATGGGTATTGTAGCAGGATTATTTCAATCAGTAAAGCACAAGAATAGCGGAAGGAGAAATTTTCACCCTTTCAGACTTCCACAAACCACACTGGGAAACTTACTTAACTCTAGAGAGCATATAATGGGCAAGACATACAGTTCATAAAGGAAAAGAGGGTGTCAATGGGGTTCTATATGATGCTTAAGGGAACACTTTTGAAATGAAGACAGATCTTCAGGAGACAGCTTAGCAAAGGACTGAGACATCCTCAGTACTTTCTTCTCCCTCACCTCATGAAACTGCTAACCATTTACCTGAAAGCCCTATCATAATGGCAAAGCAATGACAAGGCATGGTAAGTTATCAGGAGGCAATCTGAAGTTGATATAATTTGTTTTTTCCAGTCAGCAGCGTGGCACAAAATGTCTCAAATGCTGCTTAAATTCCCATCTGACCTGAGTTGCATAAATCCAGATTTACTGACAAACAATACCTAACTCTCGGTAACTTTCCCTGAGTACTCTCATGACACAATCATGACAACCAAATGAATCAGAGCCAACTGCTCTGCAGAGTTAGAAACCCTTTCCGGTTCCACACTGACGGCTGCTGGGAAGGGCCCCTTACTTGTGGAATCTCATCAGCTCTTGCACAACACAATCTTGTGCTGTCTTGGCTATTGAGCTCAGTGAATCAGCATCATGCTCACCAAACTGCTTGAGTTACAGATCCAGGTCCAAGATTAGCACGTTCTCCGGCAGGCAAGCAATGCCAAAGCTTTCTGCACCTCCCAGTCAGGCACAGATTACCCAGTATCACACTCCGGGGCCGGCAATCGCTTCCTTGGTATTGCTATCCTGGTAATGCCTTTCAAAATCACCTATGTCATTTTTTCTTTAAAGACTTCTTAAAACAGTGAGACAATAAATACATGCTAGCCAGTGCCTTGTGTTGATATCGGCTGCCAGGTTCCAATAGAGAAACAATTTATATGACTGAGACAAGGATTAATTATCAGGAGATGGCTCAGGCTACCCTTGTCCTTAGAGCTTATGTAATCGAGTTCAGTCTAACTTCTGCCCAGGGACTCTCCGCTAGACTCTTCTGATCCAAATGATCGACTGCACTGGGACTTCCAGTCTCTCTAGGGAACCAGACTTGCTACCTAAGTGGACACAGCCTGCAAGAGAACCCGGGCTGCTGGTGTTGCCTCAGCACTGGTTATGCCAAGGGTGAACAAAGTGGGCTCCTGCTGAGGCAGCTCAGCACTCAAAGATCATTTGCCACTTACAAGATACTTTCTTAAGTATTTTTCGGCCTTTCTCAAAGTCAGTTAACAATTCATCTCATGTCTTCTCTTTGAAAGAGTTTCCTTACAGAGTTTCAGTTTGACTTTTTATATATAAGAAAATACAATTGTAAAGCTGACCATAAATATATAATATTTTTATAACAGACACCAATTATCCAAAATTATGTGCAACATTATGTAATTGTATAAAACTGACTAAATATAAAATCATATTTAAAATACTCTTTACACAAAAAGGATGGTAAAATAAACAATATATAAAACTCACTCACATGAATAGAAATTTTACCAAACATCATCAAACAGTGTCTACTACTACTATTACTATTATTCTACCCACAAGAAAAGACACGTGCAAAAATTATGAATTTTGGGTATTAGGTCAGAAGATTTAATTTGGCTTCCTAAATTCTGGAAAGTAAAAAACTCTTCAAGTGCCTCTCTCACCCTTATTATTTCACACAGTAAGCATCTTTGCTGTTGAGAAAGACAATGAAGAAAACAAAACCCAAATAGGAATGCTGAAATAAGAAATGTAAAGTTTACTGTTTTAATTTTATAGAGATTTATATCTCAGACAAGCAGAATGACTTGTCCAACAAAGATCTAATGAACTGGTTTGACTTCAGATTCTAAATTTGGATTTTACAGCAACAGAGTTTGTGAGTTTAAGTGTCAGGGATTGCTGCAATTCTTATCCTTCTATCTTAAATATTACCCTTTGTATAAACATACACATACACACATATACATACAACCTACCCCTTTTCCGAGTTTTGAACCGCTGGCCTGTTAGCACTGGCTTCTGATGCTTATTCATAAAATTTCTGAAAAAGAAATAAATATTAGGTATTTTAAAATAATCACTTCATATAAATATATAGTTATTAGCATATGTTCAACTTTGAACATAAATACAAATACCTTTTTAACTACTAGACTAGCCAAAACATTAAAGTATTGGCAAAGGACATGAAGAAAACCACAGAGAGTAACTCTGGACTCTATGTGATATCTTTTGGGAAGCATATGCTAAAAATCTATAAATACTCACATGGCTATAACCTGTGGCCCAGCAATTCCTGTACCAGGCATTTATCCTACACTTACACCCACATGAAGAAGCAAATTCATGTCTGTCTATTTGTAAAAGGGTTTAACTGCAGCATCACTGGACTCATGAACAAAGTGGGAAGTTAAATAAATGCCCACAAGTATGAGTCTGGTCAAATAAGCTTCCATTTAAGCTCCTGCCTGAACATGGTACAGCCTTATAAAGTAATGGATTAGATCTAATTGTGCTGCAATTCTTACCCTGGCTCCATTTCTGATTACACATGTATATGAAATCCCCCTCTTCTATCGTTCACTGTGTTTTGGCTACAACACCCCCTTTACTTTCCTTCTGATAGACTGCATGAGCTCTGGTTTCTGAGGCCATGCACCTGTCTTTCAGGAAGGTTCTTCCCTAGCTGTTCACATGCTTACTTCCTGCATTCATTTCATTGCTTCCCTTGTAGATAAACGTCTGGACCATTCTGACAAAAGTGGCTGCTTGTCACTCTTTGTCCTCACCTAGCTTTATTTTTTTGCACTCACTACCTGCCATTCTATTAGTATCAGTTTCTCTGTAGTTACTTTCTCTTATGACAGTGTTATTTCAGTGAGGACAGGGACTTTGTGGGTTTTACAAAATACTGTGTTTTTCTTACCTAAAAACTGGGCGAGATTAAGGCATTTTCCTGTCAAATAAGCTGCTCTACTGATAATGGAACGATTTTCAAGGCATGTTGCTAGTGAGGAAGCAAACAACTAACTAGAAGAGAGTAAAGTGTATCTGTTTACTGGCTTTAACAGGGGTAAAAATAATATATGCAAGGAAAATTTAAGTATGAAAATATATAAAACTTGCTCCATAACATGTGTCTTAACAATTGAGAATAAGCCAGTGTGAATTAAAGTACACAGCAAGAACCTGACTCAAAAAAACCAAAAAACAAAAAAAGAAATCATTTACTAAAATGTAGCAAACACAAAACATAATTTAAGATTTGAGTGGAAGGAATTTTTATCAGTTCTATAAAGTAAAATGACTCACACATTGCTCTGAGACCAATAGGTAACTTAGCTAGAACCAATACCCTGAAGGAAACTAGTGGGAAGAGATAAAATCCAAATATCTCTAATACAATGTGAGAGTTGAAACAATAGCAGTATCCACCATAGTGAGGGTACAGAGAGCCACTGCTCTGCTTCGTACACGGGGCAACAGGTATATTCTACAACACTTACAAATGCTATAAACTCAATCAATGAAACCTTGTTTCATTGATGGATGCTGGAAACAGAGCTTCTAATGCATTATTTATACTCACTACAAAATTCATTCAGGAAGTTCCCTATTGGGGTTTTAATCAGTCACTCAGGATGTGCAAACATTTAATTGGTACAAAAGCACTAACACTGTATTAGGTGTTTTCTTCGATGTCTTCATACCTCCCAAACTGCACAAGTATTATTGTGAATATATTCTTATTTTAAGGAAAAAAAAAATAAAACAAAACACAACAACAACCACCCGTTAAGAGTCTCATTCTGAAAAAAAAACTAAAGAGTCCACGTTGCTTGAAATATCTTTAGCAGGAGAACATGCAAAAGCAGTTACTCTCTACTGATGTTCTTATTTTGTAATTAAAATATTAAAGTGTGAGCTTTCTCTAAAACTTCTCACATGGCTATAACCTGTGGTCTAGAATACAAACTAATGGAATTCCTTATGAAACTTTATCGTTGTACCTTTTTCTACTTTTCCTGATGATGGAGAATTACCACTAAATCAACACCATGAGAGAGCTACTGTGTTTCTAACCCTTGGCTTTTCGAAACGCAAAAGCTTTTCTTCATAACTGTTTTAGGGGTTTACTCTCCTCACCCTCAATATATTCTCTTTAAAGGACAACATAATGAGTAAACATAAATAAGTATGCAAAGATTTTAACACACACCGGCAACACATAAAACAAAAACAAAAAAAAAACTCACCCATGCAGTGAAAGACTGATTGAAGATTACTGTGTTGTTCCCTAAGTGTGTATCTCTTAGCTGTTGCTATTTGGAGCAGAGGCACGGCTTCCCTCTAAATTTAGCTCTCCGGGCTGCACTGTAATCTGCTCCGGTGAGGGTCAGCCTTTACAAAGTCCTCACTGAGCACGTACAAAAGCTCTGGCCTAAGAGAGGTGAGGGCACTTACTATTAAAAAAAAAAACAACAAAAAAAACAGTGCCAGCTCAAATCTTAGAAAATAACAAAGAGTAACAAAGGTAGTTCCATTGTCAAAAGCTTATTATATCGCATTACAATTTGACATCAACTAAAAATGACAATGAAAAAAGTTTAACATAATCCTCAAAGATAAATTCATCTGAAGAACAATGTATATATCAAAATCTGACTTCCACTAAATGAACAAACAAAGCTGTAAACCAAACAGATGATAAAAACTCCTGTCCCGACAAAACACAACACCTCTGTGGTTTGAAACATTATTAAAATGTATACATAAAAGGGTAAACAAAAAGGATTTCAGCATCTCACATGTCATACAAGAGACTAGATTTCTTGGCTATCTCAGAAGATAAAGGAGCATCAGAAAAATACTTAAATTCAATCTATCAAAAATTTGGAAACTAGGTACCAATCAATGAAACACGTTTGAAACAACTTTTATTTAAATCTAAACAGAAAGGTCTGAAGAAAAAGTTTTGGGTCCACTATGTTAGATGTACACTGTCCACCTGACTCTAATAACAGAGCTGTCCTCATGTCCAGCAGACCCCATCTCCCAGCTATCAGACTCGGGCTCAGGAATGACCATGGGCAGCAGCAAGGACAGGCCTTGTGGCACTAATACTGCTAGCTGCCCAGCCCATCTTAAGGGACAGACACCCTTAATACCAGTCCTGCCTGGTATTTTTGTCTCTTTAATTCTCTCCATTTTACAAAGTAGCTGATCAGAGAAGGACTTAATCTTTCAGCTCTCCTGATAAAGAAGTAATTGTTCTTAACTTGGTAATACATAGGTTAGGTCTTTTACTCTTCTGTGTATTGCAGTTCCCACTGAGCTACACATTCAGCCTTTTTCTTTCCTCCTTTTTTTTTTTTTTTTCTTTTAGTCACTAAGTTGCCCAGACTGAGACTAGACTTGCAATTCTCCTGCCTCAGCCTCAGAGTGCCAGGATCATGGGCACAAGACATCATTATACTACATTTTAAAACTGGGAAAACCTATCTTGTAAAGATTAATATATGCTATGCATATGATAATTATGCTTGTCACAGGACCTCAATCTTCTAACATGTACACTTTAAAGCAGGGGTCACAATAAAAGAACAGAAAGGAGGTATTTTAACCATCTGTGATGATAGAATCAATCTACATTATAATTATAATCTGTACCATTATGTTATCATTTGGTAGTAAACACACTGTTAAATGTGTCAGTGGACATATTTGGCTACTGTGCTCTTAAATTGTGGCATGATTAAGGAAGTAGTATTTCATCTTACTTCATTTTTATTGTTTTAAATTTAAATAGTTAATGTGACTAACAGCTATTCTGGTGGATAACACAGTTCTAAAGTAAATCCTTACAAGCTACAAGTATGTAGCACATTCAAAGAGCAGGAATTTGTAATTAATATAGTACAAATACAGCAGTGGTAAGGATCATCTTGCCCAAATTTCAAAGCCATATGGCTACAGGGGTCAAGAAAATAAATTGTCATCACATTGCAAAGAAATTCATGTTCAGTCAATACTGTTTAAGATTTTAGAGAAAAAGAATTTTAGAATCTAAAAAGAATAGACCAACATCTTCATTTCCAAAGAAGAGTGTTTCATAAACACCAAACTCCCTAAAACTGAGCTATTCTCTTGAAGTTCTTTGTGCTGACTCAAGATTCAAGAATTACCTTCTAATTTACAGTCTAAGCCAGTGGGATAAGCAATTATCAAAGAAAAAACCAAATTACCCATAATTACAAATGATTCTCCTCTCCAATAAAGCTAAAACTGTAAGAACAGCGTAATGAAAACCTTTAAAGAACATGTAGGGTCTAGGAAACTTTGGGATTGATAACACTGTAACAAAATTCTCTCCAAAGAAACAAAATAATCATTAAATTACCTCAAAAAAGTTTAAATTATGAATGCTCTAAAGCATTCAACTACATACATGCCTATAAAAACACTATGCAATCTGTTGCCCAGAACATTAGCTTATTTAATAGCCTTTTCTTGGTTTTGCAACTAACAGCTTTTTCATTCATAAAGTCACCCAGCCTCTACAAAAATCTTAATTAAATGACCTAACAATTCTAGCTGTAGTACTTAAAATTTTTTAATAGCAAATAGTGTAACTATAAAAGCTTATAAGCAAACCCAATATTCTTTTCTGTAGTAACAAAAATAATTGCTGTTACATGCCTGTCCCTTCCTCTTATCCTATTTAATACAAAATTACAAAACTTTTTTGTCAAAAAGCATGAAACTTAACAAATTTCTTCCAAAAACTTACAAACATATTTTTCAGCAAAGAAAATAAGGATAGAAGAGCGCACATTGGGCCGGGGATTTAGCTCAGTGGCATAAGTGCCAGCCTGGCAAGCATGAGGTCGAGTTCGATCCCCGGTACCAAAAAAACAAAAAAGAACACACATTGACTTTTAGGCAACTTATCCTTGAAATATTTCAGGTTGTTTTCATAGCAAAACGCCCTCAAAACCTATTATCTAGATATTCTGAGAATTTCTGTCTACAAGATAAAATAATTACGGTAACTATTGCATACTTACCATATTAAAAATTGTACATCCTGAAAATTTTGAGGAAATAGCCCAACACAAAGGAACGGCCAAGGACTGTTATATGTCCAGGTGCCGTTTAAATACACTTGTGAACGACTCAAGTACTCTGGGATGCCCTCTCTGTAAGGTATTATAGTAGAACTGTGGTTTCACCCAGGAATAACTGATAATTTTACCCCCCAGGGCATACTTGGCAACTTAAGGGCACATATTCGCTTGTCACAGCGGGGGGGGGGGTGGCTAAGCCACTGACATCTGCTAGGGCCACTGCTGAACACCCTACAGCCTCTAAAAGCCCTCCACAGCCAAGATTGTGTGGAGCAAATTTTCAACAGTGTCTAAGCTGCAAGGCCTATACTATATGAGACAGTGAGAGCAGAGCAGAGGTGGCCCTGCTCTTAAAGCTGACAGTGACACACAGGACTAAACAACTCAGAACAAGGATGAAGCAGATAGTTCACCGAATGGCTTCTTTAACATTTGCCAAATGCTGACTTCAAATTCAGACAAAACAAACTTATCACTGACTAGATTTTAGGTTTTATCTGAAAACAAAAGTACAACTAGAAAAAATATTCTTTAAAGTAAAACAAAAAAAAGTTTACATGCATAGTGGCGCATGCCCGGAATCTCACACTTAGGAAGTTGAGGCAGGATAGCCCCGGGGGTGGGGGTGGGGGGGTGGGGGGTGGTGTGTTTGAGGCCAGGCTGGGATAACAGAGCAAGTTCAAGGCCAGTCTAAATTACATGCCCAGCAAGAGTCTGTCTCAATAAAAAACAAAACAAAATATATATTTTAAAATGCATAAAATGAACATTTCCTAGTCTGATACAGATGTATTTCTACATTGATAATTTTAGCTATTCACAGGAACCGTATAGTAGATAGAGGCAGAGAAAGAAATCTGAGGGCAGATGTACAAAAACAAGTTGAGCACCAGTGGATAAACTTTTCCTACTTTAGGGTGCTGCAATAATGAACAGGAACAGAAAGACAAAGAAAACAAATTTTAAAATAAAATATAGCATTAAAAAATGAAATTGTCTTATTTTTATTACTTGGAGAAAACAATATATGCTAAGTATATTCAGTGCAATGACAAAGTTTTTGTGCATATGATCCGGGCTACATACACAGCATCCAATGAGCAGTAACCTCAAGGAGACATTTTATTAATCTCATCTATACTTCTCAGGATTTTCTATAATATAAATACATAGATCACTTCTATAACTTGAAAATTATATGTATTTAAGTGAAAAACTTTACCCTCTCCTGAAGTTCAAACCAATTCCAGGAGTTACAAGCTAATAATATTCCTGCATAAAAAGAACTGATATTCAGACATGATCTAAATAGTAGCTATGACTTCCTACCAAAAAGAAAAAAAAAATCCTTGAGTAAAAGGTGATTCCAAGATTGGAACAGATTCTAGGATGTTGTCTGTTAAAAATCAAAAGATTAAAACAACATAGAAGCATCTTGAGAACAGCTTCACTACTGTAGTCGGGGGCAACTTGATCACCATATACTTACAGAAAAGCGATGCCTAATAATCTATTGAATAAAATAAGAACTCAAAGTACAATGTGTATATCACTTTATGTTCATTTTGAAGTAAACAACTGATCAGTGTGCAACAGAAAGGCGAGTAACTGGGGAGAAGGGAAAGTTTTTTCCCAGTAGAACACTAAAATTAAATAGAAAAGGAAACATGGAATTAGAAATTTTGCCATTTTCTAGTCATCACCCCAAGAACCGATTTCATGCAAGGTTCATCGATGCTCACCAAATCTGGATGAATGTGTGTGTGTGAGGTAATGTGTGTGATCATTAACTGGATGCATATGTGGCTGCAAGGTGTCCTGACGTTCATTACCAAGACAAAAAGAACATCTACACATTGAAGAAATAAGACAACACCTTCTTCACTAGGGGTAAAGAAAACCACATATTTTCAAAGGATTTACAATGAAAAGCATATGATTTGTTCATGTGGCTTTCCAGATAAAAATGCATGACCTGAGTCTAATCATGAAGAAACAAATGCCTATCTAGGAACATTTTCCTAAACAAATGGCCTGTGTTTTTCAAAATTGTCACTATCTCTAAAATACAAAGATTAAACGACTGTTCCAGATAAAAGAATCAGAAAGACATAACTATGGCATCTGTATTAAATTCCTTGAATTTTATTTTGCATTGTGTATTCTGTAAGCAAAGGAATATTCTTAAGAAATATACACTGAAACTAAGTCCATGAAGTATATGCAATTTACTTTCAGATTATTCAGAAATAAAAATAATTACGGATACATAGAGCCAAGAAGCAAAGGCAAATCACAGGAAGCCATATGCCTTTTAGGGAACTGAAAAAAGCTCAGGAAGCCAAACTCTGTGGGGATTTTGTATTTTCTGGGGCTCCTTAGAAATAAGCTTGCCACAGAGAAAGGTAACATAATTTACCAAATCCTTCAGAAATTTCTCAGCTGTAAAATAGGAAACAACCCAGCTGTACTGACTGTGCATTCCAGGAAAAAAACAAATTAACTTTTGACATGAAGATGTCTTAATAAATACATTATTCCTGAGCACCAGACAAAAAACATTTTAAATGCTGTT
Organism: Hydrochoerus hydrochaeris; assembly: GCA_004027455.1. Lineage (NCBI taxonomy): Eukaryota > Metazoa > Chordata > Mammalia > Rodentia > Hydrochaeridae > Hydrochoerus > Hydrochoerus hydrochaeris. Next base: position 286,772 of record PVLA01001293.1, on the reverse strand, counting down.
ACTGCTACATGAGAAGAGACCATTCTTCAAACCCTGCTACAAACCTAGACTACATGAAATCCTTGGCATAAGTGAGCCATAGCTGCTTCAGCATGCCCGGTGCTGCCTCTGTAAATCCCACCATGGAAGTATTTTTCCACATTACAGTCTTGAGTGAGGAGCAAAGTAGAACTATATAAAAGGAAACTGATCCTTAAGATTATCACCATGAAAAGAGAGAACAAGGTACATGTGTGTGCACACACCTGCACAACAGGAGAAATGAGGCTTTTAAACAAAACTTAAAACTTTGCTAATTCAAAACAAATATATAAAGAAAACATTATGTCTCCAATAAAGTTTACAAAATTTTCAGTGGAATCTAATATTTTTCTATATATTTGAAAAATATTGGAACAATACAGAAAAATGCACAAACTGTTACACAGTAATTTAAAAGGTTAAAAAATACATTCCAGAATTACTCAATGAAAAGTCTTTTCCCTCTCAAAAAATTATAATGTTGCCATTAATTAATATTTCTCTGATGAATAAGGTTCTTGAAACCTCCCTTTTTAAGAACAGATACTATACTTGATCTTAGCCAAAAGGCCAAGAAGTAACATAAAGTTTCCCCTTCACAGGATTTCTCCCATAGTCTCTTAAGATTTTCTTTTCATTATCCTCAAGGACAAACAATTTGCTGTGTGATGGAGGGTTTAGTTTTTGCTATCACCAAAAGTACTTCAGTCTGATCTGTTAAAGTATGTGGTCCTTTGGAAGCTGGCTAGAATGTCCATTTCAATATTCAACTACACTGTATCTCCTGGTACACACACTCTTGGCTCTGCATTTATAATGAAATGCTGAAATACTGAAAGGAAACAAAGGACTAGGTGATCAAACTGAGTAACAACAACACTGTTAACTGAAGGTGAGAGGTTAACCATATACACTAATGACTGTATTTCTTATATATGACAAAGGTAACATATACTTCTCAAAAGCTATTTCAAAAGCATATTGATTAGTAAAAGTATCCACAGAGTAAATATAAAATTTCACAACGTGATAATTTGGAAGTTCCATATGTGCCAAGATTTGGGTTAATTTCACCTGTTATACTTGTCTATTTCAATGTATTTATTTCATATAAACATTAATCTCATACATTTTACATATGATAATTCATAGCACTTGCTTATTTAATAAAGGTGTGGAGAAACAAAACTGTGTTGGATAGAAGAATTCCTTTAAAATCACTGATTATAAAGTTAAGCTCACCATATATGTGATAGAAAATTTAGAGACAAATTTTTTTAAAAATCTGTAAATCTAACATTCAGTAGTAACCACTGTGCATACTGATACGATGCATACTATAAAATCTTTCGTCCTTGACTTCTTACATACAGAGAAGTTAAAATCCAATTATTACATTATAGTTTTAAGCTTAGAAAACAGTGGCTTTTTATTTTTAATTAGCTCTTTTAAGCTCTAATCTGGTAGCAAAGCAACAAATATTAACAGTGTAAAAGCTGATAAAACAAAAAGTTATGTCCACTTCTCAGCCCTTCACTCTCAACACATGTCCCAATGTCACCCCTTGGAAATGGTACTTTTAACCCTTTAACATTGTCTTATGGAACCTTTTGGAAAATGACTACGCATTTGAGATTTTCACCTATGCTAAATAAAATCAAAAGGTAATACTTATTAAAGAGTATCTTCATCTCCCAGGTTCATTTCTTCAGAAAAAATGCTAATTCATTGGAAGATAACTAAATAAGTGTCAAGCCTAACTTAATACAGGAGAAAGATGATTTTTATGTAAGATGTACCCTCTGCTCGGACACACGAAGCTTGCGGACAGCACACACATCAAAGGCCTCCCTTAGCGAGACGAGGAAAAGCAGATGAGAATTAGCAAGGAGCAGAACGTCACGCTCAGGGCAAACAGGTCAGTTTATAAAGGCCTGACACCACAAAACTGATGAAAGCGTTGGTGATTACTGGTTTGAACAGCCAGTTGGAAGAGCAGTTATTACAGAGAAAGTGTCGACGTGAAACTTTCTCTTCAGAGTTTTAATGAAGGGGGAAAACACAAAAATCTTCTGGGGAAAAAAAAATCCCCATCTGTGAACCAGAGGGAGTGCTCTGCTCCGTCGTGGTGGCAGGCAGATGGGTGGTGCGTGTCTGTAATCCCAGCCAACTGGAAGACTGAGGCAAGAGGACCCGCGGCTACCCAGTGATTTAGTGACACCCAGTCTCAAAGTCAAGGGGGTGGGGTGAGGATGCAGCTTTGTGCAAAGACCTTGGGTTCAATTCCTTGCACAGGAAAAAAAAAAAAAAAAAGACAGAAAAAGAAAAACAAGATAATGCATTTTCAGGAAGCTTAAAGGTGGTGAGCATGAGCTCAAACATTTGCTTACTTTTAATTATTTCAACCAAGAAACTTTTGCCTCCTCACTCCAGATTTGAGGGGGGAGGGGCTTCCCAAGCCTGCCCAGAAGGTGAACCTTTATTTGAAGGACACCCACCCACCCACACATGTCCATTACACAATGAAAAGAGGAACCCGAGAAAAAGGCCAAAGCCAGCCTAGGACTTCACTGCCCACCGCTCACCAAGGCAACGGGGCTGCACGGGTTGATGATATTTTGTAGAAGTGACCATCTAAATTCAAACTGAAAGGCAAAAAACAAAAACAAAGACCAGTGCAGCAAAGCAATCCTCTCAATTACTTTTTCAACAAGGCTCAAACAACCACAATCATCCTTTATTTATCAGTTTGTCAACTACTCCAGTCTGAACCTTGGCAAGAGAGGCAGCAGGGACCATATGGGACAAGTTTCCAGGCGGTCACTATCTGGTAGGTGGAGCTTTGTTCTGAGCACTGACAAAACATCTGGAAGTATGTGGATGGGAAGGCTGATGACCTCTGGTGTGCTAAAACATTGCCTGCAGTTGAGTTGAGGTTGTACTTACTACTATTTTAACAGCTGAGTTTTTTTACTTTGTAACTTATAATTGACATTCAAGAGGAAAGGAACACTTTGAAAACTATGGATCTACACAGAAATGTCAAACCACCTGGCAGAGGCTGTGAATTTCATTTAGCACTGTGTGTGTGACACAGTGGAGACCAAAGCACAAAGATCCTTGCCCATCTGGAACTGTCACAGATGGGAGAGTCGAGGCCAGAACCTCACTAATTCTTCTCCACTCAGAGAGCTTTCCGGACAGCCAAAGTTGTTGCAAGGTCTTGGAACATTATTTATGATTCCTGAAGGCAGCTTTTTAATTATCTGCTTCATAGATTTTATAGTTTAGAATTAGACAGAGCAAGAGCATAAATATTAATTTAAAGTCTGGTTCAGGACTTGGACAAACTGAATTAGCATATGTTACCTCCAAAATGCAAAAAACGAGTACTCCATGGAGTTCTATTAAGGTAAATAACCATTCATCCTTACAAAGAGGATTTAACAAAATTACTGTCTCTTAGGGACAAGCAAATATTAGGAAATTTATGGTACCACGATTTTTCTAACACTGGTAGGATCCAGTTTTTAAACTGTTTCCTGCAGAGGCTCAGCTCTAACAAAAGCAGTCTTCACACTCTCAAACACCACTTCTACATCCTCTTCCTCTGGCCAGCAGTTTCCTCTGCACCATCAACTTGGGGTTCTTTTTCCTGTTTATAATAGCTCCATTCTATTACCTTGAACACTGAGAAAAAACATATGTCATTCTTTTTCCCTCATAGAAATGACCATAAATCTAGGAAGCTATCCAGATTAGTTTGGGAAGCATTTTAAACACCTTTGAGTGAATAAACAAAAAAAAAAGGATGATAGTAGACTCAGGAGGTTACACACTCCACAGTAGCTAATGATGCCTTCTCTACCGTGCAAAGCACTATTATCAGGCCATTACCTTTTACAATTGTTCACTTCTTCCCCAGGTCTTTCCTTGGGATTTATTTGGAAGTCCTCAAAAATAACAGTACAATATGCCTAACAACTATTTTTAAAGGCCCTTCTCTAGCAAAAAAAAAAAAAGTTAATATATGAAACAAACTATAACATTAATACTTCTAGAGTTAAAAGAATTAGGAATAGCTGTACTATGCTTAATATTAACATGAGACATTATTCTTCCTTTCTTGTCATTATATTTTTCCTTTGTTTTTAGCATTTAAAAAAATCAAAGGAAACACCTAATGCTAAAAATGAATTAAAAATAAGGAGAGCATTGTCTCTTCATCAAATCAGACTAGTTCATTTAATGAGTTACCTAAACCTTTATTTTTCAAAGCAGATAGTTTACAAATAAGTGTATCTGAGCATTTTTGGCACTCTTTACTTAACACAAGCCAAATTTAGAACAGGCCAAATCACTGCCCAAAAGATACTTGGTGAAGAGATCCATGGCCTTAATATGCAGGCAGAACTGCAAGTGAAGAATGGAAAGTGAATTGTGTATGACCTGCTAAGATTGGCAGGTTTTATATCAATTAAATGCTCTTTAAATAAAGTCCAGGAAGACCAGTTAGAAAATGTTTAACATACACAACATACAAAGAAAAAAAGTTTTGGCAGTGGTAGGTGTCAAAACCAGGACCTCACGCATGCTAAGCAAGCATTCTACTACTGAGCTATTCCCATCTTCTGCCCCGGAAAATTTTAAACATCAAGAAACATAAACTATAGCTACAGGAATTGGAAAGTAGGTATCTAAGTAAGGATTCAGTTAAGCAGATCATAGGGAAGAAGCTAGCAAGCACATCTTGTCCTGAGCCTGGTTTGACTTCCCTACATAAATATAGCCATTCTAACAATGCTGATACTACTTCCAACAACTTTTGTCATTTTGGGGGGCAGGTGTTGATGGGGGGGTGCCTTCCAAGACAGCTTGGAGGAAAATCACTATTGCCACATCTTGATTTCCTTAGCTGAAATAAATGTGTCTGCACTCCTTCTTCAGACTTGTCTGCAGATCACTTTGTCAGTTTCCAAAGAAGATGGAGGTTAATTGCCTGGAAGATACTCATAACCCTGTGGGAGAAGCACCAGGCAAGGATGCTACCTCTTAGTTCTGTTGAGAAGTTAAAATGTGATGTGCTTAGGTAAATGCACTGTTCGCAACAGTCCTTGCAGATTAGGGTGTTTTAAGGAATACCGACCGCAACAGCTAAACTCCAAGTAGAGAAATGATATTTGTACTTATGATACTTTTTTAGGTTTTGTGGGGAAAAAAACCCCAGTAATTTCTTAGAGGCTGTAATACTTCCCAATTTTCCTTTTAACAACCTCATCACGGATAGGGCCCAACATATCCAAAAGTAGAGGGAACAGTGTGACAAAGACTATCATCTACTCATTTAAATGCTGACGCCACCCTTGTCTCCCAATGCCACAGAACTATGTTAAAGCAAATCCCAGATGCCTTATCATTCCCCCTATATGTCTAGTGTGTATCTCTAAAAGGCAAGGGATCTTCTGAAAATATAACCATAATATTGTCTCAAACTTAAATCAAAAGTATAGTATCACCTAGTCAATCACTCAAGAAATGTATCTGGTGTAAATACTAGTCAGTGTCAAGTAAAACAGTAGCCTGAAAGAGCCAATACTCAAAACTCAAAAAAATAAAACTAAACTAAAAATCCAAAAACTACCCCTGTAATAGAAAGCAAATTGTTCTCTTGAGGCAGAGAACCAAGGCTTGACTGGGGCCATCCAGAAATGGTGCACAGAAGTTGTATCATGGACACAAGTGTTTTTTTTTTTTTTTCTTAGTTGATAGATTCACTGGAATGTCAAGAAGCCTGAGTTTCAAAACATTTAAAGACTCTGTCTCTGCTTAGTTAGGGTCATGTGTGCTTAGTGCCACATCACCTCACAGTGCCAGGAAGGATTAGTCAAGTAGGGAAACAAATCCACCTAAAATAACTTAGAGATCAAATGAATTCAACTCAGCATGTACTGAACACACACCAAGTGCAAGATACCAAGTTAAACCTTGAGAAACAAAGATCAATTCAGCCTAGTTAATTTTTACTCTAGAACAAGGAGGGATCAAAAGCAAATTAATAAAAACTAATAGAATGTGATGAGAAAGGGCTTACCCTATTGTCATGAACGTCCAAGACCCTGAAATTAGAAGCAAGCTTGGTAGTTGGTGGCTGCATTCTCTCACTGCATAGGGTAGGAGAGGTGAGCACAAAAGATGGGAGAGGCAATTGGATTTGTCAATTCCCAGGGGTGAGTAGTCCCTCAGTGTGGGAGGAGACCGGTGAAGAAGGAAGCGAGGTCATTCCCGGAAGAGAAGAGCAGAGACAAAAAAGCTGGAAATTGCTGGCAGGTTAGGAAGCAGTGTGGTGGGTGGCCTTAGGGCTGATATGTGGGAGTGGCTGGTTGACTGGAAATGTCCACTGGGATAGGAGTTGGAACCTAACTTTGGAGCCAGGAGAAAGCCAGTAACTGGGTGGGTTGTCAGCATTTGCTTTTTTGAATTGAGAGTTCCTTGAGTCAGCTACACGTGGAGAGCTCAGAGAAAAGCAGACTACTTAGGAATCCAGTGAAATAGACAAGAGAAGGTCTAGAGCAGTAACAGAAGAAAGTGATGAGATGACATGTAGCAGAATACTTCACAATTTCAGAAATGATCAGTTTTAAGGTGAATAAGAAAAAGAAGAGAGTGTCATGGAAATTCAACAGTATGTTTCCATTTCTGTAAAAAAAATACAGTAATGGAAACAGAGTGAAAAGGTTTTAGACAGACAAACAAATCTAGGCTCCAATTCTGGCTTTGACACTTTTAACAGTGGAGTTGTAAGCAAGTTAACTTTCCTTAGTTTCAGTTCCCTTGTTTGCACAAATGGGGATAGCACTAGTTAATACCTGGGTTGTTATAACAATAATTAGAATAATCCTATACAAAGTGTCTGGCATAACGTCAAGAACAGACTACTCAATGTGAGTAGTTACTTTTTATCAATACAGTTCTTTGACACAAATACATTTTAATATCTCATTAGCTAATCTTATACCTACCTTCAATATTTATATCGTATAAAACTATCAATGTAATCTAATAAGCAGTATTCATTAGTTATCTATTTCTATAAATATAAACTGAAAATGATTTACCTGTATCACTATGTGGATGTTAAGTTTTTCTTTGTTTTTAAATGTCACTGACTGTAAACTGACAGAGGTGTCATAAAGCACCAAAAAAATACCTAATAAAGCTGCTATCCTCGAGGAACCCCAGTGAGACAAACAGGTGTGACCTTCAAGTAACCATGGCCCAGATTTGGCACAAGAGATGGAAATACTGGCAGTGAAATACCCAATTCTGCCCGTGCATCTACTGGGAAGATATCACAGGTTGAGGTTACTCCACAGAACGTTCTTAAGTTTGTGGATTCTTTTTTGCATGGCACATTATAGATCAATTGCAACCGTGGCAGTCACAGCGTTCTAAGTGTTACAAAATATCGGCCACTCTCAAAAGCCCTTCTACTCCTTTGAACAGTCACATCATTATTAAAGCATCACCAAACAAAAGTTTCTTTGTCATACATTGAGATGAATAATTTCAAACCATTTTCATATAAGACCTTCCGGCTCTGATCTGCCACCCTACCCCCACCTCAAAGCTGAAGCCCTGGTGGAAGACAGTTGGAATTTAAGAAAGGCTTTTTTTGTTGTTGTTAAAGGCAAGAAATAATAAACATCTTCCTGGGATCTCAGGAGTGTTAGTAAAACGCTTCAAGCAAAATGAAGGCGGAAGGCCGAAGGAAAATGCATTTCACTTTATGCATGCACTGGAGGAAAGAGGATTGTTTCCGGGGATGCTTAACAAAAAACATCTACGTACTGATTCAAATATTTCTCTTTGACACAAATGAGTCTGGAGAAAAACATCAACACCAGTCCGTAGAGAAATGACAGTAAGCCTGTAAACAGTAATTTCTACAGGTTTCACACATGCCGGCAACAGGTTATGGATGTGCACCTTGGAGGAATGTCTGACTACGTATTTCAGCAAAGAAGTCTTATTTCTGAGCCACGGGAAGGGTACACACTTGTATTTACCTTCCCCCTCCTCCCACGTACCCGCGAAGCTCAGGGCTACCTATTACAGTTGAATGAAGGCTGGATTAAGCTGCTAAACTAAGGCTATATATAGACAGCAACGCCAATTTCATCTCCGCCTTCCCCTCCCGGATTCCATAAATCTCAAGATCCGAGTTACAAAGGGACTAGGAACTCCGGCAGCGCCGGGGCCCTTCCCGCGCCCTGCCCGGGCTGGGTCTCCCAGACCGAGCACGAGTGCGCGTGGAAACTGCCTCCACCGTGCTTCAAAGCCCCCCGGGGCGACCGAATCCGGTTTTCTCCCACGGCTTCCAGAGGCCGAGGGGAGGTGACAAGTGGCGGGAGGCGACGACTGACGATCTGAGCCACGCGGCGGATGCGGCGCTGTCCCGCTCCCCTCGCGCGCAGCCCCAGCGCCGGCCTCCGGGACCGCGTCCGGCGGCGCCACGCACGCGACCATGTGCACCCGCCGCCCGCACCGCGTGGCCGCCGCCGCACACGCTGCCCGAGTCTCCCGCGACCGCCGCAGGCGGCGAGCCGGGGTCTCCGGCCAGGGCGCCGGCGCACTCGCGCGTGGGGACAGCGCAGGGCAGCGAGCGCCCGCCGCCGAGAGCAGCCCGGGAGCCACATGCTTCCTCCCCGGCGCTCCGGCCCGGTGCATGCCTCAGGCGCGGCGGCGGCGGGCTCGGCTCCCTGCTCCCCTTGCCCGCCCCGAGCTGCTCCTACCTGTCCGAGGAGGTAGCGACGACGCGAGAGGCTGGGGGCTGCGACGGTTCCTGCGGCGGCAGCGACGGCGGCAGCAGACAATGGAGGAGTGAAGGACAGACACATTGACATAGACTCACGGAACCCAGCGCAGCTCCGCCTCCTGCGCGGCGCCCGCCCCCGGCCCGCCCCGGTCCGGACCAAGCCACTCCCGGGGATACGGTGGCAGCACTGCGACAGCCGGGGAACTCTGCACGCGCTAAGAACCCATTTTCGGACCGAGACCTTCAAGATACAGGACGTTTAGTATTCTCTGTCCCTAAATATCTGTGTCGGGCGGGATTAGTGTGGGGAGTGTGCGGAACAAATTGGGGTTCACTCCTCCTGTTCTCTTCATTTGGTTTTTTCCCTCCGGTGCTGCTCCAATTGCAGGCTCTTGCTGCTGTTTCTTGAGGCTCGTCCTCTCGGCCCAGCCAATGACGCGCGGGGGGCGGGGCCGCCTTCGAACCGCCGCGAAGCCCCTAGGCTCGCCGGAGCTCGCCCAGCCTGCAGCCTGCTGGAGCGAGGAGGCGAAGGCGAAGACGGAGGCGGAGGCGAGTGCTTCCGCGGTTGAGGACTCGGCGTCCCGGCCTCTTCCGTGCTTCTGACTTTCCTAACGCAAACACATCGTTCATTTCTTAATACTTCCAGAGAAACAATAACTTCCAAGCTGGCGGGAGCCATGGTGCACATGAAGAAAGGCGAGCTGGCCGCAGAGGAGAAGGAGCTGCTGGAAGTCATCGGGAAAGGTGCGGGTGCGGGGCCGCGGCCCGTGCGTACCCAGCCGGCGGGGGGCGTGGCGGGACCGGGGGCGCCCTGCGTTGCCAGGCTGGCAGTTGGGGCAGGGAAGAAGTCTCTCTCCCTGCAGCCCGGGACCGCTTGATGAGGCGGAGCGTGGCCCGGAGGATGCCAGCTTTTAGGCCCTTGCTTGGAGAGGCCCTGGCTCTGGGGGACCCTCGATTCCTTCTCCCCTCCGCTGCCTCTGAGCGCCCCACGCGTGCCTCAGGGCTTCTCCTCGGGGGACTCGGAGAAGGTGGCCTAATACTATCAGGCTTCTGAGCGGGGATCTGAAGGGCCCCTTCCACTTCCGGAGGCCCTGAGAGCGGGATCCCCGGCGCGTCCCCGTCCCCGCCTGCTCCGGACTGAAGGGAGCGTTTAGGGTTCTCCGAGAGGGCGCAGGACGAGGGCTGCACTTTGCAGCTTCCAGGTTTCCGCATCCAGGGCGTCCCTAGCTTGCTTGGCTTCGGAAGCCCCGGCCGCCGCTGTCACCTGCAGGGAGGCGAGGGAAGCGGCGAGGCGTCCACACCCACCCTTCGGCCCGCGCCGCCCCTCCGCGAAGTCCGGATCGCGCGGCCTCTCCTATTCCCCGGCGCGGGGCTCATTTCCGCCGCGCGGGGTGGCAGCCGAGGAGCCATGTTTTCCGCTCAGCCGCGGAGCAGGCGTCCTGGAGGAGTTGCCAGGGGAGTCCCATTACCTGGCAGGTGACAGCAGCGTGACCGCGTGCCTAGCCTGCGCTGGGGATGAGGATCCGTGGGACTGCGTGCTCATGGGCTTCAGAGTCAAGGGGAGCAAAGCCACGTCCTCCCTGGAAAGACACACAGGCCTGACCTTGCAACACGAGGCTCCACAGTTAAAAGTCTTTTTTTTTTTTCAACCTAATAGCCAAGCTGATATCTGGAATCCCATAGCACAAGGCCCATTTAATTCTTCACAACATGGAAAGTCTACATGTAAAGCAGCAAAAATAAATAAATCGGGTTTGACCTCAACAGTTGAAACAAGCCTAGTCCATTTCATCATAATCTGAAAAATTATGACTGTCACAGCTGGGTTTATCATGATAAGTGTTTGGAATTGTGGAGCTTTGGGTTGGGTTTTTATTGTTAAAACTGCGAGGAACCTGCTGACCTATTTGGCATTGTAGACTTTGTGTTTTGCCCACTTCTGAGTAATTTCTCCTGGCCTTTGGTGCTACAGGGATTCTGTTCAAGGAACTCGTGAGTCCCAGCCGTCTACCAGGTACTGTGCTGAGTAGAGGGGGAAAAAGAAGAAACAAAGGACTATCTCAGAGTCCACCAGAGATGAGAACTCTGATTTTAAACAGACCAGAGGTTTCACATGTGCTCTTAGAAATAAAAAACCAGTGAATAGTTTCATAAATTACATATCTGAAAGGGGAGATGGGAGTTCTTGGATATAGTCTGAGATGTGCTGTTATTGTGAAGATTACATAAAAAAATGTGTATTTACTTTCAGTAGTGTTGTGATGTTTCAGAGTCCACATCCTGCATCAAGTTGCATGAGTGCAGATTTCTTTTCCCTCCCTTTTTCTTGGTTGGGGGTACTGGGGATCAAACCCCAAGTCTGCACTGAGTATATCACCTCCCCACACACTCAAGGCAGAGTCTCAGTAAATCACTGTTGCCCAGGCTGAGTTGGAACTTGCAGTTAATCCCTCCCTTAGTCTGTTAGAGTATTGAGATTACCGGCATGTGCCAGCGTGTGTGGCTGTCTCATCAGCTTTCATTGGCCCACTCCAGTGCAAAAGGAACTGAGATGAATTTAGTGTGCGACACATTCTTCTCAAATCAAGGTCTGTGGGACATGCCTGCCCTCTCAAGAGAAGTTACAAGGAGTTGTGAGAAAATAACTATGGCTGACATTGGTTGAATGTTATTATGAAAGGCATAATTCTAAACCCTTTGCATGTGTTAATGCATTTAATCTTGATGAGCTAGAATTTACTTTTAAACTCTAACATTATGAGATCCAGCATGGGATGGCAGTTAGCCGTGGACATCTGTGTTGAAATCCTGCCTCAGTTATTTATTGGTGATGTGGCTTTGTGCAAGTTGCTTTTCTGGAAACTCAAGTTCTCCATATGACAAATGGGAATAATTACAGTATCTACCTCACAACAGTTAGTAGTAGGAGTTAGTACCAGTGATACATTTAAAATACTGTTAATAAATATGGCAATTTCCACCTTATAGACAAGAAAACTGAAGAGGGAGAATGTTAAGAACCTTTATACCAACTCACTATTTTTAAGTCTGTGTTATAATTAGAAGTCTGCTTTTTCAATATGTTTGTAGTTTATATCTGTGACTATATTAACATCTACTTATAGCTCTTTTAAAATTAAGGCATTTTAAATATTTTTACATTATTTTATTTACATTTCTTTACATTATTTTCTTATTAACATTTTTTATGTACATTATTTTATTTGACACTGCAGCAGTTCACAAGCCAACCTATAGTTTGGGTGTCCTTGAAACTGTAAGTTCATACCTATCTGGACATTTGGATGTAGCTCAGTGGTAGGACCCTTGTCTAGCACGCTTGAGGCAGTAGGTTTGATCCGCACAGCAAAAAACAAAAGTCCATACATACCTGAATCTTGTCATTTTCTGATGGAATGCCAGAAGCAGAGTCACAAGTTCCTCACTTTGAATTTGTTTTGGTGACATCTGCTTATCTTCATTAGCAACCTATAGTCTCAATCCAGGTGTCAGAAATGTGATAGTGAATTATATGGTGCTGCTCTGAATATAAAATAAGAACATCTACTATGTACTGAAGGCTTACCATGTGCCCACATTAAATCAAGTCCTCAGTCCTCCTCATAACCCTTTGTGTTGGATCCCACTACATTTCGTAGATGAGGAAATGGGTTTAGTAGATCTTGTTGAATTTCATAGTAGTTCTGGGAGGACTGTTCTATGGAAGAAGAAAGGCAATAATAGTGAGAAAACCACTTTGCATCATGTCTCTGTGGAAATGTGGGTTTATCCAGAAAAATTGATTAGTCTCACCCAAAAGAAGCAGGTTGTGTTGTTTTCTTCTTTAACAATTGTGTTAGTTATTTTTCTCATTGTTGAGACAAAATACCCAACAACCAAAGTTAAAGGATGAAGGGATTACTTAACTCACAATTTGTAGACGTTTCATTTCTGTAATCGACTGGCTCCAAGGCAAGGTGGCATGGTCGAGCGGCAACTGCTTATGATAGTAGAAGACAGAAAAAGCAACAAGAGATATGGGGGACAAGCCTGTTTCTGTCCCCCACATTGTATGCAGGCTACCCGCCTATGGCAAGTGCAGCACACATACCCTTATTCCCAGCATTGGACCATAAATCAGTCACGAACTCTAGATTCAGCCACCTGTGAAAAGCTCGCTCCCCTTGACTATATGAAACTTTAGTGGAACATCTAGACACAAACCATAACAGAAACTGGAGAAATTCTCAAAAGGGAAACAGATCATTCATATTACTTTCACTATTTTAGAGCTGTTAATTTCTGTCTCCATTGAAGGTAAATGTTGGCTCATTGCATGTCCCTTCTTATACAGTTGTGTCCCCCACTTTAAGAGTTTGTTAAATCAGATTTAACACAGTTCCTTCCCAGAAGCAATTACAGTTTAAAACTTAATTTCAAAATACTATTGAGGGGTCTACTATGCATAATAAGGAATGACAAGAAGTAAACATCCATCTGTATAAGTCACGTGCTGTCCCAGACCATCTATAGCTTTTTCCTAATGTCATTAAATTAGGAGCACAAAATTTAGTCACCACAAGTTTTTCCTCTGGGGCTAGTTTGCTTACCTATTTTCCAGAATCTCCTTTCAGATATTTTTCTTATCCTTCATTTCAAAAGGTAAATATTAACCTAGTGAGTGGTGTGTGTGTGTGTGTGTGTGTGTGTGTGTGTGTGTGATATAGTAAGAGATATATATGTGTATTTATAGCTCTCTGCCACTGGCTCTTGCCACAGAGCCCCTAAACCCCCTAACCTCCTTGTAATAGAGGTGCTATGTGTATCCTTTATTTATTTATTTTTTTCTGTTACTGATATCTGCTGGAGAATTGCTTGGCATCTGGAGCCAGAAATGAAGTATTGAGGAAGAGTTTACTAGAAGAAAACAGCTAAATTTTTCCCCCTATTAAAACATGCCTCATTTTTTTTTTTTTCTGAAGTTCTCTGACCAGGCAGATTAGATTGTTAGCTACTGGGCAAACATTTCACAGAATTAGCCACCTGTTCTCCCAGGGCTGAATATTTATGATTGTAATCCTTATCTTCCCTTTAACATGTGAGAGGCCTTGACATGTTGACAATCTCTGTAGTATTCTCCCTTCACTGTGTACACTGCAGAAAGACAGTAACTTTGGTTAGTTCTCAGAAGAAAATGTGATTCAGCTGAAGCATCCCCCTCAAGTGAAAATAGGGTGCAGGAGTTTTTGTTTTGTTTCCATTTTTCTCTCAAGCTGTTGGAGAAAGTCTCTGATATAAGTCACAGGTAAGGTTGAACTTAGAACTTGCTCCTAGCCTCGAAAGCACCCCTCCCCATTTTTATTGCAGCGCTGGGGATGAAACCCAGGATTTGGAGCAGCTGGTATGAGCTCTACCCTTCTCTTGTAGCCACACAGTCAGTGATAACTAGCTGCTTTCAGATGGACTTCAGCGTCAGAAAAATGCAGTGTTTACAAAAATAGCTCCTGCTGTGCTCCAGGGACACATAGATCATTCTCTTGACATTTTCCCAACAGAGCTGGGTCTCCATACCAGGCATACATTTCTGTTCCTTATCTGTTGGTGAGGAGCGCAGAGGTAGCTTGCCTGAGAAGCAGCTTAGGGACCGGGAAGCCTGCTGGTCTAAATTCTACACCACACCTCTTGCTCTGAAAGGCAGAATGTCGCCCATTCTCAAAGCACGATTCTAAGGGAAGAAATAACTTTGTTGGGGGTTGCTCCCACTCTTTCTTGTTCTCCTAGAGGAGATTCTTATCTCCTTTTTCCCTGAGAACATTCAATTTCATTATTATCTTTCCAGTCAAACCAAAAATTATTTGGAAGAGCATGTAACTGTCTTGGATTAATGACAGTAACAGCAACATTCTCTCTTTCATTCACTTGTCTGCCATTTTCCCTCCCAGAAATCTGGAAAAACCTGGGAATTGTGGCTCAATTACAGCTGTTTTGCAAATTTACAGAAAACTGACCTTCAGGTTTCAGTTTGATCTCTTTCAGTATGGTGGTCCGAATACTGACCATGGAACATTTTTGTATACTGCCAGGCTTTACAAAGTTTCACATAAGCAAGTCCAAACCAAGCATTCTATTATAAACATGCCATCAATTTCACAAGACCTAGTGCTGAGGAATTACATAAATACTGACTGCAGTTTTGGATTCCAAGTTTTATGTTGACTGGAATTTCAGCTTTAGATGTTGATTTGGATTAGATTGGTTTCAGTATTATGTCTTATGCTTTGTGATTGTTTTATTACTGCCAAAAAGAAGATGTGGCCAATTTCATATAATTTAAGGTCAGTAAAAGTAAAAATAAGACAGAACTATTTTAGTTTTCATAAATCTTTTACCCTGGACAGTTACTTTGTAAAACAAATAGTGTGAGATTGGATGCTTTATTTCTTAGCAACTTGACCTGACTTACTTGTCCTACTTCTACAGATAACCCTTTAAAGTTTATTGCCTGGATGTTAGACTTTTTTCTTTCCTATTCTGGTGATGAATATTCTGGTGATGATATCTGGTGATGTTTTATTTTTTTCTTTTCCCTCAGGTACTGTCCAGGAAGCTGGAACACTATTATCCAGTAAGAATGTTCGTGTCAACTGTTTGGATGAGGTAAAATAAGGAATATTAATGAACTATTTTATTTCCTATGAGAATACATAACATAAAATAAACAATAAAAATTAACTTCTAGAATTTGTGGTTAAGTTACTCTAATTATCTCTAAATCAAATGTCAGCAGACGATCCCAAACGATAAGCATCTGAAAGCATACTCAGTCTTTTTCTCCATTCCCCGTCTGTCCCTTCAGCTCCTCCTCCCCTCCCCACATGCAAAGCTTTGTTTCCTTGTTTCCCTGCTTTTCTCATCTTTTCTTTTCCTTTCTTTTCTTCCCCCCTGCACTCTCTGATTCCCTTCTCCATTTGAACATTTTCCTCTTACTTCAAAATACATTTTGGTCCTTATTTACACTTTCAGTTTCTTACACCAGAGTGTATCTGATTTATTTCACTTTAGAGTATGAACTCAAACTGCATGCATTTGCCTAGAAATGTTTTGAGCATATCGTTTATGGCAGAGTAGTACATCGTTGTATATAAAAAAACACATCTTCTTTATCAGTTCACCAGTTGGTGGGCACTTAGGTTGTTTCCAAGATTTGGCTATTATAAACTAGCATGTTTAATCTTATTGGGAATCAAATAAGTACAGATTATCCACAACCATATTGTTTCCTGTCAAATATAGGAAACATGGTCTTTATGTGCTAATGATTATATGTATTATACTATTTTATAAGGGAAAATTTAGATGATATCAGACAAATCAGATGCAGTTAGATTTGAAAATAAAAAATAATGGAATACGTATTTGCAATAATTTTAGTTTAAATAATTCTTCAGCTAATGCAGAAATAGAAATGGCTACCATGTAGAATTGAAAATACATTATGTATCAAAAACTATTACTTGTCAAAAGCTGTGATAGGTGGCCAAGAGTCACATTCATAAGAAATTTTGCCGTATTTTTCATTGTACTTTCACTCTGATTTTTAAGATTTTCAACTCATGAAATTATATAAAAAGGATAAAATACACACAAAAAAAAATAGAAATGAGTTAGGAAAAATAGAACAAATTTTTTAAAAAGTCAGGTGTAAGCAATAAAATTTAAAAAATAAATAAATTGGGAGCTATCAAAATTAAAAGCTTTGACTTTGCTAAAGCATACCATCAAGAGAGTGGTAAGAACAGGAGAAATATAAATCCTATCTGATGAGGAAGTTGTAGTGAAAAAACATATTAAAAACTTCTACAACTCAATGATGAAAAAAATATAACTCAGTTTATAAAAGGTCAAAGTATCTGAATAAATGTTGCTCCAAAAAAGATACATAAATGGTTAATATTTATGTGAAAAAATGCCTAATATTGTTAGCCACCAGGGAAATGTAGATCAAAGCCATGCTGAAATACTGTTTCACACTCATTTAAGATAGCTATAATAAAAAAGGTAGACAATAATAGTTCTTAAGGAAGATGTGTAAAAAAAATCAGAGTTCTTCTGCTGGTGACACTATAAAGTATTCTAGCCATTTTAGAAAATAATCTAGCAGTTCTTCAAGTGATTAATGTTAGCAATCCTAGGTCTGTTCTTTTTTTTGGCACTGGGGATCGAACTCACCACCCCATGCTTGCCAGGCAGGTGCTGTGCCACTGAGCCTAGTAATCCTAGCCCTAGTAACCCTGGCCCTAGTAATCCTAGGTCTGTATTGAAGAACAGTAAAAACATAACCCAAAAAACCTTGCACATGCGTATTTATAACGGCATCATTTATAATAGCTAGAGGTGGGAAACAACTCAAATGTCCATCAGCTGTTGATTGGATAAACAAAAATGTTGCATATTTATGCAGTAGCTTATGCAATCATAAGGAATTGACTATTGCTACTTGCTATAGCATGAATGAACCTTCACATCCATAGGGACAGAAATAAATTGGTGGGTGTATAAGCCTAAAGCAAGCAAGGAAAATACATAACTGCCGTTATAAAGGGGATTGTTACATCAGAAGCATAGACAAGGACTTTTTGTACCCCAGTGGCTCAAGAAATGATACTGACAGTCAACAAATGGGATCATATCATTTTTTTAAATTTTTAATGTTTATTGAGTGTTTATTTTAAAAAAGCATCAACTGTTTTTGGTTTACAAAGCCTAGAAAAACAAATAAGTTCCTCTATGAACTACAGTGCAGATACCTAGAACTCTACAACAAAAATCATCTTTGCTTTGGTTGTCACACATAAGGCAGTCTTCATGCATAACAACTGCATATTCCACATATACTTAGCTTTCCTGCCTTTTCTTGGTAAGATATACTTGATATCTCACTAGTCTTGCTGTTTTGTCAGGAGCTTCTTCCTATATTGTACAACATGCACTTAGCAAGAAACTAAGATATGAATAAAATAACAAATAAGTAATGAATGCTAAGAATAGATACCAGCATTTTCACATCAGCTGTGTACTTGCTTATAAAACCTAAAGGATAACAGCAGAAATAAATTCTTATATGACAAACAATAAAAGTACCAATAGAATGCTACAACAAAAATAATCTTTGCTTCAGTTGTCCCACCTAAAGCAGTCTTCACACATGACAACTGCATGTTCCGTGTATACATGTTGCTTACACTGACAATACAAGTGCTTAGTTGTCTTTTTTGTAGGACATACTTGATATCTCTGGTCTTGCTGTTTCGTCAGGAGTTTCTTACTGTATTATACAACATGCATTTAGCAGGAAAATAAGATATCAAAGTATCAAATATGTAATGAGTGCTTAGAATAGACATCATTTTTACATCAACTGTTTACTTGTTTACAAAATGTAAAAGATAACAGAAATTATTTATCTGAACTACAACATAAATACAAAGGAATTATACCACAGAAATAATCTTTGTTTCAGTTGTCATACCCAAGGCAGTATTTACCATGAAAACTGCATGTTCTATGCATAAGTATCACTTACACCGATAGCACACTCTTTTTGTTTTCCTGCCTTTTTTGTAGCCAACAGCTTTCCTGTTGTGATAGTAGGTCTTCATGATGTTGCTCCTGCCTCTTCACCTGAGAGTTCACCAATGTGCTGTACAATTTTTTTTTTTTTGGCATAATTCCCAGGGTAGAAACATTTTGTTCTTCTGTTGTAAACGATTTCTTATGAGTGCCAGTCCCAGTTCTCTAAGAAAATTTCTCCATGATATATTGCACTTGTTATTTTCTTTGTAAACTATCAAAAGTATTCATGCCATGTATGTTTATGGTAAAATAAAACACAATTATTGACTGATGCTTCGTGCTTCAAGTGACATTATAGTTGCTCCATCAACTCATCAACATCTACTCCACTTTTGATTTTGTTGTAAAAAGTTACCATCATAGGCCTCAGTTTTGTTGAGGTTTTTCTGTCAATTTTTCCATTGTGGTGCCATGTGTCATATCTTTCTGAAGTCCAGAGCTTGTACTATATAATTCTCTGTTTTGAAACTACCACGTTTCATTTGGCATTTCTGCTCTCTTCTTGCATACAGTTTCTTGATCCTACACTGGTCAACTTGTGCTATTAGTCAGGAGTTCCATTGTTTGGCCAGTGCATCTCTGCAGGATCAATATTGTTATGTTTAGAAGTCTTTGGTGTTTCCTGCTTTCAGTCTCTCTTTGCAAAAACCTCAGTAAGACCTATAAGATGATATAGAAAGCATGTAACTCCTGACCTGATGTCTCGAGTTCATGTTTTGGAAATTGAAGGCTGAATTCCAGGAAACAATGGAGGTTAGCAGGGGAAAGATTTACTGAGAAAGATAGGATCCACTCAAGAGAGGAGAGCAGGTGCACAGAGGAATGAGGTCTGGATCATATCAAATTAAAAAGACTGCACAACAAAGGAAACAACCAACAATGAAGAGACAACCTACAGAATGGGAAAAAAAATTTTGTCAGCTATTCCTCAGAGGACTGACATCTAGATTATATGAAGAACTCAAAAAATTAGACCCCGCTCCCAGTATAAAGAGTGGGCAACTGAAATGAATAGACATTTCTCAGAAGAGTAAGTACAGATGGCCAATAAATGCATGAAACAATGTTCAGTGTTGCTGGTCATTAGAGAAACGCAAATTAAGACAATACCAAGATGCTGTCTTAGTCCAGAAATGGCTGTTGTCACATAGTCAATAATAAAAAGGCTGTAGGGAAAAAGGAACCTTTGTTGGTGGGAATGTCAAGAAGTACAGCTACTGTGGAAATCAGAATGCTAATGCCTCAAACTAAAAATAGACATTCCATTTGATTAAGCTGTTCTTTCTAGATATCCTCCTACAAGAGTTAAAGTCATTATATTACAGTGTTTTATATATATATATATATATATATATATATATATATATATATATGTATCTCATGTTTATAGTAGCACAGTACATAGTAACTATCTTAGAAACAGCTTGTATGTACATCAACAGATGAATGGAGAAAGAAAATGTATTTACATACAGCCGAGTACTAGTCTCCCATAAAGAAGGATAAATTTGAGGCATTTATAGGTAAAGAGTCTACCTTAAGACTTCAATATTAAGTAAAATAAACCAAACACAGTTTAATTATCATGTGTCTCTTATATGAGAAATCCAAACTACAAATGAAGAGCAACATAAAAAATAATAGGTAGTAGAGGAATCATTTTCAAATGGGAAGGAACAGGAGATGGAGAGAGAGAAGAAAAAGCGATTTGAAAAGAGAATTGAAAAAAAAGGAAATAGAACTTTTGCAGATGGGAAAGGGACCAGAAGTTGAATGGCGGAGGAAAGGGAATGAAAAAAGAATTAAGATGTATTACACCATAGGTGTAATCATTATGTACTGCAAATAAGTAATAATGAAAAAGAGGAAAAAATAAAGAGGATTGTCATAACTTTTCTTGAATCAATAGATTTGAACATTCACATGAATTTTTTAGAAAAGTAAAACACAGAAAAAATAAAAAAGAATAGAAAAAAATAATTAGGAACATTTAAAAATATTTATCACCTTCAAAATTTGAAAGCCTGAGTAAGTTATAAAATTTTAAGGATCAGTTCATTTTCGTTTTACACCAATTATACTCTTAGTTTATAAAAGGGTAGGACAGTTAAGGGTTGTGTAAGGCCAATGCCAGATAGGAAGAAGCCCAGGAGCCCCCTCACAGACTGGAAACCTGCTTCACTTTGCAAATAGGTTTCTAATCGTACTAGCTGAAATGTCAGCAAGCTGAGGCAGCACTATATTCAAGCATTACAACAGCATAACCAAGTAGGCTTTTTCTAAAGAATGTTATGAAGCTCAGTTCTGGAAAATGTTTCAGTGTGGTCCACCGTACTACAGAATAAAAGAATATGCAGGCAGCATAACATTTTCACAAAAATTTAGTAACTGTGGATGATCAAAAAGTCTTAAGAAATGGGAATAAAATGATTTTTCTGTAGCTTGATAAAAAATTCGCAAAAAACATCCACAAGCATTCGTGTTTAAAAACCCCAGGATGGAGACAAGAAGCTTCTCAAGTGTCCCTGGAAATGGTGGGTGGCCACAGACAGTTGGCCTTTCTGACGGGTCATGACATAATGCAGATGCATTCCCTCCACCTGGTCCATACTTTCTCTGCTTGTTTACAACGCCCTCTAGGCCCTCACTGAGATGCCACCTTCTCAGCTGGACGTTCCTTGAATGTTTTCGAAAAACAGTCTCATATTTCCCGTTCCTGCTAGCACTCAGGTCACTGCCACGTTATCCTACTCTCTTATAGTCATCTTTCTCTTGCTGTGACTAAATACCTGAGAAAAGTCATGTCGAGGAGGGAAGATTGTTTTGGGCAGCTTTTCCATGGACTCCGTCTGCCATCACATGGGGCCATTGCTTGGGGTCTGTGGTGATGCAGGACGTTCATCTGCTTGCAGTAGGGCCACAGGCAAGTGACCAAGCCTTTCACATATGGAATTTGAGGGACACTTAAGGCTCAAACCGTAACATGTAAAATATAAGTGCCAGGGACTTAGGGATGTGGAATTTGTTTATTGCTACTACACTGTGTAGATCTGTGTCTGGGCTATCATAGGTACTCTATAAATACTTGTGGAATAAACAAATGATGTATTTAATAAGGAGTTCCAACGTAATCGCCTCAGACCGATGAATGCTTTGATTCAGAAATTATAGCAGATAAATACGACTTCTAAGGTTATTGTACTTAAGAATTGTAGAAGCCCTTTTCTCATACAATTCAGCTAAACAAACTACTTCTGGGTTTGTCTTTGAGAAATGACACAGAGGTGGGAATTTTCCCCCTAATGTTTCATTCAGATACCATAAAGATTTTAGAGATATTAAAAAATGAAAGGAGTGGCAATTGATTGTAATTTATTATTGTAACTTACTAGATTTTAGTACTTGGAAACTGAAACTCAGTTTCAGACATTAAATATAAAAGTGAAATGCTTCTTAGAATTGATGGATTCTGTGTACCAACCTGATAACACTGAAACCTTATCACTGCTTTCCTACTTTGAGCAGAGATGAGCATTCAATACTTTCATTTTTCCCTGATACTGTTATGCCATTTATAATAGGAATGTGACATTTTAAATTTAATTTACCAAATTTACTTAAACATGAGACTGTTCTCGTGTAGTAGATTAGCAGATTGGTTTCAAACTATTAATTTTCTTTTCCTGATACTTACACTGAACTACTGTAAAAAGAATAGAAAGATTAGAAACTTTATGGTATGGTGGCTTTATATCTCTATGGAACATCAAAAGTTATTAATATTCTTTTTTTTTTCTTGGCACTTTGAAATGTTTCCTTAAAGGTAGTACTAGAACCAAAATATGCCTGGTAATCATTGCACTCAAAATTTATAGTTTCCTTTGCACTGTTCTAAATCTGTATAACACAAAATTGAACTAAGAGATAAGAAAATATGTATGATCAATAGCATTTTTAGTCTCAGTGGGTTAGCCTATGTTTGATGTTAAAAATTTAAAAGGTTATGAACATTAAAAGCATAAATATTAGAATCTTGCCCAAATGCTCCCCCAAAATGTTGTTGATCAAATATTCCATCTTTATGAGGATTAGTTGTAAAACTAAGGTCTCAGGTAGGTTGTCTCATTTCTTTCTTATCCAATCATCCCCAAATCTCTTGCCTCTGAAACTTCTTGTGAAAATTGCCTATATGGGAGTCCCGCTTATATGTTAGTGGTAAAAACACTAAGTATTTACGTAGCACTGTTAAATGAGGTTTTAAATGTTTACATCAAGTTAAATGCAGCATTCACTTGATGGATATTCATGGTGGAAATGTGTGTTTTACAGACATGCTGGCCCATTTCTTTAATATGTTACTAGGTTTAAGAAGCATTTCAAAATATTTTGCTGAAAGTTGAAAATACATAAAATAATGAATTTATAAAATATAGCCTCTTAAAACATGTTGAAAGATTTTAAAGTAGTACATTTTTCCTCTTAATAATAATTTTTGAAGTTACTGTACATCAGTGATAGTCTTTTTTTAAGATCAGTTTTTCTTTAAAGGTATATTTTCTGTAGCATCTAATCAATGAACTAGATTTTGTGTGGTAAACTAATTTATACCTGAAGTTGACTTTAAAAAGTCAAAGAATAGTCTTCAAAGTTTATAGCATCTCAGGCAACTAATAGAATAATGGTCAGTTATTTAGTCTAGACTCAAAGTACCTTGTATTGTTTGCTTTTAAGGGGTCCCAGAGTGTTAAACTTGAAACATAATGAGTAACATTTTATATTAATTAATGTTGCATATTCTATTTGTCGTGTATGTGTGCCGCATGGGTTATGAGGGGTGTTTAACATTACCTCCAAGTCATAATAACCACTTGCCAAATACTGCTGATATGATTTCTTAAAGGAAGCATTCTGTGCTGTCCTATGATCGTGGTGCTCTTGCTGCTTGATAGTAGTTTTATAAGGGATTAGAATTGTGGGTTAATAATAGTACCTTTGTCAAATTAAAGATGAAGAATGCACACAAGTGACCATTTAGTGTTTTTAAAATTGGTTGACAATATTTTTAGAGTTTCTGTGATTTGTATGTTTTAACATTCAATGTAAACTGCACAGAATAAGATAAAAAAAGAAAGTGTTTGTGAAAGCCAGGTTTTTGAAAAAACATGTCTACACATGTTATTTATGAAAGGTAGGTTTCTAATACCCAGGAATATCCAGCACAGCGTTGAAATTGCTATGAGAAGAATGACAGATAGCAGGTTCTGAGGTTGCACAGCCAATGATGTAGCTGAGAAAACGCTTTACCTTTTTGGAAAGAAGTGTTCTTGTTGGTTGACTCTAAAATACAATCTCTGCTAAGATGACAGCTGGTAAATGAGAAGGGACAAGAGAGAAAAGAGATAAAGAGAGAAGAGATAAAGCTTTACAATGAGACAAAGGGGTAGGGCAAACAAAGGACAGTTGACCGGTAGGGAGCAGAAAGCATTAACACAGAGTCTGGCAGAGCAGGCAGGAAACAAGTGCAATTTGCAGTGTAGATCTCAAAACTTCACACTTTCCTTTGCTCCGAAGCAGATCATCACTTTATATTCAGGCCTCAGTAGTGTTTTTGTTTTTTTTAACAATAACAGTTGTGCAGTTTCCAGAGTGTTCGTTCTGAGAGCTCGTTCTGATGACCTGCAGCTGCAGGATGAGATTGCTAGGTGGTTGGCTGTCCACTCTTTTAGGGCAGCCCGAGCAGAAAATACTCCTTGATTGAGGTCAGTCTGGAAATTCGTAAAGGAAATAGATGGTTGCTTCTTTCTAGTAGCTTTTCCTGTAGGTTTGTACCCCCTTCCCCAAATCTATACACTGTCTTTCTAGGTACAGGTTACATCATCCATCAGGATGTCACCTTATGTCCTCATCCAAAGACCAGTGACCAAGTAGTCTGTTCCTTTTTTTCTCTAAAGCACTCCAGTGGCTGCTGGCTGTACACAGTGGATCCTGATTACCCCTATCAGCTCAGCCGCTTCTGACGCAATATCCTGTTCCCATAGAAATCCCCAGCTAAGAGTTTTAAGGTTGTAATCTTCTGTTTCCCATTCTTTCCCCTAAAACCCATTATTACTTACCCCCACCTGAAAGAACCCAGCTTTCCTGTAATTCTTAAGTCAGTATCCTTATAAGAATAGTATGGCAGGCCAGGGATTTAGCTCATTGGCGCAAGCGCCTGCGTGGCATGTGCAAGGTCATGAGTTTGATCCCTAGTACAAAAAAAAAAAAAAAGAAAAGGCGTTGTGTTAACAGGATGATAGCTTAATGTTAATAACACTAGTCTGGAATCATCAAGAATAATTCCAATTCTGCTAGCATACTAAGATTTACCAAAGTAAGAGATTATATGTTTTAGGGAGATTTTCATCATAAACAGCTTTGGCCTTAATCACTTACAAAGTTTAACCAGGTTTACTGAGAGTATTCACTTCTGGAAATACCGCATTCATTTATCTGCTAGCTACTTAGGTGCCCAGC
Source organism: Hydrochoerus hydrochaeris (assembly GCA_004027455.1). Taxonomy (NCBI): domain Eukaryota; kingdom Metazoa; phylum Chordata; class Mammalia; order Rodentia; family Hydrochaeridae; genus Hydrochoerus; species Hydrochoerus hydrochaeris. The sequence continues at coordinate 261,790 of PVLA01001293.1, read as the reverse complement.
ACGTATTAAGTTTCCTTGTGATGCTCAAAATGTATGAAGATCAAGCAGTGCAACCTAGCGTGTATATTATCAACTATTTCTACGCAGTTATATAATCATATATTTGATCAGATTGTAATATACTGTAATCAAAATGGATATGTGATTTTGAGGATATTATTTTTAAAAAAAGATACCACTATAATAAACATTTCCTACATCTCCTTTCTTTCACTGGCAGTAATTCATAGAAAATTTTCCACTTCGAATGAATGCATTTGTTTCATAAAATGTCCCCTATTATGGATATGCTATACTTTATTAAACTTTTCCTTTGAGAAGTATGGTTTATTTCAGGATTTTCTTCAGTTTTCTTTTATGTGTTTATATCTGTTTATTTCTTTCCCCAGGAGCTAAGTATATTAGGTAGAGATTAAAATCTTGGGAAGTCTGAGTTCTGATCCTACCCCACTAATATACTAATCCTGTGAGACTGAACCCATCCTTTCTGAGTGTAATCTGTAATGTGTAATCTTTTCACTGCAGTTGGTAACAAAAGTAAGTAAATAAATAAACAAAACCTTCAGGTAATAAAATCATCTCTTTCCTCAGAAGTTTATGAAAGATGGGGGGGGGCTGAATATAAAAATAGATTGTGAAGTTGATTTTATTCGTTTGAGTTTATGTTCATAGATAAGGAAAGGTAAATGGGTAAAATAAATACATTTTTTCCTTTCTGTTAGAATGGGATGACGCCTCTAATGCATGCCGCGTATAAAGGAAAACTTGATATGTGCAAATTGCTTTTACGACACGGAGCAGATGTGAATTGTCACCAGCATGAACATGGATACACAGCCCTCATGTTTGCTGCACTTTCTGGTAAAATTTTAGCCCTCTGTTAATATTAGTCACCTCTGCAAACTTAAGTATATATACTTTTAAAATTATACACATTTTTATTTTAGTAATTTAAAAAGTTTTATAGAAATGATGAGAATGACTGGTGGGGTTTGTTTCTGATTTTTGAGATAGAGCCTCACTATGTAATCTAGGCTGGCCTTGAACTCAGTATGTAGCCCAGGCTGGTCTTGAGCTCATGGTGATCCTTCTGCTTCAGCTTCCCAAGTGCTCAGACTACAGGTGTGCATCACCACGATGGTTGAGAATTGGTTTTTTAAAAGGTATGATGTGTGAAATAATTTTATAGTTAATGTGGTGATATGTTTCTTTAGTGACAAGTTGATTAGTTCTTTATGTTGACAATATGTTTTGGTAGAATAAAGAAGCTGGATCTGTTATTCTTTCAAGTGGTTCCTTTAATATTTTATGTCTCTAGAATTTGAGATAATCTGGACATTGTGATTAAACAACTGCTATAATAGATTTGTTTACCTCACTGAAATTTATGTACTTAATATGATCATACACTTAGAAACTTACTCCTACTCATCTTTATTACTTGAGAAATACCAAGATTTCATAGGGTTATCTGTGATTATTGTAGTTCTTTAAGAAAATAAACCTGTAATATAGTGATCATATTTTAAAACAATAACTTACATTTTTATAAACCTGGAACACAAAAGCATTTCTGAGCATTGTATATAAAATATAGAATCCAAAAATGGTAACACTGACTGTATTGTTTACCTACAATTTTAACCATGCTTTTATGGGATATACTGTAAATAAAATTAAAATACAAATAAAAAATGAAGGAAACACAAGCATCTGTCTGGCAAGCCATAAGG